>JALAZF010000018.1:17237500-17697500 GCA_022829125.1 Lathyrus tuberosus
AATCATTGTGTTACCACCTTATGAACAGCGGTGTGGTAGAGGAGCAAAAGGCTATTTTTGAAAAGCCTAGTCCAGGAATGATGTATCATCTAAAACCATTATTCATAAGGGCAAAGGTAGATGGGATGCCAGTAAACAAGGTGTTCGTCGATGGCGGGGTAGCTGTTAATCTAATGCCTCATACCTTGTTCAAGAAGACGAGAACGTGTGATGTTGATCTTCGATAACACAATATGGTTTTATCCAACTATGAAGGAAAAACCAGTAACATACTAGGAGTGATCCAGACCGAGTTGGCTGTTGATACAACTACTAGATAAACGTTGTTCATGGTGATAAACTCCAAAGCAAACTTCAAATTGCTGTTAGGACGCGAATGGATTCACGGAATAGGGGCAGTGCCATCAACCTTATACCAAAGGGTATTTATCTAGAGAAAAGATGGCGTTGTAGAAAATATTGAAGCTGATCAGAGCTACTACAGAATTGAAGAAGCGAAGGGCGTGAGGAACTCTTTCGACTAACATTTACCGTGTGATGACAAATTAGAAGTGTACACCTCTGTCGAGAATACAAACTGTTTCCTGAGTCTGGACCCCGGCTATGGGTTCATTTGGGATACCGAAGAGGCAATGGATCCTGAAGAGGTGAATCCACATATGGGGTGGCATGAGGTCAAGGAAGATGACCACTGAGTCAGAAATTTTGGCTCAAATTTCGGCATATCTAGCTGAAAACAAAAGAAAATCGGTACTAGAAGCTGATAAACTACAAAATTTGGCTGTCGAGGCCAAAGACGAAAAAGAGACCAACTTACAAAGAGATAGATCTTGGAGATAAACTACAATCATAAGACCCACTCGAAGAAATAGATCTTGGAGATGGACTCACAAAGAGACCAACTTATATAAGCACCAAAGTTGGGTCGAAAATGAAGGTGAAGCTAGTCAAATTATTGAAAGAATACAAATAGTGCTTCGCCTGGGATTATGGTGAGATGCCTGGTCTGAGTCGAAGCATGGTAGAACATCGCGTACCTATTCAACAAGGGAAAATGCCAGTGAAGCAACATCCTCGAAGGTTTGCTCCAGAAATCACAATGAAGATTAAGCAATAAATCGAAAGGTTACTCAAAAGCCAGTTCATTAGAGCTACAAGGTATGTCGAATGGTTTGCTAATATTGTACCTGTCGTTAATAAAAATGGAACGCTTTGATTCTGTATAGATTTTAGAGACTTGAACAAGGCAACTCCAAAAGATGAGTATTCGATGCCAGTGGCAGAAATGTTAGTCGATTCAGCCGCAGGCTTCGAATATCTCAGTCTGCTTGATGGGTATTCTGGGTATAACTAGATTTTCATAGCAGAAGACGATGTACCAAAAACAATGTTTCGATGCCCAGGGGCCTTTGGAACATACAAATGAGTTGTGATGCCGTTTGGTCTAAAAAACACCAGAGTAACCTATCAAAGAGCTATGAATGCTATGTTCAATGATTTTATAGAAAATTTTATGCAGGTATACATTGATGATATTGTGACAAAATCTTTATCTGAAAATGGTCATTTGAACCATCTTCGACGCTCCTTCGAGAGAATGAGAAAATATGGATTAAAAATGAATCCACTAAAATGGGCTTTCTGTGTACATGCATGAGACTTTCTAGGTATCGTAGTGCACAAAAAAGGCATCGAGATCAACCCAAACAAAACAAAGACAATTTTGTATCTCAAGCCTCCTTCGACGAAGAAGCAGTTGCAATTTTTATTGGGGAAAATAAATTTCTTAAGAAGATTTATATCGAATCTAAGCGGCACGACGAAGGTTTTCTCGCTATTGCTCAAAATAAATAAAGAAAGTCATTTTCGCTGGGGACAAGAGCAACAGGAGGCTTTCGACACCATCAAAGAATATCTCACAAAGCCTCTCATTTTATTGCCCCTAGTAGAAATAAGAGTATGAAATTATATAGTGTTGCGCCTGATTCGACCATAAGAAGTATGTTAGCTCAAGAGGATGGTAATGGAGTTGAAAGACCCATTTACTACCTCTGTCGAATCTTAGTAGATGCTGAAACTAGGTAGAATGTGATTGAGAAATTGTGCCTATACTTGTACTTCTCATGCATGAAATTAAAGCAATATATAAAACCAGTTGATGTTTATGTTTTGTCTCACTTTGATGTTATTAAACATATGTTGTCTAAACCCATTTTACATAGTCGAATTGGGAAATTGGCACTTACATTAACTGAATTCACTTTGACTTATGTGCCTTTGAAGGCCATGAAAGGCCAAGTCGTGGCAGACTTGATTGAAGATCATGCCATAGTTGATCCGTCACTAAACATGATCGACACAGACCCTTGGAAGTTGTACTTTAACTAGTCAAGTCATAAGAACGGAACTGGTGTTGGAGTCTTAATATTATCTCCAAAAGGAATTTCGATGAAGTTTAAATGTCGACTAGACTGAAGATGTTCCAATAACGAAGCAGAATATGAAGCCCTAATCACTAGCCTCAAGGTCCTAAAAGATTTAGGGGCAAAGCAGGTCGAAATAAAGGGTGACTCGGAGCTAGTGATCAAGCAAATTTCACGAGAATATAAATGCATTAAAGAACATTTGTTAATATATATTTCACAATAGCAAACCAGCTGTTGGAGTACTTCGAAATAGTCAGCATCACACATGTGCCTAGAATAGAGAATCAAGAGGCTAATGAATTAACACAGATTGCCTCTGGGTATAAGGTGTCGAAAGACAAGCTTAGAGACTTTATCGAAGTCAGAGAAAAGGTGGTGTCGAATGTATTACCGTCACCAAATGTGTTGATCCTAAAGGGTGAGGGGGCGAAAGCTCTGACGAGTTCTCTGAAAAGTTTGAAGTTTTTGCCATTGACAACTTGACAAAGTCAGATTGGCGAAAGCCAATCGTGGAATACCTGGAAAATCCAGTTGGAACCGCTGACAGAAAATTCAAGTATAGAGCATTAAGTTATGTCCATATAGGCAATGAATTGCTAAAAAAGACTCCAAAAGGTGTATTACTCAAATGTGTTGGGTATACAAAGGCATACCTAGCAATATTAGAGGTACATAGTGGAACTTGTGGAGCTCACCAAGCTGACCAGAAAATGAAGTGGCTACTCTTTCGACAAGTTGTCTATTGGCCAAGCATGTTAAAAGACTGCATTGACTTTGCCAAAGGGTGTCAGGAATGTCAGAGACATGCGAACATTCAACATGTGCCAGCCAACGAATTGCACGCAATCGTACAACCTTGGCCTTTTCGAGGGTGGGCATTAGATAACATAGGTGAGATTCGACCAGCCTCATCGAAACAACAAAAATTTATCCCGGTGGGTATAGATTATTTCACAAAGTGGATAGAATCGGTACCCCTGGTAAAAGTATACCAAAAGGCGGTGATCGAGTTCATTAAGAAACATATTATCTATAGGTTTGGAATTACTAAAACCATTACCACATACCAAGGCTCAGTTTTTGTGGGTTAAAAAATGCAAGAGTTTGCAGCCGAAATAGGTTTCAAATTGATCACTTCCACACCTTACTACGCCCAAGCGAATGGTCAAGTCGAAGCTGCTAACAAAGCAACCATTGGGCTGATCAAGAAACATATTGCCAAAAAACCTAAGAATTTGCACAAAACGCTATATCAAATTTTATGGGCTTGTCGAACATCCCCCAAGGAGGCAACGAATTCGACACCTTTTTAGTTTAACATTTGGTCATGACGTTGTGTTGCCAGTAGAAATTTGTTTGCAATCAGTGAGGGTACAAAGGCAAAGCGAAATTCCATCAAAACAATAATGGGTTGTTTACTGTGAATTTTGGTAAACAACCTCTGGTCTATCAATCTTAGACTAAAATTGATTAACTTGCAGGATCGACCACTCAAATCCTAGGACATGTGCTAAATTTGAGAGACAAGTGTAAATGACAATAAAAATTAAAGAGAATGTAAACTGAACTCCACGTTCGACAATGCTGAAATAAAATCTAACTGAACTCCACGTTCGACTACGTGCAATAAAGTAAAGCAAAGACTTGAAATTTAAAGGGATGCAAGTAAAGGGTGCAGAAATTAAAGGCGTCGAAACGAAATAACAATGAGTAAAAGAACTTTGAAAGTAAAATGCAACGAACTCCACGTTCTTGGAAAATAAAGGCTGAGATAATAAAAGTGTTGTCGAAGGTAAAGTGCAGGAAGTAAAAGACTTTGAAAATAAACTTGGCATAGAAGATAAAGTTCAAGAAACTGTAAAGGCATGGAAAGTAAATGGCTGAATCTTAAACATGCTGAAGATAAATTATATTAATGAAGAAAATGGTGTTACATTACGTACATTCTCACGAACTCATTTCTCTACACGCAGGTACTTTGAGTTTCTTTGAGTAACTTGTACAAAAATATGAACACCCCATTTACATAGAACTAACCCCTATTTATAGTGCTAGGAAATAACTACTAAGTGGTGGTTACTGCTTCGAACG
Source organism: Lathyrus tuberosus (assembly GCA_022829125.1). NCBI lineage: Eukaryota > Viridiplantae > Streptophyta > Magnoliopsida > Fabales > Fabaceae > Lathyrus > Lathyrus tuberosus. Next base: position 17,242,018 of record JALAZF010000018.1, read on the forward strand.
TGTGGATTTTTGCGCTTTCTCCTTGGTCTCAACTGTTCCCACGTTCACAACTAATCTTATTTAAATTTCAAATATTGGGAATTCCCTCCAACCTTAATATAACCACTGCAGCGCTTGTTACCACTTCTCATGGTCGAAACCCTTCCAGCACTTAGCCATTTTTTGAGGTTCCCACACCTCTATTCGACTCAGGCCTCTCCAAAAACTGGGTCGAAGCCTTCTTTATATTAAAAATAAGTTTTTAACATAAAATAGCTTTGATTCTTTCTAGCGTCGAAATTGAGGGTTAACAAATTGCCCCCAAGGAATGTCCTTTCGCCAGAATTGGTTAGGAAGGCCTTTTCTTGATATAATAACCATTTTGACGCCTGTTTACATGGCCTTACCTGAACATCCCACTAATTACTTAATGGCTGAACTATTCAGTTTCTTTAACCCACGCCTCTGACGTCATACCATCATGACAAATCCTTAAAACGTCCTTTCAGCCGTATTCATCATAACACCTTTCTTGAAAACAGACGTTAACAGTCTGCACATAACTGCTACTTTTCATCACGCCTTCAGGAGGAAGACACGCGTCCCACTAACCCCTCAGCTTCAACGGTGGATCCAAGTCCCTTGAGATTTTCAAATGTCTATATATACCCATTTCCGACACTTTGTGAACTTTCCACACTTTCCATATTCTCAAGCAAACTCTTCTTCTCTTCAGTTCTCTCGCACAAACCCAGCAAAGACACCATCTTTTCATCTTCTTTAACAATGGCATCTTCCCAAATTAATCCTCAAGCAAAGAAGACTCAAAGGGGCAAGGCCACTCCCTTTAAACAAACTATCCCTTCGTTCGTTAACATCTCAGGCCCTCAACTGGTAGATAACCGCCATTGCATGCCGAAACCTACTTCTGAAGAATCAAGAGCCATCTACAAATCTCAGGTAATGATTCCCATAGTTATGTCTGATAAAACTTATGCGTTATCTGGTCCTTTGGCTGACGTGGACGTTTCTAACGAGAGGCTAAGTGAGTTTTTCCCCTCGTACCGGAGAACCAGACCATTAGGGCAAAAGAGTTTCCTCAAAATTAATTCCGCTGCTGGAACTTCCCCTGAAGAGATCCCTTTACCCAAAATCAACGTTGGCTACCTCACTGATGGCACCAGGCTGGTGAGGGTTATCAATCCTTTAAAGGAATTCGACCAATGGATGGCAAAAATGGAGAAGGTTAAAGCTGACCATTGGAAGGAGATATGGATTTATGACCTCCTTATGCTGTCGAAGACCAGCATACCCTATTGTCTGAACATGTTGGAAGCATCTTTATACTTTTGGGACAACACCCATTATACATTCCATCTGCCATGTGGAATGGTTACTCCAACCCTTTTCGACGTAGCTGCCATCACGGGGCTTCGTCCAGATGGCCTTGTCTATAATCCTAATGTTGATGCTGAGGACACCATCAACATTTCAGGCTCCAAACTGACCTACACCCTCTTTATCAAACACCACTTCAAACAAGAAGATGATGAGGTGTCTGATGAAGAACACATTACTTTCCTCACAGTCTGGTTGCCGAGGTATGTTTTTTGTACCAAGTCTTTGCAGGTAGCCAAGAAGTATCTGCCCCTGGCGAACCAACTCCACCACAACAGAGGGACCTGCCTGAGTGAACTCATTCTGGCGAACCTTTACGAATCTATCAGTGAAGGGGCTTCTCGACTTAAGAATATGGAAGCCCAAGGTCCTATGCACTTGAGTGGTCCTCTTTGGCTACTTCAATTGTGGATCAATGCTACATTTGAGGCTAGCCTCCCCAAAAAAGGCATAGTTGATGAAGCCTCTGCTGAGATCAAGGAAATGAGTGTCGAAGGGACATGTCTGGCCAAACTCACTCCTAATGATGATGGTGAAAACCTTCAAAGGGCTTTCACCAGTTATATTATGATGTTCGCCAAGCGCTATGAGTTCACTCCTAGCATGGCACCCTTTGCTCGACGAAGCTATGGCCCTGTGTGGTTTAAAAGACCATTTCCAAATCCTCTTCAACCTCTTGATCCAGAATCTGTTGCTATCTGGGAAGCCTTTTTAATTCCTAGATTCATCATCCACAGGCTGAACTTAGGGAGAGGTCTATCAGCATTGATTGCCTACCAACCAAACTTGGTCTCTCGACAATTTGGGCTGGCCCAGAGCTTCCCTCAGTGCTTGTATGAGAGAAAGGGCCAAGTAATTCTTCACACTGCCTGCCTCGACGAGGAAAACGTCTCCCAAACACTCGACAGCTGGAGTGAAAAAAGAAGAATCCTCTCTCCTATGTTTTTTAAACCTTCCTTTCTGTGCACTTCATCCTTCCACCAATGGTGGTCGAGGCACTATAGCGAGCACTTTCTTGATGTGGCTAAACGTTATGAGGTAGCTTTTAAACTTTTTCCTCCAAAGTTCCCTCGACTGCCTACTGCTAATTTTGGAGTGGCGCTTGCCCCTTCATTTCTAGATTGGTTTGTCTGTGGGGAGCATTTAAAACTTCTTCGACAACAGTCTCAGCCAAAGGCTCAACGAGTGGTTTCGACTAAGCATACGTTAGACAGTTTTAAAGGGCACCTTCATATAGGAATTCAGGACGTTCTTGTCGAATCTGAAATATATAAAGGTTTGAAATCCTTAATCCATGGCTTTATGACTAACCATGTAATCATTAACTTGTAACAATTGTGTGCTATCTTTCAGCTGTGCCTAGGAAAGCTGCTTCGACTAGAGCCACCACCTTGTAAAGCGGCAAGGAACAAGGAAGTACACAGGTAAATTTCATCTCCCCTGTTTCTGCTTGTACTCTATGGATTTCTTTCTTATATTTGCACTGCCTCCTCAGACTGGTCGAAAACCCCCAACACCTTCCAAGAAAGGTAAGAAGGACATCCCAGCTGTGGTTATAGCGTCAGAGGCCTCAGATGAATCTCCTGAGGAGGTTCTTACAAGGAAAAGGAAAAAACCCACAAAGGCCTCTAGACCCACTGGCCCACCTCCTTCGAAGGTGGCCAAAATACTCGAAAAGGCATCCACCACAAGTGGTGTCGAGAAGGAAACCTCCCAGGTGGCCTTGAGAACCCCTCTTGGTGACCATGGGAGTGATAAATCAAGTCCTGCTGTTGAACAAACTCAGGTATGTGCACCATTGCCTTTTTCTATTATGCATGACATCTTTCGCCTATTATTTCATTCTCAATTTCTCCACTTGTGTTCTTTAGGCACCCATAATCAACAATCCAGATTCCCGACCAACTCCAAGCAACTTCGCCACCACCGTAATTGACGATTATGTTCCTCACCCAACTTCAGAAAGCCTCACCACCACGCTCCTCAATAGCCAAGGTGAGCCAACTTATCACCCATCTTCTGATATTGGCTCTGGTTTAAGTGGGATTAATCAACCTACTCCACATGTTACAGCACCCACTGCACCACCACCAACCCCAACTCAACACGCACAGGCTGATGGAGCCAACTCTGATGAGGATGACGCCTCAAGCCCACCACCTTTCAATCTGGGTCCCTCATCGGATAAAGGTCCATTGGTTGAAGAAGAAAGGCATGAACCCGAAGTCCAAACACATAACGCCAATCTTGATCCAGCTGCGCCTGAGGAGACAAATGAACTACCTCCTACACCAGCTGATGACCAGGAGAATATGCAACCAGCTGCTGAAGAGTCTGATGAAGAAATAGGGGAAGACCAAGATGAAGATGGAGAAGAATCAGCAGAGGAGGAAGAAGAACAAGCTGAGCCTCGCCCCCACCATATTCCTTCGCCTATGGTCACCCCACCACCTGGGGAATCGCTGACAGCACTCAAGTGGTCGAACCCACGTGAGTTTACCAAGTTGATTCTTGAGCAAAGGTATGGTTCTTCTTCTGTCTCTTCAAACCCAGCATCAGATGACTTCGCCTAATCAATTCTCCAAGCCATCAAGAAAAAATTCTTCAAGGGGGATATTTACAAAGTGCTGACCTCAGATCCAACTGCAACTGCTTACTTGAAGGACACCCTTGCAAAGATTGAGGTCACCACTCTCAATCCAGATGTTTCTGGTTTTCTGATAGAGCTAACTGTTGTGGTAAACCAAATAGCTGCAGAAATAAAACTGCTTCCCTCGATCAAGGATACCATAGAGAGAACATCTGGTTGTGAGAGTGCAACCTGGTGTGGTGCAAAAGAGGCATACGAAGAGATCCAACGTTTGGAGGCTGATCAAAGGAAAAAGAAAGATGAGATAGCCTCAAACCAGAAGGACATTGAAACCTGGAAGCAACAAATCACGGAGCTACAAGCCAAAATTGAAAATGCTGAAAAACGCAACCGTGATTTGCACCATTTCGACGACACTGAGATAGCTGAAGAAATAAAGACTGCTATTGATCGCATTGAGGCGGCCCAAAGATATGAGAAAGAGCTCGCAGAAGCAAAACTTGACGAATCTTTGTGCAACGCGCGCCTCAAACATCACATAGAATCTTTTTCTCAGTTGGCGTCGAGGCTTCCCTTCTAATACTTTCGACACCTTCGTTTGTTTAATCATCACTTGTTTCTTGGCCTTTTCAGGCTTTTTATGTAATGACAATTTTTATGCCTTTTGGCATTGATTTAATTAATCATTATTATTTTTCCTTTAACTGCTTTTGACCCGTACTGCATGATGATGTACTTTATTATTGTCTTTTATCAGTCAAATTTGCAATTAAGGCATTCTATCTTTTTATTGGCAAGTCACCTTTCCAGCTTTAAATTCCAAGGCATAAGCCTCTAGCTTTTAAAGCAACATTTATAGCATAGCCCTCAGGCCTACCTCCAAGAATAACTCACGTGTTTCCACCGTTTGGTTGGCCAATCTAATCAGTCACTAGCCTCTATAAATTTCTTCCACCTGACCACGTTTTGCGTAGAAGCAAACATGAATAATTCGGAGAAATCCCCAACCAAGAAGATGGCTGGAAAGGCCAAGGCAATTGAGGAAACAAAAGAGATGGAGGCGCCCCAGCAACCTAAAGCCTCCATTGGAGCAACCTCTCTAGCCAAGAAGAGAGAAACTAAAATGAAGATCTCTAAGAAAGGGTGCTCCAGCACCCAAGACTCTGATGATGAGCCAGATCCAGATTATATGGACTTCCTCAAGTCCATAGATTGGAGAGATTATGAATAACCTTTCCTTGATTAAAAATAGTTGTACTAGTTTCTCTTTGCTTTGTATGCCATATTAGTCTGACTTGGCCTATTTTGGCTTTCTTTTATTAAATAAAGCTTATGTTTTAATGTGAATCTCTTGCAACATAGGCTTATATTTTTTCAAATACTTGCCATTTACTTTCAAGACTCTTTTATCTTTGTCTAACTCTTCCACTTCATAAGCTCATTAGAGAACACTTGTATGACTTGGAATGGACCTTCCCACTTAGGGGACCACTTGCCCAATGTTCTATCCTTTCGATCCATGGGCAAAATCACTTTCCAAACCAATTCCCCACATGCAAAAGATTTAGACTTAACCTTTTTGTTGTAGGATTCTTCGACCTTCTTCTTTTGTCTTCTTAACAACTCCAAGGCTCTGAGCCTTTCTTCATCCAAATCCACTAATTCATTCATCATCATTTCCCAATAATTCTCAGAGGGAATCTCATGATGTCTTTGAACTCTTACAGACTGTAGATAAATCTCAACAGGCAATACTGCATCATGACCAAAAGTGAGTCGAAATGGGGTAGTGTCGATAGCCTCTTTAGGGCACGTTCGACATGCCCAAAGAACTTGGTCTAACGTCCTGTGCCAATTTCTAGGCCTTTTTCCCACATGCTTCTTATTGGCAGCTTCGACTTGCCCATTGGCCTGAGCATAATAAGGTGTAGAAGTTAATAACTTAAAACTTATTTCTTTGGCAAACTCCTGCATCTTTCGACAAGTGAACATTGATCCCTGGTCTGTAGTAATTGTTTCAGGAATACCAAATCTATAAATAATGTGATTTTGAATGAATTCAATAACATCTTCTTGACCTATATTCACCAGTGGTATTGCCTCAATCCACTTGGTGAAATAATTAATTCCCACCAAAATATATCTTTGGTTCTTTGAAGATGCTGGTCGAATCTCTCCCACTATATCCAAAGCCCATCCTCTGAAAGGCCATGGTTTCACTGTGGAATGTAATTCACTCGCAGGGATGTGCTGTATGCCAGCATGAATTTGACATTCTTGGCACCCTTTAGCAAATTCTATGCAATCCTTCAGCATAGTGGGCCAATACATGCCTTGTCGAAACAACAGCCATTTCATCTTCTGGCCAACTTGGTGTGCTCCACATGCCCCACTATGTATGTCGAAAGGGCCAAATATGCCTCTGTTTCACTAAGGCATTTCAATAAGACTCCCTCAGGGGTCTTTTTAAACAATTCATTACCCACCAGTACATAGCTTAAAGCTTGATATCTGATTTTTCGCCCTGTCGAAGCCGTTGGGTTTTGCAAATACTCAACTATGGGCTTCCTCCAATCTTCATTTGTTAAATTATCTATGGCAAAAATTTCAAAATTTTCGCCATCTATGCACCCAAGCTTAGTTGTTTCTAAGTCTGATGGGCATAATCCAACAGCCACCACCTTACCTCTTGCTTCAATTACTTCTTGAAGTTTTCCTTTCGACACCTTGTATCCAGAGGCAATTTGAGCCAAGTCGTTAGCAACTTGGTTCTCTATTCTAGGTATGTGTTGGATGGCCACTATCTCAAATTTCTTTAATAATCTATTAGCTATCACAAAGTACATAATGAGATTTTCTTTAACACATTTATACTCCTTTGTGATTTGTTTTATAACCAATTCTGAATCTCCCATTATTTCGACTCTAGTTACCCCCAATTCTAACAAAATTTCAAGGCCAGCAATTAATGCTTCATATTTAGCCTCATTGTTAGAGCAAGGTCCTTCGACCTTGTACTTGAATTTTGTTGGAATTCTTTCAAGAGAAATAATATGTATTCCCACTCCTGTTCCATTTTTATGACTTGACCCATCGAAGTATAACTTCCAGGATTTTAATTCGACGTAGTTCAAATCATTTTCATTTATTGAGTGATCAACTATAAAGTCTGCAACTATTTGCCCTTTCACAGCTTTTAAAGGTTGATATGTTAAGGAAAATTCTGTTAATGCTAATGCCCATTTGCCAATTCGACTATGCAAAATAGGTTTAGATAACATATGTTTTACAACATCAAAGTGAGACGAAACATACACATCAACGAGCTTTATATATTGCTTCAGTTTAGTACAAGAGAAATACAAGCATAAACATAACTTTTCAATCATGCTATACCTAGTTTCTGCATTATTTAAAACTCGATTAAGATAATAAATGGCTCTTTCGACTCCATTATCATCCTCCTGGGCTAACATACTCCCTAGAGTTTTATCTGATGCAGCTATATACAATCTCATACTCTTGTTTCTACAAGGTGGTGAAAGAATTGGAGGGTGGCTTAGGTACTCCTTGATCTTGTCGAAGGATTCCTGCTGTAATTGCCCCCACTCAAAACCATCTTTGTTAAAACGAAGCAATGGCGAAAAAGCTTGTGTTTTGCCACTCAGGTTGGATATAAACCTTCTTAAGAAGTTGATTTTGCCCAACAACGACTGCAACTCCTTTTTAGTTGATGGCGCTTTCGCCTCCATTATGGGTTTGGTTTTATTCTGATTTATTTCAATCCCTTTCTTGTGGACCACAAAGCCTAAGAAATCCCCTGCCTGCACACAAAAAGCACATTTGAGAGGATTTATTTTAAGACCATATTTTCTCATCCTTTCAAAGGACTTTCGAAGATGGTCAATGTGACTTTTCCCAGAAATAGATTTTATAACAATATCATCAATATAAATTTGCATGAATGTGTCTATAAAATCGTGGAAAATTGAATTCATTGCCCTTTGATAAGTGGCACCAGCATTCTTGAGACCAAAAGGCATCACTACCCATTCATAGGTGCCTAAGGCTCCAGGGCATCTAAAAGCAGTTTTATGAACATCTTCCTCAGCAATGAATATTTGGTTGTAGCCAGAATATCCATCCAGCATACTAAGATATTCATGTCCTGCTGCAGAATCTATTAACATTTCTGCCACTGGCATTGAATATTCATCTTTGGGAGTTGCATAGTTTAAATCTCTAAAATCAATGCAAACTCTCAAAGACCCATTCTTTTTAATAACAGGTACTATATTAGCCAACCATTCGACATACCTTGCAGTGCGAATGAATTTGCAACGAAGAATTCTTTTGACTTCCTCTTTGATCTTTGACAATATCTCTGGTGCAAACTGTCTTGGATTTTGCTTGACTGGTTTTTTCCCAGGCGTCATAGGTAACCTGTGTTCGACCAACTCCATGCTCAAACCAGGCATCTCATCATAATCCCAAGCGAAGCAGTCTTTGAACTCTTTCAACAGCTGAACTACTTCAACCTTCAACTGGGGATCAAGATTGGCACTGATGTAGGTAGGCCTTTTGGTTGCCCCCTCACTGAGGTCCACTTCTTCTAAGGGATCTTGTGCTAGCATTTTTATATTATCTGCCAGCGGATCCTTCTCAAATCCCAAAGGCTCATCTTCATAGATGGCGTCGAGCCTCTGGCTTTTCTCTCCAGTTTCAACCTTATCTGGAGGTTTTGGGTCGAAGTCCTTACCAGGACCCTCTTGATATACTTCAGAAATGGCTTCGCCAGCCATATAATCATTGGCGGCTTCCAAAGCCGCTTGTAGTTTTGTTTCGGCCACATAGGCCAAAATTCTTTTCAAAGCGTCGAACTCAGTCATGATCACTGAATTCATCTCCCCACCCTGTAGGCTCTATTGGAGGTGTGCCTAGGCATGGCAACCTTCCTCCTGGTACCTCCCTGTCCCATCTGAAACCTTCAACAGGGTGTAAGTACAACGAATAAAACGTTTCTACGTCAGGTGTAAACTCAAAATCAGCTGGAGGACATGGAGCGATGTTCGCCAGATGCTTCTCAAATTGCCTACTATCCACGTGATTAATAGGCACCTTAAAGTACCCTTGATCAGCTTCGATATTTTCAACTATCCCATCTGGTCTCCAAATGGTGATTCTTTGATGCATAGATGAGGGTACGGCTCCTATCCCATGAATCCACTCCCTACCCAAGAGTAGATTGTAGTTAGCTTTTGTTTCGACGACCATAAACACTGTTGGTCTGGTAATAGTTCCCACAGTGAGATCCACATGAATCACTCCCAGAGTGGAACCAACTTTTCCTTCATAGTTCGACAGAACCATGTTGTGGGGTTTAGTATCTGTCTCAAACTTCCCAATCTTGCTCAGCAAAAATCTTGGCATCAAATTAACCGTTGCACCACGGTCTACCAAACTTTTGTTGATAGGGACGTTTTCTACTTTTCCAGTAATATAAAGAGGCTTCAAATGACCCTTCATTGCCTCTGTGGGACGTTCAAAGAAAGCATTCTGTTCTTCAACGCACCCATTGTTCATGATGTAATAGCACACAGGCTTGTGTGCCAACATTTCCAATTCAGCAGTTTGATATAAGTCTTCGACCTCTGAGACTTGACCAAATTCTCTTGGCATTACTGACACTACATTTACCAGAATATCCAGGGAAGCCGTTGATTCATTGTCGAAGTTATCAGTCATATTCTCATCCTCTTCGACCTTCCTTTCTGGCTGAATAGTGAACAACTTTCATCGTATGGGCATCTTCTCCATTGCCCCAGCTTGATTATCCACATTGGTGCTTGACTCTCCTTGCACCTGAGCCTCCCTGACATCCTTTCGCCTGCGCTGCTCTCTTCGCCATTGTGTACTAGACATGGGGTTTTTACCCTTGTAATTCTGAGAAATGTAGGCTGATTTGTTGGTGGTGTGGTTCTCTTTTCTATACTCGAACGAAGAACCTCTTTCCACATCAAATTTCTCCCACTTTTTCTTCTGTCCTCTCCCTTCGATAGGCTTGATCCAACTACCTGTTGGCACATTCGCAGCTGGTTTGAACGTACCTGGCCTAATTCCTGGTGCTTGGTTTTTTAGCCCTGTCGAAAGTCACCTATGGTCAAAGCCTCTGTGCCCTTTGTTCGCCTTCTGCCCCCAGCTTTCACCAGCCTTCTTTACACTCTCTAGCTTATGGGCAGCTTTTTCATCAAAAATGGCGCTGCATCTGGGACATAGCATTACCCCAGAGCCTTTCTTCTGGCAACGATGCAAGAAATCCACAATTGTCTCTTCTTGCTTAGGATAAGCCATTTTGTTGCGCTTCTCCTGCTCATCTGCCTCACTCACTTGTGGTGCTTTTCGATCCGTAATTTCGACCATGTTGACATCCATTCTGTCCTTTAAGTGCATCTTGGAGAAACAGGCTTCCAGACTTTCAGTGGTCTTTGCCAAGCAACCACCACCTGCTGCTGCTTTAGCAGCTCTTTGGGAAGCTTTTTGCCAAGCAGCTTTTTCAGCTTCAACCATCTCCTCAGCATTGACTCTCTCGACATCAGGAGATGTCTTGAAAAAATTTTCAGCAGCCATACATATCCAGTTTTCCACCAAACAACCATCCATGTCTAGCATCTCTCCTACCAAGAGCATGTCATCTTCCAATTCCTTAACAACTTGGACTTTGGGGGCATTTCTGCCCATAGCCTCATTGGTGTCGACACTATCTGAGCTAGAATCAGATTCTTCAGCCAACTCGACCATGTTAATGCCTTCATTTGCATTTATCTTCCACCCACTCACGGTCATATCCAAAACCTTAGCAGCATTATCTATTTCAACAAACTTATCAGCAGTTTCTTTGGTCACCAACATTAGACTGGTACCATCAACATTTAGGCCACTTGCAGCCTTACTATAACCTTCAATTATCACAGAACTGGTGGCGAAGTCTTCAGTAACCTCCACCATGTTGACTGACTCATCGAATCCCTCTGTGGCTTCCACCATCTGAACCTCGTGAGGCTTTGTGCAGTTAGCCTCTGCAATTTGCAATGGGTTAGAGTCAATCTTCATCTGGGCTTTACTTTTGTCACCAAACTTCAGCCTTCCTTCTTGGATAGCATTTTGCACCAAATCCCTGAAAAGAAAACATTGAGAAGTTTTATGACCCAAAAAATTATGGTACTTACAAAAACCTCTTTTCATTCTTTGCTCTAAAGGTGGCGTTTTAGCACCAGCAGGCACTATCATTTGCCCATCCTTAACTAACAAATCAAAAATTTCGTCACATTTAGTGACGTCGAAAGTATATGTTTTCTTAGGAAATTTGTCGTTAGATTCGACAGGATTTTTTCCTTCTGAAGGAGCTAATAATTTGCAGGCATAAGGTGGACCTTGCTTTAACTCAGCAACGTCAACCTCATTTCCGTCGAAATAAGATGGTTCACCATACAGATTCTCCACATCTTCATTGCATTCGACAAAGGCTACTTTTTTACCCCTGCTAAATTTAGCCTTTTCTTCTTTTAGCCTTTCTAGCTGTCGAACCCTATCAACCAACTAGGCCATATCTCTAAGATATTGGGTATCTAATATCTTCATAATGGAATAATCAAGACCCCCAGCAGCCATTTCGACCAACTCATGTTCTGGCACTTGTGTAAAGCACTTGGCTTTAAGAAGTCGAAACCTATTCAGGTAATCATCAATTGGCTCAGTGACTTTGCGTTTGATGCTAGCCAATTCTTTCAGACTAATCTTAGTTTGCCCCATGTAGAACTGTTCATGAAACAAACGTTCTAGTTGGGTCCAGTTATATATGGAATTTGGAGGCAAAGTAGTAAACCATGTGAAGGCATTCTTGGTAAGGGAACTTGGGAAATAGTTGATCCTAAGGCTTTCGTCAGCTGCAATCTCGCCTGCTTCGATCAAATACCTAGCCACATGTTCGACAGTAGACTCAGTAGTATCTCCTGAAAACTTGCTGAACTTTGGAACCTTCATCCTAGGGGGTAATTCTGCTTGGAGAATGTAATCCACTATAGGCGAAATATAATTTTGCCTGGCGAAGCCAAAATTCATACCATTTCTGGTCATTATCCTTTCAACCATGGCTGCAAGATTATTTTCTTCTGCTTGATTTTGGTGTCGGACCTGTCTAAGTAGTTGATCTGCGTTTTGGTTCCTGTTCACCATCACTACTGGTTCTTCCTCCATCTGGTATGGCATCTGGTTTCTTGGTGGTTCGACTATAAAATGATCAATCATTTCTTAATCATCCAAGTTCGCATCAGGTATCTGACGTGGATGACGTCTTGGGATATCTTCGACAATAGTTGCTCTTCGATCTACCGCTGGTACTCCCATGAAATCAGCCATGCGTGCCACTTGTGCAGCCAATTATTGGTTAGTTTGGGTCGTATTTTGAATCAAAGGTTGAAAAACTTCTCCCATTGTCTGAGACAACGTATGTACCATTTGCATGTTACTTTCATCCATCTGTTGTCTCAAACAATTTATGGATGTATTTGTAAGGCTAGGCGTTTGAACAGAGTAACCAACTCCTATATTATGGCTGTTTCGCCCTCCTGATCCTGACCCTTGTAGTGGCGAAGACACAACAGTCTCTGAAAATACAGGTGGAGCATTCTGCAGATTTTGCATCATTGATGTAGGCATACCATAAGGTTGACTCCTTGACCCTGGATGTGGAAAACCTGGAGGAGGAACATGCCTGTACATTGAATTTCCTCCTGGGGGTGTTGGTGAATTAGAACTTTGTGGTCCTATGTATTCCAACACAGGTTGAGTATATGATTTTGTATATGTTGATCCTGGCTCAGACACTACTAATGGAAGTGACGCATGTCCTCCTGTCGAAGACACTGGTGATGGTGTGCTTTGAGACCCCATACTGCTACTTGACTGAGTGTTTGAAATACTCCCTTGAGGATCAACTTGTTGGTTGGCATTGGTTGCCATTTTCTTAGCGTATCTTCTCTTTGGTATCCCTTCGTTTGTTGTGGCTAACTTCCCACTTCTCAATAACATATAACGAAAGTACTTCTGCACCAAGAGAGATGAGGTTGACAAAAAGGTGTAACTTAGCACTAGGTCCCACTGGGCGTGCCAATTTGTTTACTGTGAATTTTGGTAAACAACCTCTGGTCTATCAATCTTAGACTAAAATTGATTAACTTACAGGATCGACCACACAAATCCTAGGACATGTGCAAAATTTGAGAGACAAGTGTAAATGACAATAAAAATTAAAGAGAATGTAAACTGAACTCCACGTTCGACAATACTGAAATAAAATCTAACTGAACTCCACGTTCGACTACGTGCAATAAAGTAAAGCAAAGACTTGAAATTTAAAGGGATGCAAGTAAAGGGTGCAGAAATTAAAGGCGTCAAAACGAAATAACAATGAGTAAAAGAACTTTGAAAGTAAAATGCAACGAACTCCACGTTCTTGGAAAATAAAGGCTGAGATAATAAAAGTGTTGTCGAAGGTAAAGTGCAGGAAGTAAAAGACTTTGAAAATAAATGCAATGGATTTAAAGGAGAACTCCACGTTCTTCAAAATAAAAGACTTTGAAAAGTAAAGGCTTGAAGATTAAATGTTTGAACGTAAAAAGGCAGTCGAAGGTATACACAGAAAGCTTAAATGACTTTGAAAGTAAACTTGGCATGGAAGATAAAGTTCAAGAAACTGTAAAGGCATGGAAAGTAAATGGCTGAATCTTAAACATGCTGAAGATAAATTATATTAATGAAGAAAATGGTGTTACATTACGTACATTCTCACGAACTCGTTTCTCTACACGCGGGTACTTTGAGTTTCTTTGAGTAACTTGTACAAAAATATGAACACCCCATTTACATAGAACTAACCCCTATTTATAGTGCTAGGAAATAACTACTAAGTGGTGGTTACTGCTTCGAACGTGTGGATTTTGGCACTTTCTCCTTGGTCTCAACTGTTCCCACGTTCACAACTGCTCTTATTTAAATTTCAAATATTGGGAATTCTCTCCAACCTTAATATAACCACTGCAGCGCTTGTTACCACTTCTCATGGTCGAAACCCTTCCAGCACTTAGCCATTTTTTGAGGTTCCCGCACCTCTATTCGACTCAGGCCTCTCCAAAAACTGGGTCGAAGCCTTCTTTATATTAAAAATAATGTTTTAACATAAAATAGCTTTGATTCTTTCTAGCGTCGAAATTGAGGGTTAACATGGGTATGATGTTTGATGAGACAATCGACTTAGACGAGGAAATAGTGGTTGCATTAGACGTAATGTTGCGACAAAAGGCGCGAGTGGCGAAGGCGTACAATAAAAGGGTTAAGGCGAAAACCTTTGCAGTAAATGATTACGTTTGGAAAGTGATACTACCTATAGATCAAAGAGACCGAACGTTGGGAAAATGGTCACCAAATTGGGAAGGACCATTCTAAGTGGTCCAAACATTTACGAATAATGCCTATGAAATTCAAGAAATAGGTGTTGATCGACAAGTCTTAAGGGTAAATGGGAAATATTTGAAAAAATATAAACCTATGCTCTAAGAGATTCAAATCAAAAGAAAATAGAACGTCTCACTAATAATGGAGGCCAAAATGGCATACAACCAAGATGACAGACAAAATATTTAAAAATTACATCGTCTCGACAAGAGAAACAATTAAGCAAGAAATCTAGACTTAAAAATCTTCAAAGAGAGTCTTTTGGTAAGCAATCCTACTGTCGAGACGAGCGTTCCTCTCCTCCAATTGAGCAATTGTTTCTTTTATTTTGAAGGCTTTCTCACCATGACCAATCCCCTTGAGGAATTCCTGGTCGACGGCATCCTGAGGTGGAAGGTCTTCAGACGAATCCAGTGAGGCCTTTTGTTGCTTGACTTCAACAATCTTTTTGTTGAGTTTGTCTATTTGGGCTTGATAGGTTGAGATTTGCTGATCGAATGCATGATGTTTGTCAAGGCGCTTCTGACGCTTGGCCTTAAAGTCATTCAACTTCTTCTCACAAGCTTCGCTGAAATCCCATTCTAACCTCGTCTCATTTAACTTCGTCTTGATTTGAAAATCAGTATTCCATTGAAGAGAGAGATCTTTGACAATCTGGCTGAAAAAGGCCTCAAACTCAATCAGGTACTGAGTAACATAATCAGGAAGGTTGTGGGGAGAGATTTCGTCGAGAAGCTTGAGAACATTAGCTCCTAGAGTAGCTTCCTCTTCGACAACCGCCAAAATTTATCTGTGAAACAAGTAGGTTCTGAGTTGTTGAAGTTTGAGGGTAACAGTAGCATCCATTTCTGGCATAGGAGTGGGAATCGAGTCAGAGGTTTTAGCGCCGACTGGCACCTGTCAAAATCTTTGAAGCCTTCACAAAGTCTCAGTCGGGTTTGTCTTCTTCATAGCCAAAATCATGAAAAATAATGGAGTGCCCCTTGGAAATCGTGACGCAGAAAGCAGTTATCATTACGCGTGATGTCAGCAAATGAGGCATAAAGTCAAAATTTGGCAAGAGTAAAACGCAAGTTCTTAGTTGAAGGGAATCTCAGTCGAAACTGGCCTTTTAGGGGGACAATTTGTTAGCTGGCAAATTTTGACTAAGAAAAAAGAGACAAGTCAAAGAGAAGCTTCACATAAAAAATGAAGAAGTCGAAGCAAGTTCGACGAAACACCCTGCAGACCAAGGTGGACGAGGTCTCGGCAGACCACCCGTCAGAAGGAAGTCGTACAGATAGCCATTCCGATTAATGTCGAAGGCAAGCAAAGTGAACAAGTTTGTAAGTGACGAGAACGTGGAGGAGTTACCCAAGAAGTGGGCGTGCATGGGTGGACTCGTGGCAGGCTGTGGATGGTCGATAGCGAAGTAACAGTTATTTCGTAGGCCTATTTAAGTAGAGTTTAATTTCAGTTTCAGAGGTCGCATTTGTAACATTGAAAAGAATACACTCAAAGTGTCAGCGTCTAAGAGAAACAAGCCATTTCTACACAAATGTATGTTTGCGTCCAACTTACATTTAAGCAATTTATTTCCTAAGCCTTTGTTTCAGTTCATTTTCCTTTGCAATTTTTGCCTTATTGTTTCATTGATTTATCTCAGTTGTACGAACGCAGTTTACTTATCTACCATTCCAAACCTAAACACTCAAGCAATCATTCTATACTTAACACTTAGTCTAGGATTTTTGTAGCCGATCCTGCAAGTAAACTTTAACAAGAAGCTAGAGGTTGTTCGCCGGAAATCCAGTCGAACAGTCACATCTTTGTTTCCATGTGGCCTTTACTTTCGATAGACCCCCACGTGTCCGTGAATAACTACCTGGTCTTATCCAATCATACCTCATTCGACTACATATAGAAACATTGAGGATTTTGAATTTCACTAATCCCAAACTCGACAAACCCCACATGTCTCTTACTCACTATAATATTCGAGCAGAATTAAATACATCCTTCAACAAGTCGAATCCCTAAGAACCTATATGAACATAACTTACCATTTCGACTTTTCTCAAAAACTACTATATGATTCTTATTTCAACTTTGCAATTAATGTGTATCAAAAATCTTAGGTAACCGTATTTTAATTTGACATTTGTAATATTGTATATAAGGGTTTTTTAAAAGTTTCCGAAGACACATATTCCTTAACTTGAATCATAATCGTCCGAGTGGACAGGTTTTAATATATAATTTATTTTGTTATCTGATGTTCTTACTTTAATTTCATGTGTAAATCATGTGTGTTCCATGTTGATCTTTGTCTTTTCCATGGTCTTAGAACATTATGGTCAAAAAATTTTGACCTCTAATGTCATCATTAGGGGTGTGCATGGTTGGTTATTTTGAGAAACCAAACCATAACCATTTTCAAACCATTTAAATGGTTTGGATTTATAACCAAAACCACATTTTAATCAAAACCGGTTATAAAACCAGTTATAAATTTGGTTATGGTTATATAACCGGATTTTTTTAAAAAATCCAGTTTTAAAAAAAATATTCAAAAAATATATATTTTTTTTATTTTAAAAATTAAAAATTTTGGATTTTGGATAATAACCGGATTATAATCGAATCCAAAAAAATTTAACCGGTTAATAACCATTTAATTATATCCGGATTATATAAATGGATAACCAAAACCATTAAACACTAAACCGGTTAATAACCATTCAATTATATCCGGATATTTAAAACAGATTTGGATTTGGTTATAGATTTGGGCATCACAACCGGATATTTTGCACACCCCTAATCATCTTTGACCACTAATTCATTATCTTTATGTCACTTTTTCATAAATATCATTACACTCTATCACTAGATTCAACATCTTCTCGTTGGGTCAAATTTGAGACCAAGACCAAATAATAAATAAATAAATAGATAAAACAAAATTAATAATTATTTAACTCATTTAAAATGAGTAATTTTATTCTATTTCTCAATGTAAGTAATTTTATTCTATTTCTTAATGGAAAAGAAACAATATTAAAAGTTCTATAATTTTTCCTAACTTGGAAGACTCTAGAGTTTTTAACTTGACCAAAAACAAAAAGAAACAAAAAAAAAAAAAAACAACGCACCGGCCCGAGAAAACGAAAAAGAAACGGAAACCCGGGTGTACACCACGTTCTATAAATGAAACCGCATCTCCTTCATCTTCATCCTCTGCATCACATTCTCTTTTAACTCTGTCATACACCCAACCAACCACTCACAACAACAACGAGAAAAAAAATGGGCACAGCTACCTGCATCGATATCATCGTTGCCATCCTCCTTCCACCTCTCGGCGTCTTCCTCAAATTTGGCTGCAAAGTAACTATAAAACCTCTTTCCTTCATTTTCCTTTATATCTCTCTATATGCTGAGTTTTCCATGCTTAATTGTTTGTTTGTTTTGTGTTATTATATAGGTTGAGTTCTGGCTCTGTTTGGTGCTCACACTTTTAGGTTATCTTCCTGGAATCCTCTATGCCATCTATGCTATCACTAAGTGATCCATCACCATGTAAGTATCCATTTTCTTTATACTAAGCTTATTATCTGCAAATTTGAGTACTATGCTTGTATAGAAGATATTTTAATGTTCCTTAATCTTGCACGCCAAGTGTTTTTGCAAATTTGTATAGAGTAATTTTCAGGACTGAATTTGGATTATGAACAAATGATGCGGAATAAATAAAAACTATATAATTTTCACTAAGTTGAATTATTTGGACATAATTGTGATGCTTTATCTTGCTTTTTACCTTTTGTTTTGTTAATACTTCGTCTCATTAAAAATGCTCTTATGTGAGCAATTCACGGTTTTTAAAAAAATAATTAGATAGGTTGATTTTGATGATAAAATTAATATTATTTACTAGAATATTTTTATTAATAGTAATTGAAAAATGTAAAAATTAATAAATAGAGATATAGTAGTAAAAAAATAATAATACATTTTACATTAATATTAAAAAAAAAAAAAAAATTTTAAAATAGAAAAAAATACAAATAAAATATTTTTTATGAGACGGAAAAAATTACTAACTTTCTGCTAAAATATTTGAATGTTTTTTTGTTGACAGGTGGATCATAGCTTTCAGGGGTCATTCAAGTATTTTAATTTAGATATATTAGTTTCGTGTAAAAGTTGTTCACTCAAGATGGACACAATTTATTCGTCATTTATTTTATAATAATAATAATAACAGTTTCCGTGTCAATAGAGTTCTTCTCTTGTTTTGCTGTTTTTAATTTTGGTTTTTTTTGTCTAGTGTGAAGCTTGTGAACAGTCGATTTGAACTACTATATAGTAATAGTATTAGTAACTTTGTTCATCTATTTTTTACTTTAATATTATTGTCTTTGCATATAAGTTGGGTTGTCATTAGACGGTATGATCTAGATATTATTCACTCTCACGATAGTTTCTTTTTAAAAATTTTATACTTTTTAAAATAATAATTAATTATATTGATTTTAATGATATCAAATGTCATTAATTAAAATAATTTTATTCATAATTGAATAATTAAATAATTATATAATTAGAGTGTGTTTGGATGAGGTTATTGAGAATTTTAAACAATTTAATAATTCAATTGAAATTCATTTATTTTTTAATTCTTTTGTTTTGATGCAGTATTAAAATGATTTATTGTTAAATTTTTGAGGTAATTTTCATAAATTTTAAAACTTTTGAACCAAAATTAAAATATAAAAAATAGGGACTAATTTGTAATTTTAGAAAAAATTAAAGGGACTAATTTGTAAAATTTAAAAAAATTTAGGGATTTATTTGCAATTTTTAGAAAATTTTAAAGGTGAATTTAAAATTTCCTTAAAATATGAGGATTATCTTGTCAAATTTAAAAAATTAATAATAAATAATTTAACAATTGTATGATAAAGAGTGACAGAGTAATTTTAAATTTTTTACTTTTTGGTTTCATTTAAAATTCTTTAAATTTAACTTGAATAAATACTTTATAAATTTATATCATTTTAACAATTCTCTATATTTTTTATTCAAACAAGAAATTTTAATCAAGTCATTTTAAATTCTCTCATTAACACTTTTCATCCAAACACACTCTGAAGTCCAATCAAATCACAATTCAATTTTGGTTATTCACAAACACTTTAATACTCAGGCTTTAAATTATTTATGCTTATTAATGTGAAGAATTAATCTTTTGATTAAAATTAAAGAGATTAATTTTGATAGATACTTTTCAATACTATTTTCACATAATTAGTTAGTCAATGCATTATGAAAAAAAAAAAAAAAAAAAAGTGGACCAAATGCAACTTCTTATAGGACAAAACATGCTAACAATAAATCAATAACTGATTGAAAACGTGCATGCGTTATGGTACTATGAAATAGAGAGGTTTTATCCACAATTTCAAGTTGTATGTATACAAGGTTACACTTTATTTATCGTAGTAAGTATTTGTTTTTTTTTTTTAATGCACCCACCACAACCTATGAGTAAGGGTGGGCCCTAAACTACAATTATACAAAAAAGGTTGGCAATTGGGCCGGACTTTATCACCAAATTCAAATTCGGACGATTTAACCTGACACCCCCACTTAAATCTAACACCTTTTAATTATGACAAAACTATTTGTTACTCTTCAAAAAGTTTCGGAAATTATGAAAGTGTATACCAAAAATTTTGTAATATCTATTAGAAATTTGATTATTTTTC
This sequence comes from Lathyrus tuberosus, assembly GCA_022829125.1. NCBI lineage: Eukaryota > Viridiplantae > Streptophyta > Magnoliopsida > Fabales > Fabaceae > Lathyrus > Lathyrus tuberosus. The sequence goes on from JALAZF010000018.1 coordinate 17,262,247, forward strand.
TATTTTTTTATTTGCATGTTTGGATATTTCACTTGTAACATAATTTATTGTTGATTCAATTGATATAGATTTATTAAGCATAGATTTTGTTAGAATGAGACATCTTATTGAATTGAATTGGTGATTAAAATTCTAATAAATAGTTGAGGTTAGAATTCACTATATTGAATCATGATATAAACACACATCGTGGACTGTACAATCAAATCAATCGAATACCTTATGTTTCATCTTATTCAACTTTGGTGTTTGTGAAACAATTTAGTGTTAACGTGATCAAAATTTCGAATAGTATAATTGTTATATTTTCGCAACAAACCTTCCGCTCGCAATTTTTGCAAACACTCTAATAACTTTTTTTATAAAAAAAGACGGTTGATTTTATTTGGGTCTATTCACCCCCACTAGATTGTTTTTCTACTAGCATATTCACACCCAACAAATTGGCCATGACTCCCTCTCCTTTAGAGTGAGGACGAATAACTTGCACTTTTAAAGGCCTCCACAAAAATTTAGAGGGACGTCAACTAGTTCCATGTGTTCATCGAGGTCAAATTTATTGTCGTAAGTTCCCATCTCCAGCTATTTTTTGAGTACCCGTCGGATGTGGTAATTTCTATTCAAGGCATTTAGGAAAGTAATTTCTTTCTGTTCTTCAGAATCGTCGGAGGATTAGGAATATGTAGTTCTTTGGGAGGCAGTTGGGCTCTCTACTTTCGGTGACCCCACTCTCTTATTTCAGGGTGAGTCGTCATTGTGTTTGGTGACTACGTAGTCTTGGAACCTTAGAGATTGGAAACGGTGGTGGTTGGGGATTTCATCTTCTATAAATTGTTTGTTTTAGAGTTCCAAAATTGCATATTATCTATTAACGTCCTTTAATAAGTCTTTTTGTGAAGTGTTTGTTTCATCGTTTGTTACATGTCCCTTATAGAGTATGTTGTAAGGTATTTTATTTCCTCCTTGAGGTGAATTCACATTAACGACCACCAACTTCTAGAGCTTATTGTCTAAAAGAGGAGGTGCAAGAGTCTAGACAGTGGGGAGTCCTTGAATCAGTTGGAGAATTTCCAAAATATCCTAAGTATACATTTATATATATTTTGACAAAAAAATCATGGAAGAAAATAATGACAAAGTGATTGCGATAATTTAAGGCAATATTGATGTCTTGAGTTCAAGTCTTGGTTGAAGCATTTTAATGTTTTTATTTGTTTATATTTTGAACACAATAAATTGCACCTATTCAGACTCATGACACCATGGATGGTGAGCAGGCATGCTACCATAAAACCATTGCAACATTTCGTGATATGTTTTACAGTTATTGATATATAATTGTTCATGAATAATCTTTTTGAAATAATTGAAACATTATTTCTCCTCATCAATTGGTACAAGTTTTTCTATAAATAGAAACACTTGTTAGGCATTGAATGGATACAAAAATAGGCATGTTTCAAGTGCCAAAAGTTATATCTAAGCCGTTTTTTATTTTTTTAGCGCACGAGAATAAATGAAGGAACTTTATTTTGTAAAATATCTAAGCCGTTTTGATATCATTGGTTGCCATTCCCTAGTCAAAGATCTAAGCACTTTAAAATTAAGATCATCGTTAGTAAAAGTTTTACTGAGAGCAATCAAATGATTTTTCAAGTGTACAAATCTCTTTTGCAATGCGACAATGGATTCTTCGGGCTGTATTCTGAACATCTCGTACTCTTGAATTAAGGTATTCAATCTAAATCCTTTAACTTCAGCGGTTCCTTCATGAGTTTCCACCAATGTATCCCAAATTCCCTTTGTCGATTTACATTGAGAGACACGAAAGAATTCATCCATGCTAAGTGCACTTTGAAGTATGTTGATTGCTTTCTTTTCATTAAGAACTTCCTTCTTATCATTTTCATCCTAAGAGATTTTAATCTTTGGAGTGACAACACTTTTAACAACTTGTAGGAACATGCGAACCATTTTTGACGGTTTCCCATACTCCTTCTCATTGTGCTTCCAAATGAGTCCTCATGCGAATTTTTCAAAAATAGAAATATTCACCAGAAAATAGAGGAGGCTTATTGCTACTACCACCACCTTTGTAAACCAGATTTGCACTTGCGGAAGCCATTCTGGATCTTTAGGAACATGTTACCTATAACCTGATCTGATGCCAATTGTAAGTTTAAAGAGTGCGCCTGAGAGGGGGGGAGGGGGGTGAATTAGGTGTATAAAAATTTCTTTGATTTTAGAGATGCATTTCCTTCGTTCAATTTAAGTTTATGTGATGAAAGCAATAAAATGCGGAAAAGTAAAGAACACAATGATGTATCCTGGTTCCCCTCACAATCTGAGAGTACTCTAGTCCCCTTTCAACATGAAAGAGATTTCATTATAGTAAGTTCCCTATGAACAAGACAACACTTGTCTTTCTATACAAAATCCTAACTAAACCACCAAGAACAATCCTCTTGGATTTTTCAATAAACCCTATAAAAAGAAACAATCCTTCTTTTTATAGTACACACCTAATTTCAAACAATCCTTGGAACTTAGGAACTTTTACAACAATTTCAATAAAATGAATATATGAAGATTTGTAGTATAAATAAGACTTAATCAAATGATTATAGTCTTCTTCTCTTTCAATATGAAATCACAATAAACAATACTCTCTAATGCTCAAGATCATGGTTGATAAGCTCGCGGGTAGACTCGTAAACTCGTACGTGTTTACTAGTCTAGGAAGCAAAAATGAGTAGAATTACGCATAAAATCATTTTTTGATAGACTCGAGTAGACTCGTATAAACTCGAATAGACTCGCGAGTCTATGGTGAGTTTACAATTCTATAAATTTTTTTGAATTTTGTTTTTTTTAACCCATAAAAGGCCCAAATTCCCCAAAAGATTTATATTATTAAAAACCTCTTATTATTTTGCTTGCATGAGAAATAGAAAGCAACTCTCCTTGTCTCTTGTTTCAGCAAAGTTTCTTCCTTCCTTCATCCCTTCATAGATGATGTGTGTTTATTATGTCTCTTGCTTTGTTCACATTCGTTCTCGTAAATTAATCATTTGTTCTGTAAGTATTTTCTAATATGTTTCACTTGGATGCTTCTCTTGTGTAAAGATGATGAATGAATAACTGAAAATCCTAATGAGGAAAATATGCAAACTGAAGTTAATGTTGAGTAAGATGATGTTATTGTTAACAATGTTGTGGAAGTTGATGTTGTTGTTACTAATGTTGTGCAAAATGGTGGTGGTGGTGGAAATGTTGAATTAGGTAGACGTGAAACTTCAAGCAATCCAATTTTGGTTAATGATGAAGGTGTTTCATCCGGGGTAGAATTTGACGATGATACTCAAGATACCGATGAAGATGACGGTGATGATATTGGGGGAGATGATTTCACTAGAGTTTTGAAAGTTTAAAGCCATTAGCATATCTGTTTTATGATTTTTTTTTTGCTTTATGTAGTAGTCAGTTAAGAAGAAATTGGTATTTTAAGTCTTTAAATACATATTTTGCTATTTTGTTTGTTTTATTATTAAGTTTTTTTGTTAAGAAATTTGTTATGGAGTATGAAATTTAAATTTTGATGTTAATTGGTATTTTATTATATATATTTGTATCATATATGAGGCATTTACAAGTTTAAAAATACATGTGTGTGTCATGCATGTGTCACATATAGGTTTTTGAAAGTCATTTTTAATTTTTCATAGACTCATATGAGTTTGTGAGTCGAGTCTGCTAGTCGAGTCTATGGACCCTTTACGAGTCTGGGTAGACTCGCGAGTTTGACAACATTACTCAAGATGCTTTGATGATTATGATATGAAAAATAATGATTCACAATGTATCTTATATGACTGCTTCTCCTGGGTTCAAAACTGGCATATAAGTCAGAACATGAAACAATGTATCTTATATGAATATTCCATTTTGAAAATATATAGAGTTTTTACAAAGTTTAAAAAGGTAATTAAAAAATATAACTTTAAAATCAATTTATAGAGATGATAACCACCATTCAAAAAGATGGCAATGGTTGATAGAAAATCATAATATTTATCCTTGAAAAGATGTAATGTTTGCCATGAGAAGAGATGATGAATGAATGCAATGAAACAAAACATTTTTCAATTCTGCAACACGACTTGTTAAGTCGGTTAAACGGATACTCGACTTAACAAGTTTGCAACATTTTTCAAATCTCAAATTTCAGATACTATTTCAGACCAGTGAAAATTGTGGCGGTTTTTATGTGTTGTTACGACGGTTCCACATGCCACAATTTACCAAAAAAATAGAATGTTTGAAAAAATTGTCTAAGTATTTGAACCAACCTTATGCAACATCTATTGATTTATCCAAGTCAATAAATTATATTTGAAAGTGATTTAACATGGTTCAAACATGAAAAATAAATTTTCCAATGCAAGATAAAAAATATTTTAAGCACTAAGAAATGTATATCATATGAAATTCATATACCTAAGATGATGAAAATGATTTGAGTATGATAAAATCTATGTGAATAATTCTTTAGCACTAAGATATGTATATGTTTATGAAATTCATATACATTGAATCTTTAAAGACATTAACAACACATCATTAATGGATCCTCTTGAAATCTTCTTTTTTTGATTTGCAAGACCTTTGATCATTTGTCTTCATCAAAATTAGCTTGGAATCCTGGCTTTAAATTCTCCCCATTTTTTATGATGACAAACATTCCTTTTGATACTTTGTAATTTCTGGAACACTTCTCCCTCTAATATGTATAACTCCCCATTTGTATATGAAACTTAGAAATATTTGGAGTTGATCATCTTGATGGAGTAATTATACCTTTATAAGTTTAAGACAAGGAAATACACACGCAAGACATCTTTCTCCCCCTTTGATATTATCAAAAAGAAGGAAAAATGGGTGAAGGATAATAAATTGACAAATATATCACAAATAACACATAATAAAATCATAAAATCATATAGTTTATCCTAATAGAATAAAATCAATAAGACCAAATAATGAAAATACAATCATGTAAATAAAAACCTACATATAAATTAAATTTAATGAAGAAGAGTACATGTACCTTGTGATTCTTTATGAAATGTTGTGACCTTTATTCAAATGAAAATTTCAAGGATATTGACTTGATTTAATATCACTTTCGCTTAGTATACCAAGATCTCTTCGAATTTTGTAAAATGCGTCCCGGGGAAACGACTTTGTGAAGATGTCTGCTAGTTGATTTTGAGTATCAATGAAGGAAATTTCAATGTCACCTTTCAGAACATGATCCTATAATAAGTGATTTCGAATATCAATGTGTTTGGTTCTTGACGGCTAAACCTTCACCAACCGTCGAAGGTTTATGCTTCTTTCGTTCGTTCAGGTCCTTAGAATACAAGGCTGATTGAACTTCTTCAAAGCTCAGGGACTCCCTTCTATACAAGAGAGTTTATTTGAAGTGAGCATGTCTTCTGGGCAAAACACACAATAGTAACAGTGCTTGAATCTTCGTCATCGATCTTCACTTCAATATTTTCAAGATCAAGAATCAGCTTGTTTAACATATCCAACTGCTCAGCCAAAACTTTGTCTTCACTCATCTTGAATGAATACAAAGCTTGCTTCAGGTAGATTCGATTCACCAGAGATTTGGTCATGTTCAAACTTTCAAATTTCAACTATAACCCCGATGTTGTAGTCTCCTTTGATACCTGTCGAAGAACCTTATCACAAAGGCTCAACAATATTGCACTGTGGGCTTTTTCTATCATGATCGTCTTTTCTTTTACCGTTAACGCAGCATCCAAGGCTGCCTCTCCCTTCAACGCTTTCAAGCAACCCTGCTGAACAAGTAGGGCTTTCATCTTCAACCGCCACAGACCGAAATTGTTCACTCCGGTGAACTTTTCAATCTCATACTTTGTTGAAGGCATCTTCTCCACGCTCACCGCACCAATTGTTGTGAAAGACGATACCGGAATAACAAAGTATATTTGGTTTCTTGAACACCAAGAAATCCACAAGGGTAGAAAAGAAGAAAAAATTTGAACAAACAAACGAAACCCTATTAGGGTTCACAAAGGAAAAAAAAAGAGTAAGAAGAATAGATAATTGGTTAAATCTGCTTTACTATTCACTTTCTCAATAGGGTTCAAAGATTACAAGTGAATACCAACAATTAACCTCTCTCAACCTAATATGGTTTTGTCACACTTAGGAAGAGAGACTAGTATGCTATTTATAATAAACCTAACATACTAAACTAATGGGCTTTTTAACAATTACCCATTACAAGCTAACTTAGGGTACAAGCTAACTTAAACAATTGGATCCATAAGACAAGGCCCAATTCGATCTCCTACATACTAGAACACAATTCGACTACAACATGTAGAGCTTCGACAACAGCATGTGAACGGACTTCGACGGCATGCTAAAACTAAAGTTCGATCCAATATCTCACACTAAGAAATGTGGGACTTAGAACTCACACTTGTTTCTCCACACAAATCACACTTGTTTCCCAACAATGATAACCACCATTAAAAAACATGGCAATGGTTGATAAAAAATTAGATTATTTATCTTTGAAAAGATGTAATGTTTTCCATGAGAAGAGATGATGAATGGATGCAATGAAATAAAGCATTTTTCAATTCTGCTACAGGTCTTGTTAAGTCGATTAAACAGATAATTGACTTAATAAGTTCGCAACGTTTTTCAAATCTCAAATTTCAAATACTATTTCAGGCCGGTGAAAATTGTGGCGGGTTTTATGTGTTGTTACCACAACTCTAAATGCCACAATTTACCAAAAGCAATATGTTTGAAAAAATTGAAAAATTGTCTAAGTATTTGAACCAACCTTATGCAACATCTATTGATTTATCCAAGTCAATAGATTATATTTGAAAGTGATTTAACATGGTTCAAACATGAAAAATAAATTTTCCAATGTAAGATAAAAAATATTTTGAGCACTAAGAAATGTATATGATATAAAATTCATATACCTAAGATGATGAAAATGATTTGAGTATAATACAATGTATGTTAATGATTTTTGAGCACTAAGATGCGTATATGTTTATGAAATTCATATACCTTGAATCTTTAAAGACATTAACAACACATCATGAATAGATCCTCTTGGAATCTTCTTTTTGATATGCAAGACCTTTGACCATTTGTCTTCATCAAAATTATCTTGGAATCTTGACTTCACATTCTCCCCCTTTTTGATAATGACAAAAATTCCGTTTGATGCTTTGTAATTTCCGAAACACTTCTCCCCCTAAGATGTATAACTCCCCTTTTGTATATAAAACTTAGAAATATTTGGAGTTGATCATCTTGATGGAGTAATTATACCTTTAAAAGTTTAAGACAGAGAAATACACAAGCAAGACATCTTTCTTCCTTTTTGACATTATCAAAAAGAAGGAAAAGATGAGTGAAGGATAATAAATTGACAAATATATCACAAATAACACAATAAGATTTTAGTTGTCCCGGGTCTGAGAATTCTTCATGTCTTAGTTGTTTAGTTTATTTGATGTGGGTGGTACCTCTAAGCACTCTGAGACTTAAGTCAATGATTGTCGGATATGAAGAGCATAAAATTTAAAATAAAAACTATGTATCTTGATTTGACATTTATGATATTTTATTTACGGGTCTTTTTAGGGATTTTCGAGGACCCGTGTCCCTTAGCTTGAATCATAATCGTCTCAATGGACATGTATTAATATAGAATTTATTTTGTTATTTGATAACCTTACTTTAATTTCATGTGTGGAACATGTATTTTTTCGTTGATCTATGTCGTTTCCATGGTCATAGAACATTCTATTTGACAATCGTATCGAAATACTATATATTTTGACTTGTAATGTCATCATCTTTACGTCACTTTATCATAAATATTTTTATTTTTTAGAGTCAATGACTATATTAAACACCTTTTTATTTGGTCAAATTTGAGGCCAAGACCAAATAATAAATAAATAAATAAGATAAGATAAGATAAAATAAATAATTATTTAAACCATTTGAAATATAAATAATTTTATTCAATTTCTTAATGAAAAAGAAACATTATTAAGAATTCTATAATTTTTCCTCTATTTGAAGACTAGTCTTTTTAACTTTGACCAAAAAAAACAAAAAACCCACCGTCCCGAGAAAACGAAAAAGAAACGGAAACCCGGGTGTACACCACGTTCTATAAATGAAACCAACCGCGTCTCCTTCGTCTTCATCCTCCGCATCACATTCTCTTTTAACTCTCTCAATACACCCAACCAACCACTCACAACAACGAGAAAAACAAAATGGGCACAGCTACCTGCATCGATATCATCGTTGCCATCCTCCTTCCACCTCTCGGCGTCTTCCTCAAATTTGGCTGCAAAGTAAACTATTAAACCTCTTTCCTTCATTTTTCTTTATATCTCTCTATGCTCATTTTATCATGCTTAATTGTTTGTTTTGCTTTGTGTTGTTAATATAGGTTGAGTTCTGGCTCTGTTTGGTGCTCACACTTTTGGGTTATCTTCCTGGAATTCTCTATGCCATCTATGCTATCACTAAGTGATCCATCATCATCATCATCTTCTATGTAAGCATATGCAAATTTGAGTACTATGCTTCTTAGATCCAACTATCTGGATTTTATTTGATTTGTATGGAAGATATTTTAATGTTCCTTAATCTTGCACACCAAGTGTTTTTGCAAACTTGTATAGAGTAATTTTCACGATTGAATTTGGATTGTGAACAAATGATGCGTGATAAATAAAAACTATATAATTTTCAGTAAGTTGAATTATTTGGACAATGAAGGAAATTATAAAAAAAGAACAAATGAGGCTACCAAATTGTGATGCTGTATCTTGCTGTTGCCTTTTGTTTTGTTAATAATTAACTTTACATGAAAATATTGAATGCTTTTTTTTTGTTCAGGTGGATCGTGAATAGTTTTCAGGGTGTCATTGCTGTATTTCAATTTAGATATATTAGTTTCGTGTAAAAGTCGTTCACTCATGATGGACACAATTTATTCTTCTTTTATTTATAAATAAATATAATTTCCGTGTCAATAATAGAGTTTTACTCTTGTTTTGCTGTTTTAAAGTGTGAAGCTTGTGAACAGTCAATTTGAACTACTATGTAGTAATGGTATTAATAAATTTGTCCACCTATTTTTTACTTTAATATTATTACATGTGCATAGAAATAAATTGGGTTGTCATTGGACGGCCTATGTTCTAGAATATTAGTTCAAATTCACAAACTTTTTTTTTCTTCCATTCATAAGTATTGTCGCTGAATTTGATAAAGAAAATTATAGTTGAATCTCTCTTAACTGTGATTGAAAAAGATAAAAATTATTTAATAACAGAACTAACTTCTAAATCAGATTAGTATATTCAGTTATTGATAATAAAAAAATATAGTTATTTTGAGATCCTTTAGATCCAATCAAACCACAATTCAATTTTGATTATTCACAAACACTTTAAAACATAGGCTTTAAATTAGCTTTATTTTTAATGTGAAGAATTAAATTAATAGTTGGTTTGTCAATGACAAAACATGTAAGCAGTTCTTTAGATATAAGCTATTCCCCGTAACATTATTATCTTTTGAGACAACTTCGTTACCCATCATAAAAAGTTAGGTAGTTTATCTTCAATCAATCCACTAATGCTATATTATTTTATTATACTTATTTATTTATTTAATGATTTAAATTTTGTAGATTTTCAATGCAATGTAGCCTAATTTATTCTATGGGTAACTCTACTCAAGTTTTTGAAGTGGGTAGATAAGAATTCACCTTATTTTTTTTTAAAGGATTCCCCATAACTAACACTAAATCAATAACTGATTGGCCCCCAAGTGTTGGTCTAATGGTGGAGGTTTAGGTCTTGAGAGTGTGCTCCTCTCAAGGTCTTAGGTTCGAATTCTGCTAGGTGCAATTAACCCTTGTGCGGACCAGTCCATACGAAACTTTGCTCCAGCTTTAAACGGGACCTACGTGCATGCGTTATGGTACTATGAAATAGAGAGGTTTTATTCACAATTTCAAGTTAAACCAAATATATTTAATTAAAAATCTCCCTCCCTTCGTCTACCCTGAATCAAACACACCATTTATTTGAATATGATAGATTAAAAATAAAGAGATTAATTTTGATAGATACTTTTCAATACTATTTTCACATAATTAGTTTGTCAATGCATTATGAAAAAAAGGAAAGTGGACCAAATGCAACTTCTTATAGGACAAAACATGTAAGCAGTTCTTTAGATATATGCTACGAAATAACTGATTGAAAACGTGCATGCGTTATGGTACTACGAAATAGAGAGGTTTTATCCACAATTTCAACTTGTATGTACTTTGTCTATCGTAGTAAGTATTGGAGCCCCACCATGTTTTGTCTTTTTTTTTTAGTAATGCACCCACCACAACCTATGGGTAAGGGTGGGCCCTAAACTACAATTATACAAAAAAAGTTGGCAACTGGGCCTGACTTTTATCACCAAGTTCAACTACTACTAGTGAAGACGTTAGTAACAAGTTCAACTACTCACTCAGATGGTCAAATTAAGTTTATATATAAATAAAAACATGGATGCATAATCTCATCACACAACGGTACAAATACAATGCACCCACATCGATTACTACCCAACCCGGCATATCTCATCAAATTAGACGAGTAATCTCAGACTTGAAAGTTAATTTTCATATTCATGTGGGGATAAATGTTTCTTATGATGGGTTGGTAGTGGCGGCTATGGCATTGAATTATCAATTTGGAAGCATCTCTTTCATTTACTCAAGACTTTCAATTGGGACAAATCCTAGAAGGTGGCTACTTGGCAATCTGTCATTTAATCGGTCAAAAAGAGAGTTGGAGGGTGGAGTAGTAAAAATCAGTCTATTAAAGGAAGAGCAACTCTTATCAAATCAGTTTTGTTGGCATTTCCAATTTACTATTTTTCTTTCTTGAAAGCTCCATCAAGTATCATTTTCTGCCTTAAATCTTTTCCAAAAACATTTCTTTGAGAATGAGAGAGTAATGAAGATAAAAAAATTAATTGGGTATATGGGCCTTGAGGTCGGGGGCTTAGGTTTAAATGACCTTAAAAATTTTAATTCGCCTTTATTGAAGAAGTGGTTGTGGTGACTTAGAATTAAAAAAAGATAGTTTTTGGTTTAAAATTCCAACTCTTAAATATAAGAATCTTTTGGATCGCTAGATTGTAAATCTTAAATTTAGGGATTTTTTTGGTGGAGAGATATTAATTTGGTGGAAATAGGGGTTTGGAATATGAGTCCAAATTGATTTTCAGATAGAGTGGATGAAGCGAATGTGAATGAGTGGAGGTGGTTAGATGGTGCCTCAAATGTTTAATTGGTGAAACGAGCTTATAATTACATATTGGATGACTTTAGGGGGTGAGAAATTTCATCTTAGTAAGAGAGTGTAGAGTAAATCTATTTATAAGAATGTGTCCGGTGTTTGTTTGGAGACTGTGTCAAAATAAATTAGCTACAAAATATAACTTAATCAAAAGGGGTGTGTTGAATGAAGATAGATCTTTGTATCCTTTTTGTCATATAGAAGTTGAATCTTTGTGTCCTCTTTTCTTTTATTGTCCTTTTTACTCTCAAGTTTAGTATACTATTTTTGATTGACTTGGAATTACATCAATAGTATTAAAGAGGGTGGTCCTAATTTTCAAAGTTTTTCAGCAAATTATTTGGAAATGCTGAAAGGACGGTAGAGTAAATGTCTTGTATTTGGATAGCTAGTGTGTGGATTATGTGGAAGACAAGAAACATCAAAGTTTTCCAAAATCTAGAGGTGAATTTAACCAAGGTCGTAGAAGATATAAAAATTGTGATATAGAGATGATTCGATTCAAATCATTGAATTTCTTATTTTGTCAATCATTTGCATTGCATAAATATAACTTAGAGATTGTCTTTTTTTTTTCCGCTGTTCTGGAAGTGTTTGGTGTGTCTTTTTGGATTAGTTTCAAATATATAGGAGGTGGTGTTGTGTTGATTTCAAGTTGGGAAATACTTTTGAGCAAGTGCAACTTATAAGATTGGAAGAGTTCTTTGGATATTTTGGAGAGTCCCTGCCTTTGCAGGTGTTAGTTGGAGTTGTTGTGGTACTTTTTGTTGTAGTTTTTTGTGTGTTTTTGGAGCTTAGGTGTTAGTTTAGCTTAGAATATATTGGATTTTCATCCTCTTTACTAGTAAGATATCCATGTGTATGCAAAGGTAAAGTAATTTGATACAGTATAAAATATTTTTATATGCATATGTAATTTTGATTATGAATGACCTGATTATAAAATGATCAATGATGATATAAATTAAAGGCTTAATACCCTTTTTGTTCCTCTAACTATAGGGGTGGGTCCAATTTGATCCTCTTTCTTTTAAAAGTTCCAAATTGATCCCATACGTTATTAAATAGGTTCACGTTTGTCCTTGCCGTTAGAAAAGTTAAAATTTCACTTAAAATGTTGATGACGTGGATTGGATGTGCTGATGTGTATGTTACTGAATGAGGATGTGGATTAAATTTCATAAACTTTAATATAAAATATTTGGGCTTGAAGCCCATATTTTTAATAATAGGCCCAATAGTCAAGTTTTATTTATGTTGTGTGAACAAACTATATAAACACTAAAATTTGTTATTGAATATTCTATGTGGGACTTCACCCAGGCCATGAATGGACTGTTTCAAACTTCCAAGTTCACCCAGAACATAACACAGAACAACAATACTTTTTCTGAATATATGCTAAGAAATCAGAATAAGCCTGATTGGACTGAGAAGGAAACTCTGAAACTTCTTGAATGTATTACGAATTTTGGCGATGATTGGAAGAGGGTTTCTCATCATGTTATTGGTAGGACTGATAAGGAATGTGTTGCTCGTTTTCTCAAGCTTCCTTTTGGGGATCAGTTCATGCATTCTCAACGCTTCGAGTCTGCTCATCTCGCTGATGATGGTTGCTCTGATCTGTTGAAGCCTTCCGTTGATGCTGGCTGTGAATCAAAACTGCTGGCTTGGATAAATCTAGTAAGAGGATGCGTCTCACGCCTCTTGCTGATGCAAGCAATCCTATCATGGCTCGGGTTCTTTTCTTGGCTTAAAGCGATTCTTGTTTTCTTTGAATTATTGTTGATTACATTTGTATGTTATAATGTTTTGGGAAAAAATAAACTTCATTTGATTACATGTAGCAATAAAGAATCATGTTGTGTGCTATAACGATCCTTGTTTTTTCTGAATTATTATTGATTAGTGTTGAATCCTTATTGATTAGTGTTGAATGGTGGATGATTTATTTGAAAGTTCTTTTGTGTCTTGACAATTTTTATGTTCAAATTATTGCAGGCTGCTTTCCTTTCTGCTTTGGCAGGGACAGATGTTGCACAAGCTGCTCTGAGAAGTTTGTCCGATGTTTACAAGTCAAGTAGAATTAATCACCGGTCATTTCCAAAGCAAGGTGAGAATGACATATAATCCGGCTTAAGATTATAGACTTTTGAATGAATTTAAGCTTTCATCTATCTTAATGGGGTTAATCTTAATGGGCTTAAGATTACACTGTACTAATTGGAGTGGTTTTCTGAAATTTTTAAACTCAATTTTCTCCGTAAAAACGGTGTTTGTATGTTTCTTGCAGATATTGGTGTGAGAAGGAAGAATCAGATGCAGAAAAAGCAATTTCTGAGATTGTAGAAGTTCAGGTCTGTCATATATTAGTGAGCTCTCATTTTGTTTGACGGTGTTTTTACTTATTTGTTTGATAATCCTTGCTAATGTATTGTGGATGTTGCGCTGTATAGTTGAAAAATATCCAGAACAAGCTTATCAATTTTGAAGATTTAGACCTGCTAATAGAAAAAGAACGCCAACAGAACAATTAGCATAGAAAGTGTTGCGTCAATGATTAATTTGTTTACCTTTCGGATCCTCCTCTTCAAATCTCGATCACATGTTGCGACAATGAAGCACTTATTCTGCTCCCAAGAAAATGGTTTGAATAGAATACAAGTGAGTGTTGCTAAGAAATTCTTGCTTGATAAAAGTGTTTAATTAAATGGATAAACATTGCAACCACCAAGAAAATGGTTCGATTAAGAGATTCTGTTCCAAACTTGTGTTATTGGCGTATTGCTTTGTGAGGGATAACATTTCTGTAGTTTTTTAGTTTGTTATTTGAAACTAGTTGATACTGATATTTACTTGTGATAGACAATGTTGCTGCAGTTTTTTTTTCCGCTTGGCATTCGAAACTAGTTTACACTGTGACAGATATTGTGAACATTTGATTTCATATCGATTTCATGTCGTCTTTTTATGTGTGGTTTAAATTGATTATTGGTTGCACCGCGATTACCAGATCTGTTTGAATACTTAGAGTAGTCATGATAATTGTCGATATCGTTGTAATGCTGTGGACTTCGTTGACACTTTATTTCGTATTGAAAACTGGCTGCCACTATTTCAATTTGTTTATATTGTGTATCTGTTTGCATTCCGTTTCAATTGCGTCGTGAATTTGTAAATTGTTGTTGTTTGACGTACTGATCCTGTTGTGATGTCTTATTTAAGTTGTTCGTTACAGTTTGTTTCTTGAACATGGCAATCTTGGGTTGTTGTTTTATTTGTGAAGAATTTGCTTAATCTTGTTTCGACTCAACAATTTCTGCAACTTTCATTCCAGATGGTTAAGTGTTTGTATAGTTATTCAAGGCTGTGTTGTTTTTATGGGGTTTGTGAAGTCCCACATTGAATTTTCAACAACACATTTAAGTGTTTATATAGTTTGTTCACATTGCAAAAATAAAACTTGATTATTGAGCTGTTGTGAAGAACATGGACTTTAGGCCCATATATTTTAAATTAAAATTTGTGAAATTTAATTTAAATAGATTTTCTAAAAAACTTAATTAAAATTAATAAAAAATAATTCTGCCACGTAGTCCTGTTTCGCCACCTCAGCTGACACGTCATCTCAACTAACACCACCTCAGCTGACACGTCATTTCAACTAACACCGTTTGCCAATATTTGATGGAAAGGACTACTTTGATTATGTTAGACAACGTAAGGGACCAATTTGGAACTTTTAAAAGAAAGAGGACCAAAATAGACCCAGAGGCATATGTAAGAGACTAAAAAGGGTATTAAACCTAAATTAAATTGTATCAAATACCCATACACAAGGAGAAAAATGGGACCAGCGAGATGAAAAAAAAAGAGAAATTTTAAAACATAAACTCTCCTCATTACATAAGATCGCCTTAAGAGTGTGTTTCAATGAGAATATGAAAAAGATAGTTTTGAAGACAATCCCTTCATCTTCCATATGGAAATGTCATAAGAGAAATAAACAAAATAACAAAATAAATAAAACCAGCAAACACCATGTCAGCAAATAAATAAAATTCTAAGCAAGTAAACACATCCATCGGCCTAAGCAAACAACTAAGAAGGGTACAATACATGTAATAAAGAAGACGCCAAATTGAGGTGACAATTTTCAAATCTAATTTCATTTCACTCTTTTTTTTCATATACTAAATTTAGCGTTGGAGTGTCAACCTTACATGTCCTCCACTCCACCGCAACGGAGGCTATGATTCATCATCACCATTGTACATACACTTATTTATGGTTTCAAAACAAAACAAATACTATTGTTTTTTAAATCATCAAGCATGATTATTTATAATTTTCATATATCTTTCAAGATTCTACAAAAAATAATTATGTGCACTTACTTTATAAATTAATATAATATATAAAATTACACATAAATATGTCAGTATGATATTTCTAATAGAATTTTCTATAAGCCTTCGTCCGACCTATTTAAATTAGCAGGTTTTTTAAAATACCCGAACCTGACATTTTTATCAAACGAGTTAGGTCGAGCTGAACTTTAAGTAGGCTGGGCCATAGGACCTTGACGGGCGGTCTGATATATTCCCACCTTACTTCTACTAATAATATGTTTAAAAAGAATTTTAATATGAAGGAAGTTCAATGGTATTACTATTAGAAATTTGGTATTATTCAAGAGATTGTTACTTTAACAAAGACTCCAATGTAAGTGATAAAGAAAAAGCACAATTTACACGTGCATGCAATAATGATTTTGATGAAGTTATACTCATGGATAATACACATTTTTCACAAGATAAGACTGATGTGTTTCATCTTGACATTGGTTACAGCAACCATATGATTGGAAACAAGAATTGGTCCATCAAACATGAAAAATCGGTGAAAAAACCTATTAGATTTGTTGATAATAGAAAAGTCACATGAGGGCATGAGAAACATTCATGTGAAGAGGGAAGATGGACAAGAAATAATAATCAGTTGTGTGTTATATGTTCCATTTCTCGAAAGAAAAAATATTGAGAGAGTTTATGAGAAAATGATAATGAGTTGCCAGAAAAATTTCAAATCCACTCATGACATATAATTAGAGCATTTCTTAATACACCACCCAAATTTCTTAGGCACCACGTGAAATTTCTTTTTTGCCCCCTGTTTCCGGATGTGCACATCCGGACGCACCAATTTTTTTAAAAACGCTGATGTGTTCCGGATATGCATATCCGGAAACATTTGTGATGTGCACTGCCGGAAGGATTTCTTATTAATTCGCGCCAGACCTTCTTCCCCCCCCCCCCCTTCATTCTTCACTTTTTCATTTCCAAACTCTCTCAAAATCTCTCAAACTCTCTAATTTTCAATCACCACAAATCTCGATTTTTTCCACTCGCGTTCGGCGCAGAGCAACATCTACAACGATCAAGAGACTCCAAATCCTACGTATCTCATTTTAATCGGTAAGTTTTCAAATTTTAGAGTTTCGGAGTTATTTTTGAGTAATCGATTTAGAGTAGACATTTAGGTGTAGAAATTGTTAGGTTGTATGAATAACCTAGGTTAGAGACAATGTAGGTCTTGTTTTCTACTTCAAACGGATGATCAGGACATTAAAATGCCCTTTTTGCATGGTACAGTAGCCACGGATGCCACTTTTAAACTTCAAAATACTTATCGGATATGCAGATCCGGAAAGATAGTAACGTTTAGTATTCTGAGTGTTTCCGGATGGGCACATCCGGAAATACCCAACGTTAAAAATTATGTGCCCTTCCAGATGTGTATATCCGGAAGACATCCAACGTTAAATATTTTGCATATTTTTGGATGTGCACATTTGGAAGACACTTGGTTTTTTTTTTGAGTTTGTTTGTTTATTTTTTTAATTATTTTTATAAAATTCTAATTTATTTATTATGCTTTGCAGATTAGATGGCTGGCAGAGACGATCGTATCATACATGGACGGACAGCGCAACATGCATCTGTCCGACGTGAGTGGATGCAGTCTACAGCCGAGGCTTCCGGCGCAGAGGGGGTTGGGGTAGCCCCTATAGCTGAGGGACATCCTACACCACATCCTACACCACAGCCATCCACATCACAGGTTCAGGCCACATCCACATCTCAGGTAGAGGCCACTCCCCCTTCAGTCGCCGATTCTACATCTCAGAGGCGTCACGTTTCTACTGGTAGTTCATCAGGGTCCCAGCCCGCACACAGGCATCGTCGGGAGACTCCAGCTCCATCAGCTGCTCTTACTCGTTCCCATGTTCCTGTTCCTGTTCCAGAGGGTGATCACCCAGCATATGAGGGTGTTGACGCCGATGACGATTTCGATGAGTTGGGCGGTTACCCCGGGGGACCGTTTGATATGTCCCTACTCGTGGGGTACTCTGAGCATACTGCCAGATATGTCTGGCTAGGAGAGGTAACCTTTCTCGGTTTATTTATAGAATTGTTTACGTTGAAAATATTTTCATTTGTAACATTATTTTATTTGGAATTTTTCAGGAGAAGGATTCCCAAAAGTTCTATAACCATGAGGGCAAGGTTATAGACATGCTAGAGATGCTGCCAGGGGATCAGTGGTTCACGTCTGCACTTGCTACCTCTGGTCTTAGAGGCCTATCTAGGATTGGGTATTCCCAGATCCTGTATGGTATGCTGATGACCTTTGTTGAGAGATGACACCCTGAGACATCCTCATTCCATTTACCATACGACGAGATCACGATCACACTCGACGACATCTCATGCCTTTTACATCTACCGATCACAGGTACCCTTCTCCGTCACTGTAGGATGTCGAAGGTGGACGCGATAGAGATGCTGATTGTAGAGCTTGGGGCTAGCCCAGATGTGGCACTTGCGGAGGTGACCCAGTTGAGGGGCGCACACGTCCTGTTCCCCTTTCTGATACACGGATTTGGTGAGGAGCTTGACGAGGCAGGACAGGCAGAAGGGGATGCAGCTGAGGTGGAGATCCACAGGCAGCGTGCCCTGAGATGCTACTACTTGTTTTTGCTCGGCACGCAGGTGTTTGTGGACACCAGCACCTATTATGTTGATGTCGTCTACCTCAGGTACCTTTTGGATCAGACAGAGATCCATAGGTACAACTGGGGGCAGCAGCGCTGGCATACACCTATGCTAGGCTCTCCGATGGTTGCCTCTGGGCATCCAAGACTGTGGCAGGCAGCTGTACGCTATACGTGGTAACAATATAATATTCTAAGTGATTTTTTCATTTCTTTTCTTTCTATATTCATTATAATGTTTGACACCCATGTTATGTTTTCCATTTCAGGCGTGGATTTTACAGCACTTTCCCAACATTACTGGTTGGGGGAGTGTCGACGGGCACACTGAGGATATACCCGACCCCTACAGAGTGTATCTTGATAGGATGGCTGCTGATGACGTTTTGTATCACCCCTATGCCGATCACCGTGTGACGCGCCCGTTCGATGAGGTTTCGCTGTTTTCAGGATGGTTGGCATGCAGTTCGACCATTACTGCTCGATACCTGCCGGAGCGCGTCTTACGTCAGTTTGGTTACACGCAGACGATCCCCAGGATGCCTCATGAGTCTGCTCTTCTAGGCTTGACCCGCAGGCAGATAGATGAGATATATGCTGACTTCTAGTCCCACTTGGTACCGGAAGAGGCTCAGCCGACCAGAGCGGAGAGAGACTGGAGCGTTGTTGCCGGGTACATCGTGTGGTTCTACACCGTCTCACACCCATGCATGGTGCCCACTGCTGAGGGATCGCCACCCAGACTTGCTCATCAGGAGATATTAGAGGAGCGGTAGTCTCAGCTGGACCACACTCAGGATGTCCTACCCCGCTGTCGCCAGATAGAGCAGATAGCGCGGCAGGCCATTGCGGACGGTCACCTCCTTGAGGGCTCTGGTGCCAGACTTGCCGTGGATAGGATTATTGAGATTGCTCAGGGGGCACTTCAGTACCGCAGACATCGAGCCAGGATTGCGGGTAGGGGCAGAGGAGTTGGGGAGCCAGGAGAGATCCTTCGCCATACGCAATAGTTTTTTGTTTGATGTATTCTATTTATATTACATGTATGTACTGTATTTTGACAGAGGTTTATTATGTATATATATCATTTTATTTTATATATGGATGTTGTCAAATGTATATTAAGTTGCGACAATATATTAACATATGCGACCAACCAACAAAACCGATTTAAAAAAAAAAATAAAGTTATGCTGTTTTCCGGATCTGCAGACCTGGAATGTTTCCGGATGTGCACTTCCGGAACGCATCAGCGTATTTTAAAAAATTGGTGTGTCTGGATGTGCACATCCGGAATCAGGTGGCAAAATAAAAAATTTAAATAGTGCCTAAAAAACATGAGTGGTGTGATAAAAAATTTCCTATAATTATCCAAACCTCTTTAATTCTAAAAGGATAGAGTTGTTAGAGTGAAGAAAATTAAAGATAATTATTTTTATTTATACTAACATTCCTTTTTTTTTACTTTTTATTACTCGATCTGGGGTTTAGATGAAAACCCGCTTTGACGCAACATATTCATTCATCCAAAGTTTGATATTTCTTTATTTCGTTTTCAAAAAGCATAAGATTATTTCCACGATTAACCATATTTGTAAAATGTGTACTCTTCCACTTTTGTGTCTTTTTTTTTAGACCACGCAAATGTTCCATTAATTTTGAACTTGTAGATTACCATAAGAAGTTCATTCTCCCATCAAACAAAGAACAAATCTCTCCGCACGGAAAGCGCGTCCACAAAAGTAGTCAAAGAAACAAAAATTAAAAAAAATTACACCTCACAAATTTATTATTGTTCATCACTTCATACGTTTGAGTTAAAGTTTTTTTTGTTTTTGGATATATTGTTACATATTTTAAGTTTAAGGGGTTTAATATGGAAAATAGGAGTGACAACTTACAAGCAAAAGTCAATACAAGTATAATATTGTAACTAGAAGCCACAATACAAGTAATTAATCATGTTTAAGCTTAGGTAAAACAAATCGACAGAAATAAATACACACAATCATGATGATATTGGCATGGTTTACAATGAAGTTGAAGTAAACTACTAACTAATTAAGATCAGAGACTAGTTTGATCTTCTGTCGATGAATGAATTCACCAGCTTTCTTGTTAATATATGGATCAGCCGCACCCCATCTTTCCTTGTCATCATAATCACTAACATGCCACACTTTCCTCCCAACACCTTCAAATCCATTATCACTATTCTTAATCCCTCTTTTACCCTTGTTGGATTTGAACATGTTGAAAACAAAGAACAAACTTAACGAGTGTTTCCTCTGCCTACTGTTACCTGTCATAACTCTTATTGAGCTCACCAGTACTACATTTTCACAAGTGATGATCTCAATTTATAGTAGCGTAGTAGCTAGTCTAAAGTGGTGGGTGATTGGTGTTGTTTGTGTCTTTTTTTGTTGAATTATGAATAGGGAAGAATCTGATGAAATAATGAGATGAAAAATGAGTGTAGGAAAGGACATAATGGTACGAAGATACTTTTGAGAAAGCATATTGGCTGTGATCCGTTAATCTCGTACTTGACCGGAACATGTACTACTGTCAATAATGTTCGGTTCTTCTACGTTTGTACTTATTAGATTCGCACTTAGCTACCATAAATTATTGTTGCTCTTATTATTATTTGTTCTTCTAAAATATTTTGTATTTACATAATGTATCACTAATTAAAGATCAATGATTTTTTAAAGAAATTTATACATAAAAATAACACTAATTTTAAAATTAAAAAAAAAAAGTATTTTACGCGCAATCAAAGAGTTCAATAACTATCAATTTTTAACAGCTACAACATCCATAATCCTAAGAGAAACTCACAAGAAAATTTGTTGGAAATCACCATTGTCATTATTCTAATTTTGATTACTCAAAGAGAAATAAAATAAGAGAAAATAGAATTGTTTATAATTGATTCAAGATTTAATACATTTTTTTCCTTCTATTTTAACCTCATGAACATATTGATCCCTTAACTTATAAAATATTTATATTGATCTTTTAATTCTTCAAAACATACTATGTTAGTCATTTTGCCTAATTAATGACGGATTTAGCGACTAATTTTTGAATTTTTCCGTCGCTAAATAGATAAAAAAGAACTAATATGGTAAAATTTGAAGAATTAAGAGACTAATATAAACATTTTTTAAGTTAAGAAACCAAAATGACCTCCAAAGATAGCATACGAAACCAAAAGGATATTAAGCATTGATTTAATGAGAATATGTTGTTCACGATGAATGCATAATATATTTTAAACAGTGATCATCACCATATTAACAACTTTTAATTAACAAAATACATTAATTTTAAAAATTCAATTATACCACTGTTCTATACCATCCGAAGGCCCACGAAGAAGGTCTAATAACAAGTATTGAATGGAAAGACACACCAAACAGGTGGACCATAACCTATTCCAAGAACACACGATCACACCCTTCATCACATCCCTCGCAGTTGATTCCTAATCAAATAACTATTTGCATAAGGCGTCGAGTTATGTAATGCCCCAAACTGCTTTCAGGATTACCGACTGACCCTACAAGCCAACCCGAGTCTTTTTAGCATGCTTTGTCCTCATTCACATGATTTTCGGAAAATTTTCCATAAGGTCACCCATCCAAATACTACTCCAAGTCAAACCTCTTTGACTATGGAGTTCTTATTTGGTAGGCTACCGAAAAGAAGATGCATCTTATTGGTATAGGTAGTACCAATCAATCCTTATAAGTCTTCCTTCAACCATGCATTCCCATCCCTACATTGCCCCAAGATCCCTCTCATTCTGATTTGAATTTGACGACCACTCTCCTCCCTCTTCGGACTCGGGTGCCACATGCCCACCAACTTCTGCTTGGTTCATCCCAAACCACATCGTACTGGGAGAGGTCTGGCTCTGATACCATTTGTAACACCTCAGACTATTTTTAGGATTACCGAATGATCCCACAAACCAACACGAGTCTTTTTAGCACGCTTTGTTCTCACTCACATGCTTTTCGGAAAACTTCCCAGAATGTCTCCCATCCAAATACTACTCTAAGTCAAACCTCATTAACTATGGAGTTCTTATTTGGTAGGCTATTAAAAAAGAATATGCATCTTGTTTGTATAGATAGTACCAATCTATCCTTATAATTCTTCCTTCAACCATGAAATCTCATCCCTACATAGCCCCAGGATCCCTCTCATTCCGATGTAAATTCGACGACCACTCTCCTCCCTCTTCGGCCTCAAGTGTTACATTCACTCTCCGCCCTCTTCGGCCACGAGTGTTATAAGTTACACACATGAGATTTTAACCACCCATACTATATAAAGATCACATTACATCATTTTAGGTATTCAATTTATTTTCACTATCATACTATTTTTCACTCAATAACTGATTTGGGCGTTAGAGTAATAACCTTGTAGCTCTACTCCTTCTCCGTCGTATCAAAAGCTTGTTACACTGTACCAAGACCTCATTTCATCATTTCATTACAAATTTTTGCTTCCCCAATGAAACATTGGCATCTTGTGTGAAAAGTGATTCTTGATTCCCATTGTCTTTCCACGAAAACCATTATTTCTTCACCAAATATGCGGACCGTCGATCTTCTTCACTCAGATCACCAATTTTCTTCTCCTGGATCTCCAATCTTCTTTTTTTAGACCACCAATATTAGTCTTGCAATTTTCCGATCTACTTCTCTTGAAACACCAACCACTTTCTTGAACATGTCAGATAACAAACTCTTGAAGCCATAGTGACATCAAAGGTTACCAGATCTGTCGCTCAACGTCACGTCGCTGCTGCTGCCACTGACGAAACAAAGCTACATCTCTTCCTCTGGTAGAGAATGATCCAATTCTATTGAATTCTTTGTATGCTTCAACACAAGAATATCCTGCTCCTCCACGAATTAACTAGGGAATATTCCAAGACTTTCTGTTCTTTCAACCTATGCAACAACTAATGCATGTACATAAGATGCGTCCAACATTCAACAATTGCACACCAAACTAGAAATCTAAGGAACATATGACTTACTGAATAATGTCTGCAACCTGGTCTAGCAGCGAAAATCCTAAGCCTTAGCGGATAAAATACTTAGAATTAAAGAGAATCTGCAACGCCCTCCCTGAGAATCAACACTATATACGAGGCGACATCACACGACAACCAAAAAAATCATGCCACAATTGGCTCCAGTGGATAGAGGCATAGAGCCTTACCATACAAAACCATTCCGAAGCCACAAAGTCGTAATCGAAGCAGAAGATACCATACTCCCTCACCTGATTTTGGAGGGAGGAATGACATTCAAAATCCACCAGAAGTTCCCCAGCCCCTTTGCTTACAAGTACAATATTCCCTAAACAAGAAAGGTATAGCGCATCTGGCCCAATCTTTGAACGGAAGAGGAAACCACTCTCTGTAAGAATTCTTGGCAGTAGGATCTAACGGTTCCTTGAGAAACCCCCAAAAACTAAAAATTTATGAAGGCGCTAAAGATCCAGATGAACACATTGAACATTTCAACAACATGCTGGTTTTTTACCACGCCTGGGGAGCCATGTAGTGTACAATCTTCACACTAACCCTTAAAGGAGCTGCCATGACTTGGTTCAAAACCCTCATAGTTGGGAGCATAGAGTCGTGGAAGGAACTGTGTAATTTATTCATTGTTCAGTTCACCTCTCAAAAGCGGAAAAATACTACCAAGGTTTAAATCAACATGACCATGCAAAGAAAAAAATATACTTTGTGTGAGTACGTCGATAGATTTACCAATGTAGCATAAGAGGTAGGAGGTTCAGACGATGCATTAAAGTATTGGATCTTCAAAAAGGGACTGAGATCAGACATGTTTAGAGAAAAACTGGAGCTGGAATAAGCTTGTAGTTTAAATGACTTGTTGAGTAGGGTCCAACCCTACATAAACTACGAAGAAGATTTTCTAGCCGAAGAGAAGACCCAAGGGGCAAAAAATCCCAGATATGGTTGGGATCCATAAAATGATAATAATAATAATAATCATAGAGATGACGGGGTGCTGTAACAGCCTAAACCCCACAACTAATTTATCACATAATTTAACTATAAATTATAACCATGTAGGGTGTCACACATTCATAAAACACATGACTTGCTCCGTAGCACGGGTTTCAATAGTAAATTTCAATACACAAATTCGTATTAAGGATGTTTATACGATTTCCAACTTGTCTGAATCATACCTGGGATGTTTTCACGACATCCATCTCATCTGATCAGTATCACATACTCACATAATAAGACATTCATAACCTGTCATCGCATGCTCACTTCCATTTTAAAGTATCATCGCAGCGGAATCATTATTAATTCAATTAAAACATAATAATTTTAACTTTCAAAACACAACAAAAAGAGTTTGTATAAATCAGCTCAACAACCACATCAGTTATAATACTTCAACATAAACATGACATAAGAATCTAAACAAGCATTCCCAACCTAATGTTACATAATCATAGTAAGACACTTCTAATTAAACGATAAGCTTAGAAGCAACTCCATGATCTGGCTTCCACTTACTTCAGTAATGCTACTCCTGATTATCTGCATGACGCCCATGTAAAGACAATATTCAAACACAAGGGGTGAGAATTCATTTCAATAATAAACGATATAGAATGAAGAATATAGTACAACATCTACACAATCATACACAATAACATACCACTTTCTCACACCCAATTCATTATCAACATCATACACGACAACATCTCAATTATAATTACATCATACGCAACTACATCTCAATTATCATTAACATCATATGCAACAACATCTTAATTATCATTAACATCATATGTTACCACATCTCTTCAAACAACACCTTAACAATAATCAATACAAATGCAACACTTATTCAATGTACTCAACACCAACTCGACATGCATGTGGTACTAAATATGAACACTCAGGTTCATCTCACTCCATGATCCTCACCATAGGATTGATTCCCTCTTGGAATCAGAGCACACAAAAATAGCTACTATCACCATAGGTAACGCTTCAGTAATACCCCATAATAGGAATTAGCTACTCGCACCCGATCTTTCACAATGGGATCGAGGCTTACCAAAAATTATTACCATTACCCTAGGTAAGGCTTCACTAATCCCCCATAATAGGAATTAGCTACTCGCACCCGATCCATCACCATAGGATCGCGGCTCACCAAAACTGCACCGAAGCCCGTACAACATGATGCATGACTCTCAATTAACATGCATTAACCCAACAAGGTTCATCAAAAGGATCCCCACACACATATCCTTATTTATGCATTACATAATTCATCATGCAACAATCAATTCATGTTATCACGTCAATAATATCAATAAAAAACAACAACTCATCAACACCTTAACATCATTATCATAACATCATCGACATAACAACATCATTATCACACCACGATATTACAATAATGCAATGATTCATCAACCAAATATATAAACCAATATATTTATTAACATAGTATGCATGTGAATAATATTCAAACATATCAACAATAACTACCATGTCATAGGTCTGAGCGTTAGTTTTCTAACGCTTCAAACGATATCAAAATCAGACTTACAGAATGTAAGTCATGACCAAAATCGTCGGGATATGTCAACAATTCATTAACTGAACATATGAACAAAAACTTCACCAACACAGTAGGCATATGATAATACTCAAACAATTAACCTAACACTATCACTTTATAGATCTTAGCATTAGATTTCTAACACTTCAAACGGCACGTCATTTTGGTCTACAGATCAAAAGTTATGGCGTAAATCGTTGGACTTTTACACATGTAATTTTTGTCAATTATTCAGTTCATTCCCCCACATTCAGACTCTGAAAGCATTAACATTTGATATTATTTTGTGTTATCAAATATTTTGTGTTCATTCCCCCAACGCTTCAAACCGTGTCTCAATCCGAGTTACGAAACTCAAGTTACGACGAAAACCGTTGGGACCGAAAAATCAGTACACGTCAGATGTAACTGGTTACACCAAAACAGGTAACTAGTTACAATCAAGAAAATTTCAAAAAAATACTTGCCAGTTCAGCTGTAACCGGTTACACAAATGCAGTAATTGGTTACCACTGTACAAGAACAAAAAAACGTAATTTTCACAATTGAAGGCCTTCCGGATCTCCAATTTCGATTCCGTAAAAATCCCTGATCTCAAAACTCGACATATTATACTTATTCCGTGATTAAAACAGAAATTTCACAATAATTCACATATTGGCATCAACAAAATCATTCAATCTCATTAATTCATGTTTACCCCAAACCTTCCAAACTCTCAAACATGGTGGAAAATATTTGACATCTCAAAATAGAAAATAATGCACATATAATAGCAACAAAATTCACCTAATAACACAAATCAAGGTTAAAACCTTCAAACATCAATCATTGGCATAACTTCTTCAACAAGTTTAAACAAACATATGCATACATATGATACATGGACTTCACACCAAATTCATCATATAATCAACAATTATAACATAGAAACCATAATTTAGATCTAGAACACCCAACCCTAAGGAGGTTATGGGTTCCTCCATTCTACCCTTTTCCCATACCTTTTACTATTGGAACAAGTTCTCACCCTTACCTGATTTCCAACAAAAGCCCTTGATCTTCTTTTTCAACCTCAAGCTCTTGCTCCCCCTCTTTTCCTCTTTTGCTCCAATTTCACGTACGATGAAATTCTGATTCTTTTTTCCCAATTCCCCTTTTTTCTAGTAACTCACTTTCTCCCAATTGACTTTCCATATTCTACCCTCAACTTAACCTCTTATTTACTGCCATGCCCTCAAAATCTCTACATGCTCTCTTTCTCTTATAATTTAATTAAATAATCAATTAAATCATTATTTTAATTACATAAAATAACTCTAAATTATTCTAGATTAATCCTATGGTCACAACCTCTTAAATATTCTCCCATCTCAAAGAAAAATACCCCACCAACACCCAACAGTAAAATAATCATAAAAATACACAATTAAATCAAAATGACTTACATAAAATTAATTACTAAAATTGGGGTGTTACAGGTGCGAGGACCTCGATCCAGATTTTCTGCAAACACTCCTTTAAATGCATAAAGGGAGAAAAACTAGCCTGAATGTATGAGCACCGAGTTCGAAGAAGTTGGGATCAGGAGCCCTTATATGGTTAGAGATTCGGCTATGAGAAATAAGTTAAAATGTCGTCGTTTCCACAAAATTCACGACCATGGCACCTATGAAAGCGTCCACCTAAAGTATGCAGTTGAATAGCTTATCAAAAAAGGGCGACTCAGCGGGTATACTTGAGAAATAGGCTGAAGAGATGACCAGGACCGGAAGAAAGGTCATAAGGGACGGGATGAGTCTTATCAAACCTCAAAATTTACCCTACCTTCTCCATTTTTCATTTGACTTTGGATCTTTATTTTATTTGCATACATTCATGCAAAATTCAAGCATATCATCCATTTGCATTAACATTTTGAAAAACAATTATCATAGATTCAAAGTTGTGTTACTTATAGTTGACAGAAAACTATGGTTTTTCCCTGGAATCAAGCCTAGGGATCTTGGGTGGTAAATTCGAGTTGGGAGGCTCCTATCTTAGGAACCATGTTTTATGAAACCTTAATTGCTTGGCATTTTAGCCCTTTTGGTACTAGGGGTTGCCTTTTGGCAGATTTAATCAGGAAGTACCAAGATCATTAGGGTCATTTATAGATGTTTACAGTGGATTCATTAGCCATATATTTTGTCCTTTAAGTTTTGAGGTTTATTCAAGATAGTTCATCAAGGTCCATTCAAGACATTTCAAGTTCATTTTCAAGGTATATGATTAAGTTTATTTGCCAGGGATCAACACAATGTCACAAATTAGAGGGAAAGGCATTTGGAAAAACAAGTTACAAATCCATGTTTCATTGCAAAATCATCAAAAGTTATACTATCCAATTTCATTACAAATCCTTACAAAGTTTAAAACCTACTCAAAAATACAACTTTGACCTGCAGTTGACTTTGGTCAACTATTAACTTATTGGTCAACCAGTTGACAAAAGTCAACTCTACTAGTCCTAACCCCTAATTACAATACTATCTTAAATCCCAAGCTATCCCTAGTCTTGTTCTTCATGATCCTTGGTCTTTTTACCAAAATATCATTCCTTGATTAATCCATGTCTAACCTTGCCTAAGCCAAGTGTGCTTCCACCCTACAAGGACATAAACAAAGCACATTAGTTATAAATCATATCATAAGCCTATGTTCATTGATGTAAAAACAATTCCAAACCATAAGTCAAACCTTTCCATCATCCAAATTAACAAGTGACTATCATTAACCTACATGTTCAAATTTAACTTACAAACCAATACATCACATTGCTAATTAATAGGGTTGTTCAAAAAATCCATGAACCAAACTAAACCGCCGAACTGAACTGAACTTAAGTTAAAATAACCGAACCGTTATGTTTGGTTAGTGAACCAAACCATATTACACGAAACAATTCTAGAACCGTACCGAACTGAAACCGAACTGAACCGAAACTGTAACCGAAACTGAATATTAAAAATACTAAAAACAAGTTTTAATTTTTATTATTTTAAAATTTTGAAAAATAGTTTAATGGTTCGGTTCTTTAATAAACGGTTCGGTTTGGAAAAATTGTTTTCGAACGGTTCGGTACGGTTTGGAATTTCTAAACGGTATACCAAACCAATAACTTTGGTTCAGTTCGGTTCGGTTCTAATTAAATTGAAATGGTTCGGTTCAGTTCGAGTATATTTTTAGTATGATGTGGTTCGGATCGGTACAGTTTTCTCTGTACCATGAACAACCCTACTAATTAATCATCCAAGCACATAATAATCCTATCATTCAAGCCTAAGCAATTCAAGCAAGTTTCAAGCATAGCATAGATGTTCTACTCAACAACATCATCACGAAAGTTTAACCACACCCACTCTACTAATTTCAAACTTCAACATAACATCAATTAATTATCCATTTAAAACATTCCATCCAATTTAGCAGTAATGTATGACCAAATTATTCATCAATTTAATACTAACTCCATCTTTTTTTAAGCAAAGTTACTAACCAAATATTCTTAACAGTACCTAACAACTAGATGTTTTGCATCCAAATTAATTAACTTCCTATAACTGATTTTCACTAAGCTGTAACTACACTAACCGAATTCACATTCTCATAACATTCATGACTATAACATATCAAAATAACATATAACAGCTCACAACAGAAATAATTTATAATTGACTCCACATCACTCCATTAACTCATAATGAACACATCACAACATTTGAATTAGAATCTAACAACTTACTCTAACAGCTGAATAACTAATTGTATATAACCTCTAACTACATTAACAGTTTTTTAATAGAAGGATCAAATCCTAACTAATAAACTCAATTCAGTTTAACTATAACTAACCCTAATAGATTCATTCCAATTCGCACCCTCAACTAATAGTCAACAGAACTTTTTAACAGTGTTATAACATTCAACCAACTTTCACTATACAGATGATCTAACGCTGCTTAACAGATTTGCAATCCAAACCTCTATATAATCATCACTAATCATTGCAGAATCACTCACCAATCATTAGCACAAAAGTCACTTCATCACTCTCCATTTTCTCTCACTCTCGAATTCATTCTTCACCAACCTCTCTCAACCTTACAACTCTCTCTGCGCACACACAGCATAGCAACAAGCAACAACACAGCAAGAACGATCACGATAACCTACAGACTAAGAGATTGAAGACGAATGAGAAGTTTACGTAAAAAGAAAGAGGTTGCAGTAGCGAGCTTACCGAGCCTCTGGTATTTTTCGTCATCGTCTTCATTACCTCCGTCGGAATAGTTACCAGAGCAAGTCGCCGCTCCGTAGGTAAGCAATTCCTCTCCCTTTTCTGCTTGCCGTGGTTACCAACATGTAGTTAGTTGCTTCAGGAGTCGATGAGTATAATGGATATGAGAGGTGCTAATACATTCCCCTTGCATAACCAACTTCCGAACCCGAATTTGGTCGCAACGACCATTTTCTTCACCTTTTGGGGTTTTATCGATATTTTTTCTTTCTTTTGGAATAAATAAAGTTTGGTGGCGACTCTGTATTTTTTGCGTAGCGACAAGTCCCCAAAGAATAAACGGGCCTCCCAATTGGAGAAGGCTTCCTTTAAGAAAACTATTGAGAACATGATAGCGTGGAAACTTTAGCTGAAGAATTCAACAAAGAATGATAATAGTCACGCTTGAAAATGCCTAGTGTCGAGAGTCTCAAACATAGCTTCGAAATATTAGTCATGTCGACTAAAAATGGTTCGACCACCTTATCAAATGATCTAGGACATAGAGTATTATAATACCCAGAAAGCATGGTTTGGAAGAGTCTCAAGAACAAATCTACAAGATTGAGATCATTCTCTCTTCAGAACATGTCCAGAATCTCAAAGAGGTTTGTACAAATCAACACTCCGACAAGGGTCGAGTTCGACATGTCCATCACATGTTGAGGACTTACTGTATTTTTAGTTGGTAAGTCACCCAAAGGAAGTTAGAAGGTTCAAAGGAAGTTATCAGCATGATGAGTGGTTTGTAGAAGTTTTAAAATTGAAGAGGTATGGAAGTACGTTAAAACATTGAAGCCCACGTAAGGGGATACATGTCAAATTTTGTGGAAATAACCGTTGTCGATGGTTACGTTTGTATTAGAATGTAATTTGATCTCATTCTTGTGAACAGGGGTCGTAAATTTTATTTATTCTCTATACGACTAAAGTATCCAAGTCATTAAGAGAAATAGTTTGTGATAAAATGTATGTTTACATCCTTTCTTTAAATTCCTTAAATATTTTCAATTGACGCATTTAATTTTATGACATTTATTATGCCTTTTGTCTATTTTCTTCTTCCAAAAAAATTTTACATCGTTCCATTTAGAGTTTGTGTTTGGTTTGTCAACATTCTAACGTCTATGTTTTAATCATACACACTTTTAGTTTTACTTTTTTTTGCACAAATTCTCCTTAGAATTTTTTTCGAGTTTAATCCATTAAGTGAATTAAAACTCGTAATTGTCTATTAAAAATACTAGTAAACAAATTGGCACGCCAAGTGAGACCCAATTGTATAAGAAATTTTAACTTTTGCAAAAAAGTGTTGTGTCTTTTATAGTTTATTTTGTTCTTCATACAAATGTTTGAGTGTGTATGCGTTTAAGAAGTGGTAAAGTTAAAGGGAATGGTTTTAGAAGTGGTGAAGCTAAAAGGAATATGGCAGCAAGAAAGTAAAAAAGAAGTTCCCTTCAACAAAATGACGCACAAAATATAGAAGAACAACCAATCGAAATAACGTTTGGTGGTGTGGGAACTTCTACATCTGTTGAAGTAACCACTCTTGTTATAAACAAAATATCAGTTTCAACGGTATTACCAGAAGTGGCAGTTCCCCCACTACAAGTAACAAGTGTTTCCACTACTCCCAGGGTCACACAACCAATTTTGGGAGATCTACTATCTTCTTTTCCCCCAAATTTTACCTTACCGCCGAAGGGTATGCCAACTACAATTATGGAAGGTCTACAAACCAATACATCCACGTATGCAAATAATGCAATAACAGTTGCATCCCCTCTCAATCCATACTTAGTATCGGGATCTGCCATAAGCAATTCTAGTCGAATAGCACAATCACTATGAGGTTTAGGATATATCCCTCAAGTTATGCAATCCTTAACTACTAGTTCCCTCAAGACTGTGAGGAAACAAATGGACTTGAGTAACCATGATATGGTTAATAGGCTCACACAAGAAATTGACATTGTATTTAATCCTTTGATTCAGAACACTAACCATAGTTACCAGCATTTAGCAAACCAGATGGGTCAGATTGCTTACTTCTTTGGTGCTCCTCAAGCGCTTACCAAACCAATGCCTAATAACGAAATACCACAGCAGGCTATACCTGTAAAAAAACCTGTACCTAGAGTAGTCGAAGGTAATGCGGGCTAAAATGGCCCTGAGGTAGTATTGGTGGATAGAAACTAGGATGCTTACCATGTGGTTAGAAATGTCCAACAAAATAATTTTGGGGGAAAAAACATAGCCAACGTGGTCGAACAAATTTTAGCCCAGAATGGCCTCAATGTTGGCCTTCATATGCCAAATTTTGTCTTCGCTTTGTCTGAATATGTGTTACAGACTAAACCTCTAAGGGGTTGGAAAATCCCTAAGTTCACTAAGTTTGCAGGGGATACCAACGAATCCAATGTCGAACACATTGCTAGATATCAATCTTAGGCAGGAGATTTGGCAAATAATAAGAACTTAAAAATGAAGTATTTCCCAAATTCTTTAACTAGGAATGCTTTTACATGGTTTGCCATCCTTCCCTCAAACTCTATATGTAATTGAAATCACTTGGAACGAGTATTCCATGAGCCGTTTTACATGCGTCAGTCAAACATTAGCATAAAATAATTGGCCTGTGTAAAGAGAAAGTTCTATGAGTCAATAGATGACTACCTTAATAGGTTCAGACAATTGAAGGCAAGGTGTTTTATACAAGTGCCTGAATATGAGTTAGTTGGACTGGATGCCAGAGGTCTTGACTATTCCACTAAGAAGAAGTTAGATACTCAATACTTGAGGGACATGGTCCAATTAGTAGACAGAGTTCGACAAGTCGAACATTTGAAAGCTGAGAAGGCCAGGTAAACTAAGTATCATAAAAAAGAAAAAGTTGCCTATGTTGGGTGGATGAAAATGATAAAGGATCCGACATAAGTTATGAATATGTTAAAGAGAATGAGGTTAACCAGGTAGAGCTAAAGCAAGTGCCTCCTTACGTTTGTAAGGTTTTAAAAACTTGATTTGGGAAAAATCCTATAGAATCAAGTAAAAAATGAGAAGTTTTTTTTTTTACAAAAACATATGCATTTGATGTAATCAAGTGAGACAAATTTTTTGACCTGTTTGTTTCCGATGGCCAAATTATAGTCCCAAAGGGGCTCAAGACGCCACCATTAGAACAAAGAAAGAAAAATGCTTTTCTAAATTTCATAATTTTTTGGGTTACAAAACTTCTCAATGTGATCTTTTCAGGGATCAAGTCACTGATGAGACTAAAGAGGTGGGGGGACAATGGATTGGCTGAAGAATTAGCAAACCACTAACCGATGTGTTACTACGTGATGAATAACAGTTCAATAGAAGAAGATAATGCCACATTTGAAAAACTTGATTATGGCATGCATTAGCATCTGAAGCCCCTTTTCATATAGGCAAAGGTAAAAAAATGTAGGTGTTAATAAAGTCTTGGTCAATTGGAGGCTACAGTTAACCTGATGTCACACTCTTTATTAAAAAAATATTGGCTAATATGATACTGACCTAAGAACCCACAATATGGTTCTCTCAAACTATGAAGGAAAAACTAGCAAAGCCTTAAGAGTCATACATGTGGACGTTATTATGGGAACCATTACAAGGCCAATGTTGTTTGTGGTAATTCTGACCAAGGCAAACTATAATTTATTGTTGGATCGAGAATGGATCCATGGTGTAAGTGCGGTCCCTTCAACCATGCACCAGAGGATTGCAATTTAGAGACCCGAAGGGGTTGTTGAAAATATTTAAGCAGATCAGAGTATTTTCATAATAGAGGTTATTCATGTCGACAATAAAAACTTTGACAAAACATTGGCCAACATTACGCCATGTGTAGCACCCCAACTTTAGTTATTTATTTAATTTTGAATTTATATTGATATATTTGACTTATTTAAGTGTTATATGTGCTTTATTGTATTTTTTAATATTTAATTATAATTAGTTAGTAAATAGAAAATTAGAGAGAAATGAGTGTTTGGAGTAAAGAGATAAGGGTGTGGTGAGATTTGAAAATAATATAATTATTAATTATTTGAGATAATTGAGTTTATTAGAATAACTAAATAATTATTTAATTAGAGTATTATTTATTTAAATAAATTGGAACCTTTGAAAAATAGAGTTTAGTGAGGATGTGAAGAAAAATTGGGGGTGAAGTAAGTAAATGTGAATTTTAGGTTAATAAATAAATCCTATGAGGGGATGTTCTGTTAGACCGTGAAATTGGGAAATTGGATAAAGAGGCAGAGGCTAGAGCAATCCTAGGAAGGAAGAGAGCAGTAGATCCAAATGGCAATAGAGTTCAACGATCAAGCAACTTCGAAGTAAGGGGAAATTCTTTACATATGGGTGTTTAGGCAGTCAGATAGTGAGGGATCCTAACCCTCCTATCTTTTCCTTATCAATTATGTATCTATTTTGTGTGTTTGTGGCCAAAAGGTTTGTGTTGAACCATTCTGCCTTCTTTGTGTTTATGCTCTATATTTATGGCCAAAAACCTTTTGGATTGATTTTTGAGAAATATTATATTGTTTTACTTAAATCCTTGTGGATTCATTATGCCTTGTATAAGGAGAATTTTAAATAAATGTTTATGTTTCTTTCGTGCCCTTTATGCCTTGGTTGTATGGTGTTGACTGATGAGCTATGGTGACACCTTAAGGTAGAAATATAAAATTGGAATATGTATACCCTATTGTGTATGGTTGTTTATCTGTATATTTTTTAGGCTGCGATTAGAACTCAAATAAGAGAAACAGACGAGTTTTGAATCTATTCAATATGGAGAAAAACGCAAAAAAATCGCAGGTAGACACATAAGGGGATTGATCGTCTTATTTCATGTATAACTTGAGTTTTGTAAGTCTGTTTGAGATGTCGTCAGTTGCATTAGAAAGGTAACACAATACTATTTCTTTTCAAGTGGGGAGGATGCACATATCATTATTGTTGTAAATCCGCTTATCCTCTATAGGAGGAAGCACTTCTGAGTCTAAGGGGGGACCTACTTCAGTAAACGCGTGGTCTAGGCCACCCTCACCCACGAATGCAAAAATAGTATCTAGTGTCTTCTGATCCACACATTGAAAGGAGTTATATCCGGTCACTTTATGGGTTTTAGGTTGAAGGTTGTCCATGTCAAAAAGGGTTGTCAATGCATAAAAGAAATGATTATAAGAAAAATACTAGATCAACGCAAAGACAAACTTCGCACCCTAATAAAGCAAGCAAATACGAAAAGAAAAGAGAGTTCGAAAACATACATTACATTGAGAAGACTAACTCAATGACTCAAACATTGTATGTCCTTCCAAAAGAGATTATGCAAGTACAAATTAGACGGAGATTGAAAGATTACAAAAGTGAGAGAAGAGTCTTAAAAGAGTCACAAATGGTGAAAAGAAGAGCTAAATAACCAGAAAATTCCATATATATATTCTAGAGAGAAGGAGAATTATGTAATCCTTATGTTAGGAAATATAAATCGCATCACCAACAATCGAGATTTTATCGCACGCTGTTCAAGAACACTCAAAAGCCCTAATACAAGAATCATTACCGTTAGACACAATGAAATGTGTCGAGATGTATCTATGAAACAATGCTAATCACGAGGAAAAAATTTAATGCATTATTTTCCAAAAACATCAATGCCCCATCAAGACTCTTCCATTCCCTTATGCCATAGCCCGAGCAAAAGGCTATTAAAGTTTACCATATAATAGTATACCTACTGTAACTACTATGCATCAATTGTGCAGTAAAATCCCATATCCAACTAACCTCCGTAAAATCAAGGAAATTGATCCCTTGATTTTATGGAATGGCTAACTAGGTTAGTTATTCTTTCTAGCCTATAAATAATTCCTACACTCATTGTATTCAATATAGAAAATATGTAAATCAAAATATGAAGAAATTAATTAATGTTTTCTCTGCATAATCAATGCAATTTTAGATTTCTAACATGTATGAAGAAATTAATTAAAATAAACTCATATTCCAAAGCTAAATTACTCATTTTTTGCAATTTATGATAAACATGATTCAGAAAACCACGTGGGACAGTGTTAACAGATAGAACTTGTGATCAAAGAGTACAAACTTAATCATTTTCTTCTCAATCCTCAAATTCCAATCAAATTCACTTCAATCGAAAACGCGAATAACAATCGCATCTCTCTTGAGTTTGAAGCCTGAGAACAACAATCACATCTCCTTGCGTGGTTGCAATCCACTATCACTAGTAACGTGCTTCGTCATGTTATTGGTTGCGAAAATTCATAGATGTTATGCGATAGGATCCATGCATATTTTGAGCAGCACAATGCAGCCAAGTTTTCTCAACTTTGATATAAACTTAGGTATACGAAATTGGAAATTTTTTGAGAATTCAGTTTTAGAGTTTCTGCTACTAGTTCAATCACTAATTAATGCAATCAATGTGATTGGCGAACCTATTTCACCATGCAAACACCTGGATGTGATTCTCGAAGACATGTCTCAAGATTATTAGTCCACAATTAACTTCATCACTGACAAAAACATGATCACTTATGCGAATGCGAACCTCACCACACCTTAGTAGCTTCAAATGCACCGGTCTACTCAACTGATCTTCTCGTGGTCGCAATGGACATGATAATGCAATTCAGTGCCAAGTATGCATGAAATTTGATATGAAGGTTTTGTTTAATGTCACCGATTCAAGCGTGACTTTGTTCCATCTCCCTTATACAAAGAATCACACGTTCCATCATATGTTTCTTTGTTTCCTGCTCAGTTATTGTCTACTCCAAACTTTACTTACACAAGAGCTCAATCTTAACATCGACTTTGTTAAATTGCATGCAACTAAGGAAGTGTTGATTCAAGGGAATCTAGGAAGTAATGGTATCTACATGTTTCCCAACCTTCTATATGCACTAACACCTACTGTCTCAAGATATAAATGTCTAGCACATGATGAAGGGTTATACATCTCTAAACATGTCAAATTCAATGAGCATAGCTTCCCTTACACTCACCTATTTCCTAAGTCCAACTCTTCTGCCACTCAAATCAATTCACATATCCTTGCCCTCCTTCCAACAGTTCTGCTAATCATTACATCTAATCTCACTCATACATCAATCTCATCACCACCAAACACTCCCTCTCATACAGCCCTTAGCACATCTTCACCGCCTACCAATTTCACACCTCAAATTCCAATATCTTCCTCCAACAACTCTACCATTAATCTCACTCAATAATTCTCTTCTCTTTCCATCACACACCAAACCAAACATTTACTAGTGAACACCCATTCAATGACCACTAGGTCCAAAGCTGGCACTGTTTGTCCAAGGCTACATCATACATTACTCTTTGCTCTTACTAAACCTAGAAACACAAAGCAAGCATTGACTAGTCCCACTTGGCTAGTACCTATTGCTCAAGAGTATGATGATCTCCTCAAGAATGAAATTTGGTCCCTTGTTCCATACATTCAGGTAAACTTCCCATTGAAAGTAAATGAGTTTTCAGAGTCAAGGAAACTTCTGACGGCTTTGTGAACAAATACAATTCTAGTTTGGTGGCCACGAAGTTTCACCAAAGATAAAATGATGACTATATAAAAAAAATTCTCAAATGAAGAGATTATATAGAAAATTTTTCTCTAATGATCAAACCAGTCACTATAAGAAGCATCCTTACTCTAACTCTATCCAAAGGTTGGTATTTTCACCAGTTTAATGTAAATAGTGCATTCCTAAATGAAATTTTGGAAGAGGAAGTTGATAAATTCTAAATTTACGTTAAATATGTTGGTATTTATTGGATAATTTTACAAGGAACCATTCAAAAACCCTTGATTTATCTATGAAAAGTATAAAAAATACCTATTTGAAATTTTCTTGTATGCATTAATTAAAATAAGGTGAAAAGAATTAGAGAACCATGTACAAACGAAACATGCAAAAGCAAAACTCTGAAGAAGCAAGGCGCACTAGGCCCAAGCTATAGGTACGTTAAGCACAAAAAATGTCATGTGGCATGATTAGATGCAACTACTTCACGGTGAAGCAGGGGTTAGCGTGCTTGTCGAAAGGGTGGTGTACTGGGAGAGCAAAGGCGACCAATGATACGTGGAATACATGTAAGCGTTGTTTACAAAAGAATAAAATCCGGCAAGTCAGAGTGGCAAAGCAGGGTAGGCGTGTTGGATGCAAGGATGTTGCGCCCATCGAGAGCCTCATAATTTTGCCTATAAATTACTAGTTCTAGTTCAGTGCAAAAGGAGTTTTGGCGGATTGGACGAGTATAGAATTGGAGTAGGTTCACTCTGATATACAACAAGAGAATAAGAGAGGATGT
Source organism: Lathyrus tuberosus (assembly GCA_022829125.1). Taxonomy (NCBI): domain Eukaryota; kingdom Viridiplantae; phylum Streptophyta; class Magnoliopsida; order Fabales; family Fabaceae; genus Lathyrus; species Lathyrus tuberosus. Next base: position 17,301,151 of record JALAZF010000018.1, read on the forward strand.
TTGAAGGTGGAAACGTTGCTCATGTAACAGGGAAAATACCACTTCCAATGTCAATTTCTTTGGAAAGAACAACTGTTATGCTACCATGAGTAAACGTAGCTAAAATCTCTATTGTTGGAGTTAGATGTAATCATTATAATCATATACTAAATAGGTCATGTCGTTCTATTTATTTCTACTCATGATATAATATTTGTGACTCTTAAATCTTAATGCTTGTTTTACCTTTGAAACTTAAAAACCTATTTTTATGGTGTAACCTGACATCGAAAGGTGCTTGTAATTACTATATCCAAGATAATCATCTATTGAGTACTAATCCTAGAATATATGTATAAGCTCAATATCCACATGTATTGTAACATGATAGGTGTGAAGCCTCATTACTTTACGTTTGTTGAGACTTAATATTTTGTGTTGGTTAATAGTCTGATATATCGGCTATTTGGTAACACAGTGATCTCACGGAATGGAAACCAAAAGGAGATACAAATATGGGTGATGGGTGGTTGAATTATAAGGTGAGTAAAGGGTCATATTACTAACCTATGGATGTGCATGATGGATACATTATGATGAAATCTACCCTCAACAAGCATTCTTACTTTTAACACTAAAATCTCCAACTTTACTTTCTGTCATTTTCTTTTCTACATCACAACAATCACAAACCCTTTCCTACTTGGAATAATACAATACTGTTAATTTGTATTTAAAATCACCGGTTTCTATGGATACATAATTGAAACTTGTGTTGCTAACACAATAAAATGACACTGTTGTCGAGGACTAGTGCTAAGTTTTAAAGATATAGCATATTTTATTATTTAAAATATGTTTATATACGTGTTTAACTGTATAGTCTGTATATTTTGTTTATAATCACTAACCTATTAACTTTTAGAATCAATTCTGTTTTTACTGATTTATGTGAGGTAAGTTCTTTGCTGAACAATTGTTGTTCGATCCTGAAATCGAAAAAACCGTGCGTGGAAAACTTAGTGAAAACAGGAAAAAGAAACAAAGAGTCGAACATCTAGATCTAGAAGAGTCTTTTTTCTCAACACATGAAGGAATAATAGTCGAAGTTAATAACAACAACAATGGAAACAATAATGTTGGCACATTGTGTCAACATAGTCCCAAATGTCTAGCTCACTTAGCTAGAACGCAAAGGAATTTCTGAGAAATAAATTTTGCATGGAAACACCAAAAATAGGTTGACTATAAAAAATCAGAGATCAAATGGCATGATAAAAGGTTTTGTTATTTTTAAATGCTTCATTAATAATTAATGTTTAACTATTTGTGAAAAATAGCATGATTATGAATTCTTTGCTTTATTCAAAGTTTGATTTTGCTATTGTCTAGAGAAAAGATGTGGACAAAAGTTTGGAATTGTAAAGTCTACCAAAGTAAGAAGGGTGAAACCCCGCGTTTACTTAAATACTAAGATTAGACATGCATAATAACTAAGTAGACTTTGCATGAGTCTTGTGAATTACTTGGTATGTTTGAAAGTCATTGATATGATCAAGGCATTACTTTTATTGAGTGATAAAGTTGTAAGCAGAAAAATTTAACTATCAATTATATTAAATTAGAACATCAATACTTACTTGTTGAAGTCATGATTTGGAATCCCGAAAAGATGAATAATCGGATCTTACTCTATATCTCACAATCTCGTTCAAAACTCTCAATGGGGCATGTTGTGGAGCCGTCAGTTATGTTTTTTATTCTAGTGAATACAGAAGGGACCTAGCTGATCGTTAAAATAGCAAGTGCACTATTTTATCGATGTAGTAGTAAATGGGAAAAACCCCAGTGTCGATCTCTTGAGGACTGCGCAGTGAATTAAGTCTTTTTCAAACTAATTTTTAATTAAACAAAAGCGTTGGTCGATAGTTTGTTTTGAGCCACAAAGATAAAGGACATAAAAATATAAATAAAATAACGAAAGTTTCACGATTATGAGAATAATGCCAGGGACAGTGTATAACTAGCAATGCAATGACTTTTCGAATTCTAACTCTGAAGAGACATGTCTCAAACCTTATCTTTCCTATGTCCAAATTATTTTTCCAAAATTCCTTTAAAGAAAAACTTTTGGTATTCTTCCTTGACCCTAATTCCTCAATGACCAAGGAAGAATATCAAGCAATAGTTCTGACATAAAAAGGTTTTCACAGGGTATTATAATTCCTTAGTAATATCTACTGCGATAAAAATCATGCAACAAGATTATGGTGGTTGGTCAGACCAAACCCTAACTACGATCAATTACCAATTTTTCCAAATGGATAAAGCATTAAGGACGTTGCACAAAATAAAGATAACGATTTAAACGCAAAATCATAGATTAGAAATTCAAAGAGTCATTACAATTATGCAAATTAGGGACACCCCCTGGCATTGGGGGGTTTAGCCTCTCATGTTCATGACAGAAATAAAAATTACAGATAAATCAAAGGAAGACATTACAATAAGATTGGGATCCTTAGATCGTCAATTGTTTCCGCTCTTGATCGATCCTTGTTCTCCGGTCGTCTCCACCCACACTCAGTGTAAAAATTCAAAATTAAAAACTAAAAACTCCTTTTTCAGTCACAAAGCGTCTAATGTATCAGATCCACATTTGCACCGCGAATTGCCTAAACTGCCCTCCGAGATAGCAACAATCAGCAAAAAATAAAATAATGCAATTTCACTTCCAGGAGCCCTGACACGGGCCGTGTCAGGTGACACGGGTGGCCGTGTCAGGTGACACGGGTGGCCGTGTCAGGCTGCTGACTCTTGGATCCACACGTTCCTCCTTCAGGGGTCCTGACACGGGCCATGTCCTGTGACACGGGCCCCCGTGTCAGGCTTCTGACTTGTCTCTTTTTTTTTCCTTCAAATGTCTTCCATCCATAAGCCTCCTGACACGGGCCGTGTCAGGTGACACGGGCACCCGTGTCAGGCTTCTGATGTCCATTTTCTCAGCAATTTTTTTTGTATCCGGAACGGCTTCGCACGGATGTCAGATCACCAGCTTATCGCGAACCTGAAAACACACTACAAACAACCAAATTAAAAGCACCAATGGCATAAAATGATAAAAACATTAAAACATGACTTGCTTAACGAAACATGAAAATAAAGATGAAAACACAATCAAAAGACTCAAAAGCTGAAGAAAACATTAGAAACGAACGACACAAACAGTTTGAAATACACGACTGAAACCCACTGATCAAACTCCCCCGAACTTGAACTTTTGCTTGTCCTCAAGAAAAAAGCTTGCATAAATACATGAAGTAACAATTAACTGTTTCAGAACTTACGAGTTGAAGTGAGGATACTCATACGTGAGTTTTTCGTTCCAAGTCACCCGACGAGTACTTTCAGTACTTCTTTCTCTATAAAGGTATCACATAAACACTAAACCGCGGTAACACCACAGACCTCAATCTCCTTTTCGGTAACCTCTCCAACTATGCTTTGGGCTTAAGTCTTATCTTTCGATTTTCCACCCTTTTCATTCAGACAATCACTTTAAGGCTTTTATGATTTTTCCTCGCATGCATAAAACTGATCAACATTTTTTTTCCCTTTTTTTTTATTGTTTTATTGGCACCATTATTATGTTTGTCCACTTAGGGACGACTTTTAGGTTCAACCGCCGTTAGGCTTAATAACCGGGTGAGGGTTACCCAACTTAGAAGGATCGATTGTCTAATTGCCTTTATTCACTTTTTTTTTCGGTGCCCTTTTCTCAATTTTTTTTCCGATCAACCTTGTACACATAATTCGTATAGATTAGGCCCGACTGTCAATAGAAACTACTGAGGGAGTACTTCTCAGATCAAAGTACCATGGCACAAATCTACATGTCGGACTCGTTCCTTACTCAGAAAGCTCAGTGTGTTTGTGTTATACCTCAACGTCAAGATTTTTCCAATTTCCTTATCAGTCTTCTTTTTACTCAAACCCTATATACTTCCTCCTCACTCACTCGCGTCAACAGAACGCTCAACAATTTCAGCATTATTTTTTTTTCAGTCCAGTTCAGGGGTGTTTTCACAAAGGACTTCAACCACAATTTCAAACAAACAACCAAAAACAACTACGGACTCAAATAGAACTGACAAAAATAAAAATAAAATAAAAAAAACAGAACAAAACACATAAATAAATACCCCCACACTTGAACTTAACAGTGTCCTCATTGTTGAAGAACTAGTGCAGAAGGGGACTCACAGAGCTCACTGATGCGGAGGTCGGTCTTGCAGCCTCATCTGCCGCATCCATTCGTGCATCTCCCCAATCATTTCCCCTTGACGGGTTTGTTCAGCTCCTTGTCTGGCTTGCTCTTCCTTCTGACGGTTTTGCTCTCCCCTAATTTCTCCTATCTCAGTGCGCAACCAGTTCCAGTGGTCATGTGCCATAGAAAATGAGCTAGCACTCGAGCCACAGGTGAACGGCGGAACCGTCTGATGGGGTTCTGGTTCAGTCTGGAAATCTTCCTGGTCTTGGTTACCTGCATCAAAAACATCGTCATCCTGCTCGTCCATGATATCGAGGGCGGCATCACCATAACACCAATTATTCGTATCATGAATCCCACATCGGTGGGGGTTAGGTAAGGTCATAATATATTTACCTGAACACATTAATGCATAAGAATTATCATAAAGAGCAATCATACCTTGCTGGACCAATGAGTTTATGTCCAGACGGGATATACCTGTGACCTGTGTTTCCTCTAATCTTCTCTGGTCGTACCCCAGATGTTCAGCAATTTGGGTAATCATACCCCCAACCGAGATACCACCAGATGCTGCTCTACCAACTCGACCCAAGTAATCAGCTGCGAAAGCTGCCACACTTACTTGAGTTTTATTTGCCATTGCATGGAGGAAGAATAACTCCTTTTGAGTTGCCACCCCTGTACTATCACCCCTACCAAACAGAGTGTAGGCCAGGCACTTCTGCGCATATCTGAAACAAGGATTTTGAATTCCTGAGGCTTTAGCTCCCTTGGCTATATACTCTGTGTGACCAGTAATCTCCATCCAAAAGGTGCGTGCATCAAATTTCTCCGGTACAAAACCGGGGCCCATAATTGGGAGCTTCAGAATGCTTCCAACATCCTCTACAGTCAGCTCATGATCATTATCATACAACCTGAAACTCATGGTACCAAAAAAATAATAAGTAGTACCTGTCCACTTCTTTCTTAACTTAAATTCAACGGTACTAAAAAATTCTAAAGTTATACGCTCATAAGTGGGCGCTTCACATTGCACAAATTCAAGCACACCTAGAGTGTGGAACATACGCCCTACCTCAACAAACAGTCCTAACTGCGATAAAGTGTCGGGACAGAGATACCTGGTCGGGGTAATTTTTCGCTTAACATGATATCCATACCGCTTTTCATGCTCCTCCGAATCGAAGAGAATGCCATGAGCATTTGGTCTCCGTATGGTGCGCTTCCGTGGGCGCGATGCCTCTGCAGCCGGCTGCTTACCTCAGTCGGTTCGCTTAGGGGGCATTTTCGTCACTTGAAAATTTCACAAAACTAAAACAGAGATTATTGCAAAAATAAAACCGTAGAAGTGTAGAGGGAGGTGAGGCGAGCGCTTTTCGTGAAGGGAGTGAGATGTTTTGATGAGTGGGTGTTGATGAAATTGAAGGTTTTATGAGAGGAGGGTTATGGAGGTTTTAGTTTTTTTTTAGAGATGAAGAGATGAGGAAGATGATATGATAAGGTAAAAGTGAATAAAGTGTGGTAATTGGGAAATAAAGGGTGGTTAATGGGATTAAATTCGCGGGCCCCACCAGATTAATTGTTGGGCAACAAAAATAAAAAATAAAAAAAATGAAACGTAAAAAAAAAAAATTTCAAAAACTCCAACCCGCGCCCCCTGACACGGGCCGTGTCCCGTGACACGGGCGGCCGTGTCAGGGCTCTGCCTCTTCCTCAAAAAGGGAATTTATAATGCAAAGATCCCAGGGTGCCTGACACGGGCCGTGTCCCGTGACACGGGCGGCCGTGTCAGGTCTCTGACTTTCCTTTACATTCATCCAAAACGCCCACACCCCAAGTTATCCTGACACGGGCCGTGTCCCGTGACACGGGCGGCCGTGTCAGGGCACTGTGAACCTCCAAACTTCATATCCTTTGGGGTTTTTGCCCCTTTTTTCGAACCTTCCTCGCCTCCGGCTAGCTCAGTGAAAAAGATGAAATAAAATCCTACAAAATAAAAAGAAAATGGTAAGCAAATAACACCGTGGGTTGCCTCCCACGCAGCGCTGCGTTTAACGTCGCCTGGCTCGACGGTCGTTCGTCTTATCCTGTAAGACGAACAAGATCCACTTGTCCAGATGGTTGACCTTGGAAATAGGGCTTTAACCTCTGCCCATTCACTTTAAAGATATCTCCATTAGCTTGATTCTTAATCTCAACCGCTCCGTGTGGGAATACCTTATGAACCATAAACGGTCCCGACCATTTAGACCGCAACTTCCCAGGGAATAACTTCAAGCGGGAATTGTACAGGAGAACCAGTTGTCCTTCCCAAAACTCTTTTCTCTCGATCTTCCTATCATGCCACTTCTTTGTTTGTTCCTTGTACACTTTGGCATTTTCGTATGCACTATTCTGAAACTCTTCCAATTCATGCAGCTGAAGAATTCTTGAATTTCCTGCTAGTGATAGATCCATATTCAAGAATTTGGTTGCCCAAAATGCTTTGTGTTCCAGCTCTAACGGCAAGTGGCATGCTTTTCCGTAGACAAGTTGATATGGCGACATCCCGATTGGCGTTTTGAAAGTCGTTCGATAAGCCCATAATGCATCATCCAACTTAATCGCCCAATCCTTCCGTGATGAACTCACAGTTTTCTCTAGAATCTTCTTGAGCTGCCTATTAGATACCTCAACCTGACCACTTGTTTGAGGGTGGTAAGGAGTGGCTACCCGATGCTTCACGTTGTACTTCTGAAGGAGTCTCTCCATGAGGTGATTTAGGAAATGAGTTCCTTCATCACTTATCAGCGCTCTTGGTACTCCAAACCTTGCGAATATATTCTCTTTTAAAAACTTAACCACCACCTTCGCATCATTGGTAGGTAAAGCTACAGCTTCAACCCATTTTGAGACATAGTCCACAACAACCAGAATGTAGTTTTTTCCAAAGGATGGTGGGAACGGACCCATGAAGTCAATTCCCCAAACGTTACATAGTTCGACCTCTAACATGAAATTCTGAGGCATCTGATTCCTCTTCGATATGTTCCCAGTTCTCTGACACTTATCACATTCCTTCACCATTTCCTGGGCGTCTTTGAATAATGAGGGCCAGTATAAACCTGATTGCAAGACTTTGGATGCGGTTCGATCACCACTGAAATGTTCCCCATATTCAGAATCATGACATGCTTTCAACACATCCTTTTGTTCCTCTTCCGGCACACATCGCCGTATCAATCCATCCACTCCTCTCTTGTACAAGTAAGGATCATCCCATAAATAAAACCTGCAATCATGAATAAACTTTTTCTTACGGTTAGAATCAAAATCATCTGGTATGATACCACCCACCAGATAGTTTGCATAGTCAGCAAACCAGGGCACTCCAATAACAGCTAGGATGTGTTCATCAGCAAACTCATCCTTTATTGGACGCCGATCCTCGGTTTCCTCAATTGGTGACATCCGAGAAAGGTGATCCGCAACAGTATTCTCACATCCTCTTTTGTCACAAATTTCCACATCGAACTCTTGGAGGAGTAGAATCCACCTCAGGAGCCTGGGCTTAGAATCCTGCTTAGCAAAAAGATATTTCAAAGCAGCGTGGTCAGTATAAACAATCACTTTTGAACCCAACAGATATTTCCTAAATTTATCGAAAGCGTACACCACAGCTAACAACTCCTTCTCGGTAGTTGCATAATTCATCTGTGCAGGGTTCAAAACGTGACTAGCATAATAAATAACATGAAGAAGCTTATCTCTCCGCTATCCAAGCACAACCCCCACTGCAATGTCGCTCGTATCGCACATGATCTCAAACGGTAGAGACCAATCTGGGGCAGTAACAATGGGTGCCGACACTAGTTTATTTTTCAGTGCCTCAAATGCATCGGCGCATTCTTTATCAAACACAAAAGCCTTGTCTTTAACCAAAAGAGTAGTTAAAGGCTTGGCTATCTTTGAGAAGTCTCTTATAAACCGGCGGTAGAAACCCGCATGTCCTAAGAAGCTTCTTATACCTTTTTCGTTCACCGGAGGTGGCAACTTAGAAATCACCTCCACTTTCGCCTTGTCGACTTCGATCCCCTTGTGGGAGATCTTGTGCCCTAGAACAATGCCTTCTCTAACCATAAAATGGCATTTCTCCCAATTGAGAATTAAATTGCTTTCCTGGCATCTTTTCAAAACAAGAGAAAGGTTAGTCAAGCAAATATCAAAAGATGAGCCAAATACCGAAAAATCGTCCATGAAGACCTCCATATGCTTTTCAAGCATGTCAGCAAAAATGGAGGTCATGCACCTCTGGAAAGTGGCCGGCACATTACATAACCCGAATGGCATTCTTCTATAGGCAAAGATTCCATAAGGGCTTGTGAAGGCTGTCTTCTCTTGATCTTCAGGTGCAACCGCAATTTGGTTGTACCCGGAATACCCATCCAAGAAACAGTAAAACTCATGACCAGCTAGTCTCTCTAACATTTGATCAATAAAAGGCAATGGGAAGTGATCTTTTCTTGTGGCTAAGTTTAGCCTTCGATAGTCAATGCACACACGCCATCCCGTCACAGTTCTCGTAGGGATCAAGTCATTTTTCCCATTAGTAATCACGGTGGTTCCCCCTTTCTTCGGTACCACATGCACCGGACTCACCCATGAGCTATCGGATATGGGGTAGATGAGCCCCGCATCAAGCAATTTAACAACCTCTTTTCTAACTACCTCTTTCATGGCCGGGTTGAGTCTTCTTTGAGGTTGGACCACCGGCTTATGATCATCTTCCATAAGGATTTTATACATGCACACCGTTGGACTTATACCTTTCAAATCTTCAATCTTCCACCCAATAGCACCCTTGTACAACTTCAGAACTTCAATCAACTTTTCTTCTTGGATACTTTTTAAGTTCGAGCTTATAATGGCGGGACAATTCCCATCGGTGTCGAGGAAGACATATTTGAGATTTTCCGGAAGTTGTTTCAATTCCGTGCCCCTTTTTTTTTCTACACTTTCTTCCACCAATAGTGGTTGTCTTAAATCCTCCCACCGGTGTGGTCGGACTCCCTTCCAAGGAGGTTGGGATTCCATCATAGCTAACACTTTCGATTCGCCCTCTTCAACTTCTTCATCGTCTTCAAAGATGGACATTCGCAACACTTTCTCTAAAGGTGATTGAGAAATAGTGTCAAAGTGATCAACTTCTACCATTTGATTTATTACTTGGATGTTGCTACTTGTACCAACACCTTCTTTGTGTCTCATGGTATCTCTCATATCAATTTTTAATTCTTCATCATACACCTTCAATGTCAAAGTCCCCCCTCCATATCAATCAACACTCTGCCAGTTTCCAAAAACGATCTTCCAAGAATAAGAGGGATCTCTTCATCTTCCGGCATTTCTAGAATGACAAAGTCCACAGGAAACACAAATTTGTCAACCTTCACAAGAACATCTTGGACTACCCCATAAGGTCGCTTCACCGAGTGATCCGCAAACTAAAGTGTCATCTGTGTGTCTTGAACTTTACCTATACCTAACTTTTTGTAGATGGATAGAGGCATGAGGCTTATGCTTGCCCCTAAGTCAATAAGAGCTCTTTTGAATGATCGGTCTCCAATTGTGCACGGAATGGTGACCGTTCCTCGGTCATTCTTTTTCACCGGAATCTTGAGTCCCTGCAAAATAGCACTACAAGTTTCTGTTAGAATAATCGGTTCCGTATCGGTGGTCCTCTTCTTTGATATGATATCCTTCATAAACTTAGCATAAGTAGGCATTTGCTCCATTGCCTCCAAGAATGGGATGTTCAACTCAAGCTTTTTGAACATCTCAAGGAACTTCTCAAAATTCTTCTCTTGCTGCCCCTTTTTCTTGTTTCTTTGGGGATAGGGGAGCTTGATAACCGGTTTTGAATCCGCCGCTGTTTCCTTGACAACCGGCTTTAGCACCACCAATTCTTCTTCAACCACCTCATTTTCTTTAATTTCCAACTCTACTTCAAGCATTTGGTCATCCAGTTCAGAATTTTTCTCAACCTCTTCTTTGGATTTCCCTCTTCGCGTGGTGACTGCATTAACTTTATGGTTGTCTTTGGGGTTAGTCACGGTTGCGCTCAGAAGGGCTCCCGATGTTTGAGGGATTGCAAGATGCTGAGCAATTTGACTCATTTGCACCTCAAGATTCTTAATTGAGGCTCAGGTATTCCTTAGGTTGCTTCTTGTTTCTTCTTGGAATTGGGAACTTTGAGCGGCCATCTTTTCAATGGCGATTTCCCAATCCGCCTTCCTTGGACCCTGTGGTTGGTATTGTTGCTGAGGTTGTTGGTATGGTTGTTGTTGTTACGGTGGCTGGTACTGTTGGATCTGAGGTTGGAAGGGTTGTTGTCCTTGAACCGGTTTCTGAACGTTTCCTTGCTGATCTTTCCATGAGAAATTTGGGTGATTTTTCCAACCTGGATTATATGTGTAGGCATAAGGATTGTTCAGCATCAACATATTAATCTGTTCAACCTGTTCTTGAGTTGCTACACAATGCATCGCAAAGTGCGGTCCACCACACATTTCACAAATTACAGCTTGAACTGGTTCAACCTGTGCCACTGTCTGAGTTCCAATATTCATCTTCTTTAACCTTCTCTCTACCTCGGCGGCAATTTGAGCCTCCATTTTAGCAACCTGATCCGTCAGCTTCAAATCAATCTTCCCCTCTGGTTGATTCACAGTTCGATCATACAACTCGATATGCTCATTCGCGACAATTGCTTCTATGATCCTTTTAATACCAGTGGCTGTTGCGAAATTAGTTGAGCCATCAGCAGCAGTATCTATAAGTTGTTTTGTTTTGAGTCGTAAACCATTCACAAAATTTTGCATCTGCTCGGTAGCATCCATGTTATGAGTTGGACATGCTGTCAGACACCTTTTAAACCTCTTATATGCATCTCCAAGAGACTCCCCTTCTTTTTGTTTGAAATTGACAATGTCGTATCTTTTCCGAATGAACACTGAAGCAGGAAAATACTCGTTGAGGAATGCGGTTTCCATTTCTTGCCAAGTTGTGATACTCCCAGCTGGAAGTGAGTAGAACCACTCTTCAGCATCATCAGTCAGTGTGAACGGAAACATAACAAGTCTCTTGGCCTCTTCTGAATGACCTTCTATCTTCAAAGATGTTGTGGTAGTAAGGAATCTCTGTAAATGCTTATTTGCATCTTCATTGATTCTTCCAGAGAAAGGCTTGCTCTCCAACTGGCGAATAGTGGATGGATGCAACTGAAAGTTTGCCACATTCACCGGTTGATTTACAATGGTCATCCGATTTGGTTGAGCATTTGCCCCTCCATAGTCTCCCAACAATCTCTCTACAGGAGGTTGATTACCTGCCATGTTACCGAATTCCTGATTTGTCTCCCTGTCAGAGTCAGAGTCACTGTGCTCAGAATGCACAGATATTTTGTCTTCCGTTTCCTGATTCAGAACACTAGGACTTGCACTTGAAGCTGCCAGTCTTTCAATTATTGCCTTGCGGCGTCTCTCGTGCAATGCTCTTTCTGGTTCTGTATCAAAGGAAAATTTAGCTGAGGTCTGACCTCGCATAAACAGTTAGACAAGAGTTAGAACGAATAACAAAAATTGCAATAATAAAAATTAATATAGCAGAAAAATAAAATTTTGGTTGCAGGGCAACAAAATTTCAATTAAAATAAGGAAAATGACTTAAATCTTTGGCAGTCCCCGGCAACGGCGCCAAAAACTTGATCGGTAAAATAGCAAGTGCACTATTTTATCGATGTAGTAGTAAATGGGAAAAACCCCAGTGTCGATCTCTTGAGGACTGCGCAGTGAATTAAGTCTTTTTCAAACTAATTTTTAATTAAACAAAAGCGTTGGTCGATAGTTTGTTTTGAGCCACAAAGATAAAGGACATAAAAATATAAATAAAATAACGAAAGTTTCACGATTATGAGAATAATGCCAGGGACAGTGTATAACTAGCAATGCAATGACTTTTCGAATTCTAACTCTGAAGAGACATGTCTCAAACCTTATCTTTCCTATGTCCAAATTATTTTTCCAAAATTCCTTTAAAGAAAAACTTTTGGTATTCTTCCTTGACCCTAATTCCTCAATGACCAAGGAAGAATATCAAGCAATAGTTCTGACATAAAAAGGTTTTCACAGGGTATTATAATTCCTTAGTAATATCTACTGCGATAAAAATTATGCAACAAGATTATGGTGGTTGGTCAGACCAAACCCTAACTACGATCAATTACCAAATTTTCCAAATGGATAAAGCATTAAGGACGTTGCACAAAATAAAGATAACGATTTAAACGCAAAATCATAGATTAGAAATTCAAAGAGTCATTACAATTATGCAAATTAGGGACACCCTCTGGCATTGGGGGGTTTAGCCTCTCATGTTCATGACAGAAATAAAAATTACAGATAAATCAAAGGAAGACATTACAATAAGATTCGGATCCTTAGATCGTCAATTATTTCCGCTCTTGATCAATCCTTGTTCTCCGGTCGTCTCCACCCACACTCAGTGTAAAAATTCAAAATTAAAAACTAAAAACTCCTTTTTCAGTCACAAAGCGTCTAATGTATCAGATCCACATTTGTACCGCAAATTGCCTTAATTGCCCTCCGAGATAGCAACAGTCAGCAAAAAATAAAATAATGCAATTTCACTTCCAGGAGCCCTGACACGAGCCGTGTCAGGTGACACGGGTGGCCGTGTCAGGCTGCTGACTCTTGGATCCACACGTTCCTCCTTCAGGGGTCCTGACACGGGTCGTGCCCTGTGACACGGGCCCCCGTGTCAGGCTTCTGACTTGTCTCTTTTTTTTTCCTTCAAATGTCTTCCATCCATAAGCCTCCTGACACGGGCCGTGTCAGGTGACACGGGCACCCGTGTCAGGCTTCTGATGTCCATTTTCTCAGCAATTTTTTTGTATCCGGAACGGCTTCGCACGGATGTCAGATCACCAGCTTATCGCGAACCTGAAAACACACTACAAACAACCAAATTAAAAGCACCAATGGCATAAAATGATAAAAACATTAAAACATGACTTGCTTAACGAAACATGAAAATAAAGATGAAAACACAATCAAAAGACTCAAAAGCTGAAGAAAACATTAGAAACGAACGACACAAACAGTTTGAAATACACGACTGAAACCCACTGATCACTAGCCATATAATATATATAACCCTAGTCCCTACCCATTATGGGCCCAAGGTTAAAGCCCACACTTTTACCCACACCAATCAGGTTTCAGATACCTAGCCTTTAGTTAAAAGAGATCACTTAACCAATAATAGGGCTTATATATGCACCCCCATCAGAATTACGATTAACCCGTTTTTCATAAACTAAACAACAATTGATTGTAGCCCATCAAAAGTTAGATAAATATAACATCCCCCCACTTGGGCAAAATCAATTGTATGATTTATATTTTAAAATATATTTTGAAAACGACTCTCGGGTTAATGACTAATTCCTTAAAATGCTGCATTTTAAGGAAATGCATGATTCCAGGTGCAGTATCTGAATATGACTTCATCCAACAAAAGTCAAGCAGTATTGAATCACGGCGATTATTATATCCTTCATTGACATAAAACATTCAGTGGTTACAAATACTACGGACTCTGTCAACTAGTCATCAGTGTGGAGTGTGGCAAGAAAATTGCATGCTAATGTGATCCAACAACCAACTGCTATTTTCTTTGTCAGTCTTTAACAATTTCTCTCAAATGCATTAAAGCCAAAGAAATTGCATGGTTTTACAAACGAAAATGCCTCAGCTCCAATATGGTGTCGACCACCGGCGCAATGGTCCAGACAACGCCGAACTTAAAATCACACCTTAGCTCCAATATGGCATCGATCACCGGTATAGTGATCCCGAAGACGTCGAGCTCAAAGTTATAACCATGCCTCGAATTCCAAACTAGTGTCGACCATAGGCACGATGGTCCCAATGACACTGAGTCCCAATTTTAACAATTGACATATAAATAAACAATGACATATAATAATAACAATATTCATTGTAATATCACTTGCTCAAAGTAGAAAATACTTGCCAATCCAACACTTAAAGTGTCCAAAATACAACATGATAAAATAAGTGGCATAAAGAACAAACTCCCACTAACCAAGTACATCAAAAGAACTCACAATGCCCATGCGCTCAACATGGTTTTTGAACACAATGGGCCAAATTCCCTTAGTTAGGGGATCAACTAGCATGAAATCAGTACCAATGTACTCAACAACGATGTCATTTTTCTTTACAAGATCTCTGACTGTCAAATACTTTAATTTCAAATGCTTATAACCGCTAGAAGTTTTATTATTCTTAGAGTAGAACACAGCTGCACCATTATCACAGTAAAGCTTTAGTGGCTTTGCAATGGAATCAACAATACGAAGTCCAATCACTAAATTTCTCAACCAAACAGCATGAGTGGCAGCAGCATAACAAGCAACAAACTCTGCATGCATAATAGAATAGGCGAAAAGAGTTTGATTTTTACTCTTCCATTATATCACACCTCCACCCAATATAAAAATGTAACCAGAAGTAGATTTCCTATCATCAACACACCTAGCAAGATCAGAGTCAATATACCCTACTATTTCCAAGTTGTCAACTCTCCTAAAACCAAAATATACTCTTTAGTTCTCTGCAAATATCTCATCACTTTCTTAGCAGCGATCCAATGATCATTCCCAAGATAAGAATGGTATCGTCCCAAGGCACCAACTATGAAAGCAATGTCAGACCTAGTGCATACTGGAGCATACATCAGGCTGCCCAATGAACTGTCAAAGGGTTTTCCCTTCATCTCTGCTCGCTTAATCTCATTTTTAGGACATTGATCTTTACTAAATTTGTCTCCTTTAGTAAGTGGCTTACAGTTCTGCATATTAAACCTCTCCAGAACTCTATCAATATAAGCCCTCTGTGAGAAACCAAGCACACCACGTGATTTATCTCTGTGTATTTCAATTCCCAACACAAAGGATGCTTCACCAAGACCCTTCATATCAAGGAACTTTGTTAGCATAAGTTTGGTCTCATGAAGTAGATCAAGATCACTATTGGCAAGTAAAATATCACCAACATATAACACAAGAAAGATGAATTTGCTCCCACTTACCTTAAGATAGATGCACTGATCGACTTTATTTTCTTCAAAACTCAATGAAGTCACCACTTCATCAAATTTCAAGTACCGTTGTCTAGAAGCCTGTTTCAAACCATAAATAGATTTTCTTAATTTACAAACCAAATGCTCATTACCACTTGTCACAAAATCCTCAGGTTGTTGCATGTACACCTCCTCATTAAGATCACCATTTAGAAAAGCAGTCTCAACATCCATATGATGCAATTCCAAGTCATTATGTGCTAGAATCATATCTACCATAATACTCTTCACCACAGTCATAACACACCACCTTTATCACCTTTCCTAGTTTCTTTTCAACTTCAATTTTAAGGATTTTAAACCTTTCAACTCTTTCTTTAAAGATATGGCCTAAACGCTTATGCCACAACAAAGAGGATTTTTCTCTAATTTTAGACCTTTTAGCAATTGAGCTTTTAACATTCAAGGATGAGAAAATCACATCCCAATCCAAAGATAACTTATATAAACCATCCAACAAGATACCATTGCCAACAACTTAAGAATTCAACATCAAGTTTGTTTTTCCATCATAAAAGGTAAATTAAAACCCAAACATATCCAAACAAGATACTGAAATCAAATTTTTCCTAAAAGAAGGTACATAAAATGTATCTTTCAAAACAAGTTCAAAACCAGTTCCTAAAACTAAGCTAACATATCCCACTAGCTCCACAACGAAATTAAGATCATTTCCTACCCTGAGCTTGTTTTCCCTCAAGTTTGGTCTCTGTTGGTTTCTGACCCCCTCCATATATGTTCTTGTTGTCTAGCCAAGTTTTAAAATCATGGCAATCAGTTTTCTTATGCCTCTTTTCCTTATACCAAAAGCACCAAAAGGATTTTTTTTTTAAAAGCAGCCGACTTATAACCTCCTATGTTATGGTGTTGACCATTACCCGGTTTCCTAAACTCATAATGTCTATGAGAAGCACCATGAGTGTTTTTCTTATTTTTCAAAGAATTCTTACTAGATTACCATGAACAATCAAAAGGGCTAAATCACTTCTTTCCTTCTTGAGTTTCTCTTCTTCAGCCACACACTTGGTAATAAGGTCATTGACGGTCCACCAATCACCAAAGGTATTATAGGAAGTTTTGATTTAAATGAACTCAGCAAGTATGCAGTTTAAGGCATGATACACAATGAAATTCTCATTCAAGCCATTTGATTTGGACATGACCCATTCTAAGAATGAACTCACTGACACCCTCATTGTTATCATATTTCATGTTTGTAAGATGTTTCATAAAATATCCAGATTCAGCATTGTCAGATACCTTAATCCTCTCTCCAATAGCAGTAAGATATTTTTTAGCATTCTCTTTGTCAGGCAATCAACTTATCAAATGTACATAAATGGTCCTCTTAATAGCACACAAGCTAAGTCAGTCACTTCTCTCCCACTTAGCGAATTTTTATTTCTCTTCAAGTGTACTCTGATCATTGATCACATGTTTGCTTTTACGCAGTGTCATCTCGAAAACTCTAAGTCTTTCTTCCATTTCTTAAAATTAGACCGATTTAAGATCTCAATAGAAGCAAAAACAATAGAGAAGGTCATTGTTGAGACAAAACAGGAATGCATTAGAACAAATAATAAAGGCAAGATATAGCTTTAATGAACACAAGTTATCACGAAGAGGCCAACATTATCACGCAATCCCCTTTGGGTGGAATGCGCAAACTCAGACCACAACCAAGGTCAGAACCTCAGATGAGTTACTCAATGAGCATACGTTGGGTTATAAAATATATCTCCTTTGGGTAGATAAATTCTCTAAACCAAAACACCTCTAACAACTTCATCCACAAATTTCAAGAATAATCAACTCAGTGAACATACATTGGGTTTATAAATTTATCTCCTTTAGGTAAATAAATCACTTGGATCATCTCCAATAGCTATATCCTTAATCAACCACTATCTCTACACACAACTGTCAATATTTGGGAAGACAATCATAGTAATGACTTAAAACCATTCCTCAAACTACAAAGAGACTTTTATAAATTAAAGTGAGTGATCTCACTTTGGTGACAATCACACACAATAATTTATAAAAATTCTTGCATAGGAATCAAATTTCTTTTGCCTAAAAAATCATGAACATGTCATGAACTTAAACAATATAGCATTCGCAATAAATTTTGTCCTCAAACAGTGTCAACTTCAATAAAAAGGAATATTACCCAATATCTCAAAATATTATTTCACTAAATCATACTATTATAATCAAATCAATTTCAATTTTAATTGATATATTAAACGGTGTAAAAGTTCAATATTATTAAGTGATCAAAGCATTAGTTGCATTGGAATACACTATTCACTAAAAATGAATATTTTGACTATTTCCACATTCTTACTTTTATTAACCAACCGAACAATATTGACTCAATAACAATAAATAGTCACAAGGAAATCCTACAATCAGCTTAACTAAACTCCCGTAAGTAACAACAGCAACTGCTACATTTATGGTATCTATCATGAGTTTCTTTACTTGTATATTTAAAATCACAAAACTTCAATTTGCTTTAGAAAACAAACTAATTCAAAGGCCAATTTATTATTCTTTATTAATTATTCATTTGCAAATAAGAGAACTTGAAAAACAGTTACCTCCAATTCAAGAATGTTACAGTATGTAGTATAGAACCGCTCTCTTCAAGTCATGTGATTGTTAGTTTATTATTTCAAAATCAATAAAAATATAACAATCTTAATTGACATTATATCAAATAAATACAATCTTAATTGACATTATATCAAGGCACCTTTTTAAGCAATTTGCATTAATTAGATTTCAAAATTCCACTTTAGCAAATAGTTATTGAATCAAGAATATAAACAAGACTCAGAAGTGGAAAAAAAATTACACATGTAAGCGCCTGTAATGCATCTGTGTTACTTGGATTCAATTTGTCAATTCATCATCCTATTACACATTATATAACTATTGCAATTTTAATTGATTTTTATAAATTAAAATGAATCGTGAACACAGTACACAGAAAACTCCGATTGAAAACTGATCACTGTAATTGTTTAAGATTAGATTAGAAGAATTAGAAACCTTAATTTATAATTATATAAATATCAATAATTGAGTCTTAATTCATATAATTAAGCTCTGATACCAAATGTAAGCGGAAAAATTTAACTATCAATTATATGAAATTAGAACATCAATACTTGTTGAAGTCATGATTTGGAATCCCAAAAAGATGAATGACCGGATCTTCCTCTGTATCTCACACTCTAGTTCATAACTCTCAATGGGAAAAGTTGTGGAGCCGTCAGTTATTTTTCTGATTCTAGTGATTACAGAGGAGACCTTGCCATATAATATATATATAACCCTAGTCCCTACCCATTATGGCCCCAAGGTTAAAGCCCACACTTCTACCCACACCAATCAGGTTTCAGATATCTTCATTTATGTGTTTCTCATATTAGTTCATTTCATGCAACCTTATAGTTTTTATTGATGTTATGGTGATGATGTTTCTGGTATTGGCATGTGCCAACTGCTAACAAATGTGTTTTTGGTTTTACAGAAGTTGTTGTATTTTTGGTTTCACTGCTCTAACTACTTTCGTTTTTACATGTTTACAGCATAGATCTGACGGTTAGAGTTTCATTGTCCATGGTGAGTGTTTTTTTTTCTCTTTATTTATGATTTTATTGTTTGTTTTATTTCCAAATCTGTTTATTTTCTTCCCATTTGTTTATTGGATTACGACTAAGGGGGTTGGCGGTGCAGGGGGCTTTGCCGCTTGTGGTATGGTTTAGGTGTAAACTGGTGAACTAGAGAACATACTATTTAAACAAAGCTTTGTACTTTGTATCCCTAATTCGTTGAATAATAGAAAAGTAAAATAACTACTTTGTTGTCAGAGTCATAGGCACAATTGACCGAGTCATGGGATCAATCATTGTATTCTTGTCTGTTTATCTTCTTACTTTAGAACCACATTTGTTGTTCTAGAAATCAATATAATTATTGAGCTCCAAACAAATAAGGGAAATTATTTGTACCAGTCAATTGAAAAAGCTTTGTTTGAACCTGAGGCCTCTTGGCTAAGGCAAAGTTTCATGTTAGCTACAAAGGCAAAGCAATTAGCAAGCTGCTGCAGTAGGTAACCCCAGTCTTTTAATTTTGCCTTCTCAAACAAAGTCACTAGCTTATAAATTTCAAATGGTATTGGGGTACGCATTTAATTATCATATATAAGGAACATTTTCTTCTGCTCTTGAAGTACCATCAATTTTAAATTTCATAGGACCAGCTGGTTTAGTTCTTTTCAAGGGTATGAACAATGAGTTGTGCATGTTTTACTTTTTAACCTCTTGAAGCTCATTTCGAAAAGTAACTGAGTTTGTGACCATATTGTCTATTTAGAAAAATGCATTCTACTACAGCCAAGTGCAACTTGAATGCATTTTTCAAGGTTGCCATTCTATTATAGAGGATGTGAGTGTGCCCGCGTGTGTGTTTATTATACAATACGGGTTTGTGGCTGTTGAAGATAATGGTTTTTTACTGGAATTATGAACAATTTCACTCCTTTAATGTTCTCAATTAGAAATTAGATGTACACTTCACCATGGAGAATATGTACTAACTTTGTCTCTTCTTAATTCTTCCATTGTGGTAATCGCCTATTTTTTGTAGCAGCTTGGCAGATGATAGTTTCATCGCCGGAGGTGGTTTAAAGAGAACAAGCATCAGATTGTGGAGACAGAGCAACTAACAAAGGCTTTGTTGGAGTAGAAGAATGGACTTGATCGCATGATCTTTTCAAAGGTTGGAGTGGATAATACTCATCTTCTTGAAGCTACTGACAAGTACATTCAGCGGCAACCCAAGGTATTCAATTAAGTTTGAACAAGTTTTAATTGCAATATGAGCACTTGGCATTTTGTATATTTTTTATTGATTCAGTTAAGCGTCACTACAACTTTATTAATCTAAATAGCTTAATTAAGCATTTATGGAATAAGCTCATATCATATAAGTGTATATGTATAAGTTATTTCAATAACAAAAGATAAAATAAAATTTTAATTATTTCATGGTTCTTTATTGTGTACCTCAAAAGCTCAGTTGATCAACTCATTTTAAATTATGTTTAGATTGTATGGAGATTCATTTGTTTCAGTTGAACAATATGTTCTAAGTTTTATCCAGGATCAATGATTTGGGAAGCAATTCTTTAGATTTTCAAATATCCATGTAGGTTCTAAAATCTGCAGTCGAATCCATTATGGGACGCAAGTCAGTAATTGATCAAGGTAATGACATTTTCTAAGTGTCTCATTCTATATTTTTTATTACATTTTTCATTTGTCTCATTCTATATTTTTTATTACATTTTCCAGTAGATTAATGGTACCTCTACTATTTTTTGTACCTTCTTAATGGTACCTGCGAGTAGACTTGTGTTGAAGTCATTTAGGTAATCACTGATTCATTAGAATGAATGAGAATTCTTCATTGTGAATTGGGATTCCTCATAATAGGTAAGGCTAAACGGTCAAACTCATGTTCAAAATATATACTAGAGATTTCCCGTTTGGATAGAGCTTTTGGAGAAGGCTAAGTCTCAGATTAATGTTCTGAAGGACAAGTATAAGCAACTTGCTGGTATTCTTGGAGGATGACCTGGTCAATACTATAGGTGATTAAGGTTTCTGATTAAATTTTGTATAAGCTATGCTATATTCTGATTTTTGTGGGAAGCAAACTTTGGTTCAATATAATGTAGGTATCATGGTGATTGGAAGAGTGAGACACAGTTGGTTGTTTCTATGCTTACTTTTATGCACTGGCTTGAAACGGAAACACTTCTTGCACACAAAGAAGCCGAGGAAAAACTCGGGTGTATGTCTTGATATTCTCATCTGTTACTTATTTGCTTTGATTTATGTTTCATTATTTTCTATTGTTTGGGTGTTTGTGCATGCATATGTTGATGTTGTTGCTACAAAGGTATATCCGTTTCCTTGTCGGACACGGACACTTGTGATTAATTTTAATTTATATTTTTTAAATTATTATCGGTGTCATCTTCGTGTATGCATCCGCGATTCATAGTTAAGAAGTCTTGAGATTCTAATCAGTAGGGGACTGTGAACTCAATCTGCTATTTCTGGTCAAATAATTTATGTATGCCATAATGGTAAAGGTTCATTATTAGACAAAGTGTTCAAGCATCTAACATGCACAAAATTTAATATAAAACTTACTTACAAGGTAAAAGGGAAAATAAAAAGAATCTCTTGCAGAAGGGCTGAACATGAGAGCAAATATTGGCTGTACAGATTTTACATGGTTGTTTTTGGGGGGCGTATAAATCTAGATTGATATATTTGCCTTTTCCATAGTATAATTGTCTGTAAGTTCTTTGCTTTAGTAAAAATATTGATTGTTTTTTTCAATCTCAGTTGTTTGGGTGGTTAGTATGGAAAAGCATATGATGTTGTGGGCTAGATGTTATTGTAGTCATTGATCTCTGAGTTTGAATATTTTTTCATTCTTTAGTATAATTCCTCTTATAAATTGTTATCTAATACAACTATTTTTTTTTTCATTTTACAGGTCAGATCATTTAGTTCACTTTGAAGATTGATGTTTGAAATTTCAATTTTTAGAACATAATAACAATTGATTGAAACATATACTATGTTTTCATTTATTTGTTTCTTCTTATTTTGGATCATTGATATCCTTTGTCAAAAATAAATTAAATTTTGTGTAACCATATTATAAATTTATAGTTGAAAAAGTTTCATATTATAATTTTTCATTATACATTCTCCATTTAGAATAAATGAGTATTTTTTATAGGTATATCTTAATATATTATTTCTACAATACCAAAATAAATTTACCCGTGCGGAAGCACGTGTACCTTACTAGTATAATATATATATTAACTTTGGGTAAATGTGTGGGGTTATATATATATATATATATATATATATATATATATATATATATATATATATATATATATATAGTCCCTACTCATTATGGCCCCAAAGTTAAAGCCCACACATTTACCCACACCAATCAGGTTTCAGATACCCAGCTTTTAGTTAAAAGAGATTACTTAACCAATAAAATGACTTATATATGCACCTCCATCAGAATTACGATTAACCCGTTTTTCACAAACTAAACAACAATTGATTGTAGTCCATAAAAAGTTAGATAAATCTAACAAAAGCTACTTGGCCTAAAAATTCTACCTTGTGAGAGTGAGAATCCTTTGACAAACCCCTTTGGGCCATACAATGAAAAATTATTTTGTTCTTTCAAAATTACAACCCTTATCCAAATTTGAAAAGAAAAAAACAATGTTCACTACCTTATCTTAAGGATGGGACAACAAGAAAAAAGCAAGGATATTGTAAAAAATGAAAGTTGGAGAGAAAATGAAAAAGGAAAGTTTTTAAAAAAAACTCAAGTAGTATAGGTGCAGGGAAAGAAAGAAAAATGCTTTGACAAAAACCAAAGTCAAATATCAAAATTCAAGAATACAAAAGAGAAAAGGCACCAAAAGAAAATTGGTTGTAAGAAAGTGGAAACAAATATAGAGAAATACGTGAAAAGAAATACCTTATGCTCTCTTATATTTAGAATTTTGAATCTAAAGAAAAAACAATATTTTTTGTAAGCCCAACCATGTTACAAATAAACAAAAACCTTAGTGATCCATGACTGATGATATACCTTGTGATAATGCTCAGACGAAGTATTACTTTAGACATGTTTTATAAATATTACTTTAGTCAAGGAAATTATTCATCTGTATCTTATGGCTTATGGATAATAATGATATTTATTATGAATTTGCATTTGAAAAAGAACACCATACCATAAATACAATTTTAAAACTCTTGACTCAAAGTCATTCAACCTGTTAAAAGAATCATGCAACATTCTTGAATTATCTAATACTTTTGTTTAAGATCAAACAAAAGGGTAAATTGAGAGAGTTGATAAGTGTCAGATTACGTTAAATACGTTGAAACTTATTGACTTATTTTACAAGCAACGATTACAAAAACTATTGATTTATCTATGAAGAGTAAGAAAACACATGTTTGGACTTTTCTTGTATGCATTAATAAAAAAAAGGTGAAAAGATCTAGAAAACCACAAATCAGCATGAAGGAAACAAGATGAAAGTACCCAAGCTATAAGCACACCACGCACAAATAAGGCCAGGTGGCATGACCAGATGAAAGTACTTCATGGTGAAGCAAAGCTTAACCACTAGTCGAATGGGGGGTGCGCTAGGTGAGAAAAGGCAGCAAGGACACGTGGAAGACATGAAAGTGTTGCTTGTTGAGGAATAAAAGTTAGTTGGTCAAAATGGCGGAGCACGCTAGGAGCGTTGGGCGCAAGGAATTTGTGTCCACCGTGAGCCTCAGAATTTTGCCTATAAATAACATGTTCCAGTTTAGTGCAAAAGGGAGTTTTGGTGGATCAGAGATGTACAAAATTGGAGTAGGTTCACTCAGGTCTACAACTAGAGAATAAGAGAAAAAGTATGAAGGCTGAACCACTGCTCAGGTGATAGGGAAGATACCACTTCCAAGGTCAACTTCTCTAGAAAGATCAGTTGTTACGCTACCATGAGTAAGCATAGCTAAAATCTCTATTGGTGGGGTTATATGTAGTCATTATATTCATTTACTAAATAAATCATTGCATTCTATGTAATTTTATACCCATGCTATAATATTGGTGACTCTTTAATCTTAATGTTTGTTTTAAGTTTACAACCTAAAACCTATTTTTATGGTGTGGCCTAACATCGAATGGTGTTTGTCATTATTATATCCAATATAATCATTTATTAAGTACTAAGTATAGACATATGTATGTGCTAAATATCCACATGTATTCAAGCAGGATCAATGTGGATTCTTACTACTTTACGATTGTTAGACTTAATGTTTTGTGTTGGTCAATAGTCTGATATATCAGTTATTGGGTAACACACCGATTTCACACTGTGGAGACCGATAGGAGATACAAATGAGGGTAACAAGTGGTAGTATTATAAGGTGAATAAAGGAGCATATTACTGACCTATGGATGTGCATGATAGATACGTAATGATGAAATCCACCCCCAACAGGCATTATTATTATTAACATCAAAATCTCCAACTTTAATTTCTGTCATTTACTTTTCTACATCACAACAACCAGAAAACCCTTTCTTACTTAGAATAATAAAACACTTTTAAGTTGACTTTAAAACCATCGGTCTCAGTGGATATGATAATTGTAAAACTTACTTTTGCTGTTAACGCAATAGAAGTATACATGAATCATCCTCATGGATTTGAGTCACCTAACAAATCTTTAGTATGCAAGCTTCATAAGAAACTGTGTGACTTAAAATAAGCACCAAGGGCTTCGTTTAACCGCCTCAAAAACTTTCTAATCAAGCTGAAATTTATGTCTAGCAAGTGTGATCCTTCAATCTTTGTCTACTCTCATAATTCTAACCTAGTATATATGCTAGTGCATGTACATGATATCATTGTCACCACCACCAACATTACACTCATTCAAACCCTTATCTCAATGCTTCAGTTCATCTTATCACTCAATTACCTAGGTAGACTTGACTACTTCCTAGAAATTGAAGTGAAATATAAGTATGATGGCTCCCTTTCTCTCTCTCAAGGAAAGTATCTAAGAAATATCCTGACAAAAATCTAGCATGCTTGAAGCCTAGCCATTATCTCCTTCTATGGTTATAACTAGCCTCGAACTTTCCAAGATTGTGCCTTATGTATTTCTTGATCTAACAATGTACATATCACTTGTAGGAGCACTACCATATGCCACAATCACACGTCCAGATATATATTTTGCTATCAGCAAAGTGTGCTAACAATCTCTCTCATTCCATTTCATGCCTTTTGGGATGCTGATTAGGGCTATAGCCTTGTTGATAAGCGCTCTACCTTTGGAGCATGTGTTTTTCTAGGCAAGACATTCATTTCTTGGTGGGCTAAAAAACAACCAGTGATAGAGAATGATTTATACTTAATTGATTAGATATTTTAATTAGTATTAGTACATTATGCCAAGGAAGGGAAAAGACAACGTTTTTTTTTTCCTTTAACAACGCTTAAAAGCGTTGCCTAAGGTGGCGCTGCTGTAGGTAAAGACAACGCTTTTTTTATGCAAAAGCGCTGCTAAAGGCCTACTTGAGGCAGCGCTTTACCTTGAAAAGCGATTTCTAAAGTAGGCCTTTAGCGACGCTTTTTCCTGGAAAAGCGCTTTCTAAAGTGGGCCTTTAGCAGCGCTTTTTCAGGCCTTTTATGCTTTCTTTTGGCATCTTTAGGCAGAGTTTTTTCCGGAAAAAGCGCTTTTTATCGTCCCCCTTTAGACAGCGCTTTTTAAAGCGCTGTCTAATGTATTTTTTATTTCACTTTAAGGCAGCGCTTTTAATGGAAAGCGCTTTCTTTTCTTCACGTAAAATTTGCTTTTTAAAAGCACTTTTTTAAAAAACAGAATTTAGGAAGCGTTTTTTGTTTAAAAGCGCTGCATATTCCTTATTTTTTAGAAAACATTTTTTTTGGAAATAATACCATAAACCTGTATAATTCAAGCCTTTGTTTCAAACAAATAGGCATTATATAACATTCAACAAGCCTTTATTTCAACACATAGGCCTTATATTTCAACCATTGAGCCTTTATTTCAACAAACAAGTCTTTATTTAAACATAGGCATTATATACCATTATAATCCAAAATATATACACCATTACCATTCAAAAACATAAACCATTTGATATAAATCAACACAAACATGCATCATATATACACCAATCCATAATTCTAATAACAATTTGTTCACCTAGAAATCCTTTAACTTCTAAAGATTCCTAATATACAACCACTTCCAAAACTATACAACATTCCATAACTACACAACAACTTCCATACCTTATATGAATGTTTTCTCAATAAAGTACTCACACAATTCCTCCTTAATTTCTTCCAACTTATCTTTCGAGTAATGAGCACACTTGTATTCATCAAAGTACTACATAATAAAACATAATATGCATGATTTAGTTAAAAGTCATAAATTATATGAAATATTCGATAAATACTAAAATAAATCCTAAGTTATAAATCCATACCATGATTGGAATCTCTATTTGATCCAAATGAAGGATTTCTCTCATAAACCTCAACGTAATAACCGCAATCTATACCATTACGCTGACGAGCACACTACACAGAAAAACAAATAAGAATATATAGTTGTCTTGTTTTATCAAGTATCATTTCTATTATAAGCAAAATTGTGAAAATTAATATACCTCCACTCTGATCCAAGTAATGTTGTTTGCTTTAGACCGTGGTACTCGAGCTTCTCTTTGTGATCATAATACTTGTATTGCTCTAACAAAATAAAAACATATATTTAGAACAATCTCACAGAAATAATTAAATATATAAATACACACAAATATTTAGAACAATCTCACTTACGTATCAACCATATTTTTCATATTCGGATATGTTGTCCAATCACCATCCAATGAATTCAGATAATACACTACTTCTTTTATAGGATTAATAGCAACCAACAACCAGTGACCACTGTAAAATAAAACAAAAGTTTAGATGGAGATTTTCTACGCAAAAGATACACAGATTAGAATGAAATTAGAAGGAAAATCTAACCCGTTGCTAGTATTATACGGTAAAAGATACAAAATTTATGTACTGCTGGCCATAAATCTCTCGACTAAGTGATCTCTTACTGAATCTGGATCCTGAACAATTAATGGTGCGTTGACACAGGCGCAAGACACGAAATAGAATCTATTTGACAATTGATTCCCGCGCATAAATTTGTCATACAAGAACCTTAAATAAAAACATAATAAACATTAGAATATTTTCATTGAAATGTGTAAATTAATTGTTCAACTAATTAGATAATAGATTGATCGGCGTACCAGATGTATGAATGCATAACACCGATGCCTAATTCAAGATGCCGAAAAATCTGATCCATGTCCTCTTTTGCAAGTGTTTCGAAATTAGAATAACCAAAAATACCTTCCTTCATATCTATTTAACGAATGGCACCATGCATCAAATTTGATGTTCCCACAAGTGTTTCAAGACACATCCTATATCGAGCAACAGAAGCTCTTTTTTACCCGGTCCTTGGAAGATATTTTTTTTGTTGGATACGTTACTAATTTTCTTGCTGACTTGTTGTGGCTCTTTAGCAGGAACCTAAAAATCATATAAGTTAGGTAAAGTATAAAATCATGAAGTTTTTGCATTCGGATCACAGAATTAACACTTTTAATGTACCTCTTTTTGTGATGCAACAGACTCGTTGTGCCGCAAAATCCCTTTATCCCTAGATGCGGGTTTTGTAGGAGTCTAACATTACCATGTAAAAAAAATGTACGTATTGGTTCAGAATGCTTTTCATAATAGTTCAGAATTGACATTTGATTACTAAAACATTCATAATGGTTTTCAACATACCTCCTCATCTATGAAAATGAGGTATGACGGCCATGCAACAAACGATCCTATTGCATCTCGCAGCAATGTTGTCTCTGAAACAACGTTAGGTATCGGTAGCAACGCATCCGACTCTAATGCAATATCAACCTATACTTTCATATATCCATCAGGGAGCGGTTTATGGTGAAGTAAATCTCCCAAAGTGTTATGCACTTTTCCCTTGCAAACTATGCGATAAGTCGGTGACGATAAATATGGATGACAAGATGAAATGCCCTAAACCAATAATAAATATGTTACTGTTAATATGTATATATGTCAATTAAAATGAATGGGCTAATTTAATTTCATAATAACATATATAATTACCTCGGGAAATTTCTTTTGACAATTGATACTAGCTTTGTCACTAGTATGTTTCAACTCTGAACCTCGTTTTTCCTCCATATATCTTTCTTTGTCCTTTTGCAATTCACGGACTTGCGCTTTTAATTCCTCCAACGATTGCATCACTTGTTGATTGCTAGGATTTTTTTTCTCGGGATGCTTATATAAGGATTATGGAGTCACACCAAATCCCTTAGCCCTGACACGTCCGGAATACTCAGGAACATTTAGTACTCGACTAAGTATGCTCCTGCAATCCTCGTCCTCACCTGTAGTTAAGGATTGAGATAGAGTCTCCTAAAATTCATTTACATGTCGACAATTTTTAGTGGGGATTAAAAATTAATTATATGTTAGTAAACTTTTGATTTAATTAAAGACATAATGTTGTACTTACACATTCGTCAAAAACATGTTGAACATCGTCCCTAACAACTCCATCCTTGCCGACACGAGCAGCCTTCCACTAAACATGTCCCGGAAGAGATGTTTCTTCACTTTTACTTTCTTCTAACTACACATTAAGACAAATAATAAGATCATCAATTATAACACATTGAGACAATTAATAAGATCATAGCATTTATATATACTTACCATTTTTTTGCTGTAAGCGTGCATATCCCAAACGCCCTTTTTGTATGGATACGCCGATTTTGATGCTCTTTGCCGATTTATGTCACTCACTTCCTGGATAAACAAGTTTAAGTCATATCAGAACAATCTAATGCAACAAGTATACAATACAATTAATAGACATGATAAATTAACATTACATGGAATTTTTCGGTTCTTCATTTGGCTACAAATATCTCCCATTCTTCAGGTGTAATCAAGTCCGCATACTTCATTGGAAGTTCTGCTTCAACAAACTTTCCTTGCTCATTCTTTAGAAAAGTGGTTGATAAAAAAGTTCGAAACCCTCTGAGTCTTTTTCTGACCAATTGAAGACAATACTTTTTTCGGCTTTCATCAATGTTAAAAGGCCTCTATGAAAAACATACACATAGAGTGTGTTAGTATAAGTAATTTAAAGATATAATCGTCAACAAAAATCTAATAACATCAATCATATATGGTACGTACCTGTATCTCAGTCCATATTTTTTCTTTACCGACTTGCAACGCTGGATTTCTTCAATTATCACAGGTGATTGGAATGTGTTGACGAACAAGTGAACCTATGTAACTTGTCAACATTGCACCGTTAGGCTCAATTAGTTGGTCTTCAACACTCCAATGTACATCGTATTTGATTCCTTTATCTCTTGCATGAATTATTGACTTCATAATTGTTATTCCTCGTGTAATTTCTCTTTCTAAATTCTGAGCTGAATCATTTGCATCATTTGTATCGTGTGAGTCATTTGTATCCTGGTTACCAGCCATTTGACCTGTAGTAAAGAAAAAAATAAACAATCCAAAAAAATCAATTCATTAGCATTCTAACAATCTTAACAATCTTAACAATTAGATTCATTAGCAATCTATATCAATAACTTTTTTATAATATTTTATTATTAGTTATTAGAATATATTTCAAGATGTTCATTATCAAGAAAAAGCTACAATCGCTTGGTCCAAGAATTCATTTGCAAGTGTTTGTCATTTTCATTCCTATTTTCTATCCTAAAGAGTCACAATTGATTCTTTTCAATTCAAAGCTTAACTATAATGTATATTCTGATTTTTAATTAATCATTCATGAATCTAATCTATCTCAGTTGCAAATTTCAATAAATTCTTAATTGATACATTTTACCAAACAAAAAAGATTGATTAATATATATTTGAGCATGTTGAAAAAGATTGATCAATCATTCATTAGAAACAGAAAACCACTACAAGGTTCAATGGCAATAGCTCTGAAGAAGCATACCAGTATAGAAGCGCTTTCTATTCATTGTCCTACAGCATGTTGAAACAGTACTAGGGGGTGTTTTTATCGTCTCCACAGGGATTGTCGATATTAGATGCTTGCCGTTCAATAGTCACAATGTTTTAAGTTCACGAGTTTCAAATGGTTCTCGATTTTGGTTAACATAAATTGGTAGCAAAGAGTAAATTTGTGGCAAAGAGTTTGTAAGGTTTTTAGAAAAGCATGTCAAGGTTAGGTTTCGCTAATCCTTTTCATATATATCCGATTAATCACGCATATGAACTTAGTTTCCGACCAATACAACCGCGTATCCTCTCGACTAAGTTTATGTCTAAAGCAAAGTCGTGAGTATCGTTGTTTAGACCGTTAGATGATGTCTCATGCTAATAATCGAAACAATAATCGTTAAGATAAACACAAAGCGAATAACAAATCCCAAATCTATGTCTAGAGTTTGGTTTTTAAGAGATGAAATTATTAGGTCATGATTTGTAGAATCTATGTCTAGAGCAATACAAACCACACATAAATCATTAAGAGCAAATAACTTCATCTATATTGATCAAAAACCTTGTTCATATACAAAAGATCAAAAGAAATACATATTATCAGGATCAACTACATCTAACCTCAACACAAGAGTGTTTAGCTACTCATTCTCATGGTAGCTTGGATGACAAGTTTCAAGAGGAGATGGATAAACATCCAAGTCGAATAATCGAGAATGGATGTGACTTCAGCTTCTCAAGGTGAAAATTCCCTCTTGGATGATCAAAAGACAGAAAACTATGTTTTTGGGTGAAAATAGCAAAAGATCCCTTTCAAGAAAAGTGAAAAATCAATTTATACAACACAAAAATTCAGCAGCCTTCGCCTAGCGAAGGAATCATTCGCCAAAACCTTCGCCCCAACGAATTTTGGGTCCTTTTGCCCCTGCAACTTTCTGCCTCTCTTCGCTGGAAGCTTTGCCTAGCGAGCAAAGCAGCGAACCTTCACTGGCTCCCTCGCCACATCGAATTTACCCTCTTTTCCTACTGAAACTTTCTGCCTCTCTTCGCTGGAATACTCGCCAACGTTCGCTAGGCGAACCTTCGCTGGTGACTTCGCCAGGACTCGCCTAGCGAATCCTACTGTTGCTTTCTTGCTTCAATGGCAATTTGCATCCACTCCTTGTGTATTACATTCTTGATCATTTCATGCCTATTTCTGCACACTAGCACACAAATTACAAGCACCACAAGTATATTCCAATGTTTGAAGAACAACACAAATCACCACTAAAATCAACAAGTTAAACATGGAAAGTAATGAAAAATGCCAAGTATTGAATACAAATATGTAGTATGTTTTACATCTAATAAACTCTCCCCAACTAACTCTTTGTTTGTCCTCAAGCAAAGTCTGCCTCTTATTGAAAAACAAGAGGATTTGCTCGAGTGTAAAATTCAACCAAGACCAGATAAACGGCTCAAATAAACAACAATCACAACAAAGCAACAATTACACAATCCTAGCATTTACAATGTAAAAGAACTTGACTCTTAAACAACTTCAAACGATGTTTCAAGAGACAACTAAATTTTCATGCACATGTCAATCTAACACTCCACTTTGACAAAGGATTGAAGGGCAATGTGCATACAAGCACGGGATAATTTCACTCAAATGATAAATGATGTAAATACTAAGCAATTCATACAATATCTAAATGATCATGAAAGAAATCATGGAAGCACAAGATCACTAAGGGCTTCAAGGTTGTAGCTTGGTCGGGTTAACAATAAAGGGACATTTCTAACGGCCATTGAATCGAAATTGCCGATGCAAAAGAACATTCACTCTACAAAGTATTCACAACACCTCAACTTCATTCACCAATTTTTCTTTATCACACCTTCTCAAACTTCCTTGCACAATTATTGGATCTATTTTTTTCCAAGCAAGCATTCTTTTTCTCATTTGTACACACATATTCACATACTCTTCTCTTTTCATGCTTGCTTAAATGTTTTCACAAGTTTGAGCAATTCACCAATCCTCCATTTCATTTTCCCCAACTTATTTTTGACTTAACCTTCGTGAATGTTCCTTGCTTTTTAAGGCAAGAGAGTCAATTAAAACAAAAGTTTCCAGGTTCAAGAAGAAGAATTTTTAGAAGCTCTCAAAAATTCAATGATGACCTTGATTTTTAAAACATGTACAACACCAAGTTCATCACCGAAAGAGATCTAACAAATTTAGGCATAAAGGAGCTAACAAATTCTCACTACTCACGGGTAAATTACTGTTACGAAATGGTTGTGCTCAAAATCAACAAGTGCCTTGATCATTTCTAATACTTCCACAAAATCACACAAATCACAAGATGAAGCATGAATTAAGAGTATAAAACAAAATCTATCATCAATCCAAAGCATATAGTAAAACCTGGAGGTTTCTCACTTTTGTGATTTTTGGACCTAAATGACATAAGCAATCAATAAAGTTGTAACAAGAAACACAATTTCCAATTGTACAAAGACACAAATTCTAATACATTCTAAATTCTAGAACTAGGTAACTATGTACCTTGCCGACAATATCATGCTTAAATTACTATCATCGCCATCCAACTTGGTAGAATCTTCTTTTAAGATCAAGAATCACCAACCTAAACTTCCAAAGTTCCATCAATAAAAGAAGGAAACATTAAATATTCACAATCATACCAACATAAAACAATAAAATACATATTAACATTCAAAGAGTTGAACATTCGTAAACTGAAGAATTCAACTCTTTACACATAAGCATACCAACCATTTAAGTGTCGAGCATTCGTAAACTGAAGAACTCAACACTTAATAATAATTAAAACTCAAAATATTAGTAAAATAAAAACAGAAATTTTTTTCTGAAAACATCAAATACTAATACTAATAATAATAGCAATGTACTGGTGTGAACACACCT
Source organism: Lathyrus tuberosus (assembly GCA_022829125.1). Lineage (NCBI taxonomy): Eukaryota > Viridiplantae > Streptophyta > Magnoliopsida > Fabales > Fabaceae > Lathyrus > Lathyrus tuberosus. Next base: position 17,334,379 of record JALAZF010000018.1, read on the forward strand.
ACAGAGTCAAAAGTACCAACAAAGGGTAGATAAACATCATACAACCAAAAATAATCCAACACAGTGGATAAAGTACATCACTACTAAACTGAAATAAAACCAAATACAATAAAACATGATAAAACTTCACTTTGTAGCACAAAGGAAGTACAAAAGTTTGAAATCAACAACATTAGTCCTCATCGGACACCTCAATCTCCTCAAAACCGCCAGCAGAACCAGTCGCCTCCTCCTCATCATCATCACCAACAATCTCCTCACCAACCTCCTCATCCTCAGCAGCATCATCTTCACCCTCTCCGAAAATTGGCCTGCCCTCAGGCCAACCAGCATGTGCTAGGAACTGCTCCCTAGACATCATTGAGTACTCAGTGGCAGGGTCGCGAATCTGCAACTGGAGTACTTGCATAAAATCATGAAGGTCAGTCATGGCGCGCTGTGAAGCCGCCATCCAATCCCAGTTGTATTGACAAATCTCCTGCTGAAAAGGATAAAAGGCCGGTGATGCTGATCCAGAAACTCCACCATGCCCTGCGCTAGCATCAGTACCAGCACCAGAAGATTCTCCAATTGCCCCTCTGGGCTTACAAAACTTATCCACATTTCTATCATCTATCGCCGACGGAATCGTGACCTACCTGCGTGCTTATATATCAACTCCAGCATGAGCACACAAAGACATAATGAGACACGGAAAAGCAAGCGGGGCATTCTTGCGAGCCGCAGTACCTCCAAGACCACTTAGAACAATGGCCTTGATCTCATCCGCAATAATGCGGGCCACGTCAATCTCTATATTCGTCTGAATGCTATGAATAAGATGAGCCAAAGGTATAGGTATGGTGCTATGATGTGACTTGGGCGAGATGTTGGTAAGCACAAAAAGTAAGATGAGTTGGCCCAATGGCTGCATATCCACCCTTCGGAATCTAATTGAAACCCCGGACGAGTTACGCTCAACATCTTTACCCGGAAGGAGTAAATCACGGGTCATCTTTGGAATGTCACGGTGAAGATGCAGGTCCCGATGATAAGCATCTAACTGACTACCGGCCAATGGTAACAGATCGCTCAGAACCGTGTTAATCGTCCTCCTGTCAAATCTCAAAACAGCCCCCCTCACAAGAGAGGTCCAGCTAAAACGCTCCCCATCATCGGGAAGTGCATTTGCGTAAAACTCTCGGACAATCTCTGCATTATACCCATCCAAAGGTGTCATCAAACGACCCCACTTCTTTTCCACAAAAAGTGCATCCACTGTTCGGTAACTCCCATGGTCGCTTAGAATGAACCTCTTCTCAGCTAAGATATGTTTTCTTTCTAAGGTTTCGTAGCGGGCCGCCTGTTTTGCTCCCCTGAATCTAGCCTCATCAAATCGAACTGGTACCTGCCTTGAAGTTGAGGCTTTTCTTTTCTTTGTCGGGTTGGTCGCCAATTTCGGTGCCATCTGCACAAAACAATCAATAAACCAAAACAACGACAAACCAACGCATTAGTGAACCAAGGCAACCCAGAAGAGACTTACACTGCATAAAAAAATAATTAAATTTCCTTTTGTTCACTCAAGGTGTCGCTAGGCGAAGGCTGGCGAACATTCGCTCCAGGTGTCGCTAGACGAAGGCTGGCGAACATTCGCCCCAGGTTCGCGAAGCGAATGCTGGCGAATCCTCGCGTAGGCTCGCGAAGCGAACACAGCAGCGAACTCACGAAAATGCAAAAAAAAAACCAGTCCTACAGCAAATTCAATTTTAAAACATCACCCTATTCATAATGCTTTGTTAATATACAACATGCAGCACAAAAATACAATGAATAGAGGTACATGAGTTTTGAAACCCTAAGTGATTTACATCCAAAATCCAAACCATTCTCTAAACTAATGTCAAACAGAAATAAACAAGGAAAGGGTGAACAAACCTGAACTTGCAAGTGAAAAAAAACTGAACTTGGTGAAATGGGAGATATCAGAGACAATTAGTGTAACGAGTTCTAGAGAGGAGAGAAAGTTTGAAAAACAAAATGTTGGAGATACAAATAGGGACCAAGGAAACTAGGGTTTCCCCCTCAAAATTCTCAGACAAGTTGGGTCATGGGCCCAATTGGTTGGCCCACCCAAAAATTACCCTTAATTTTAACTGATGTGGCAAATCAGCATGATCTGTCTCGCTGGGTTCGCGGAGCGAAGGAGCCAGCGAATGCTCGCCCCAGGCTCGCTAGGCGAACGCCAGCGAACATGACAGAATTTTTTCAAAATTTTCTGCATTTGACCACATCTTTCAACACTCCAAAACTTTAACCAATACCAAACAAAAACAGCAACAAAGCAGTAAATACTTACAATGTTGGGGTGCCTCCCAACAAGCGCTTGTTTAACGTCGGCTAAGCTCGACGGTCCAACGCAACCTCAAGGATCGCGAAAACGAACAACGGCGGGATTCCCCTCGAAATCACCTCCTAGAAAAACTTTCAACCTTTGACCATTAACAATCCAATTCTCCTTTGACGTTGTGGCTTCAATCACAATTGCCCCATATGACTTGATTTCCCGAATCCGAAATGGACCCGACCATTTAGACCTCAATTTATCTGGAAACAATTTCAATCGAGAATTGAAAAGTAGGACCAGCTGTCCCACTTCAAATTGTTTGATCACAATTTTTCTGTCATGGTAAGTTTTGACACGCTCTTTATACAGCTTATTGGAATCATACGCTTGGAGGCGCAATTCATCCAATTCATGCAATTGAACTTTTCTTTTGTCACCGCTCAGAGTTGGATCAAAGTTCAAAAATTTCAAGGCCCAAAACGCCTTATGTTCCAACTCGACCGGTAAATGGCAATTCTTACCGTAGACCATTTTAAAAGGAGTGAGACCAATCGGAGCCTTAAAAGTTGTCCAATAAACCCACAAAGCATCATCAAGCTTATTTTCCCAATCCTTCCTTGAGGTTGAAACTGTTTTTTCCAAAATTCATTTTATTTCTTGGTTCGATACCTCCGCTTGCCCATTAGCCTGAGGATGATATGGTGTTGTGATAACACGAAAATGTACCGTATTTTGGCCTTGATTTACATTCAATTATTATATCGTTTTCGTCTAATATCTGATTTTCTCGAGAATATTTAAGTGTTTTTGCAGGTATTTCTATTTCCAAGTTAAAAGTATGCAAAGTGGAGAAAAGAAACAAAACAAGGAAGAAAAGATGCAGAAAAGGGCAGAAAACAGCAGAATCCAAATTCTGCTGGTGTGACGACCGTGGCAGGTCCACCACGACCGTGGCAGACTCAAAATGCATCACGAGCGTCACACCCCCTCACGATCGTCATGGAATCAAAAATAGAATTAATGCGTTAAGCACAGACGTGGTCACGAAGCTTCAGAATTCCAGTTAGTGCACGTTCAACATTTTCTCCTACATTCTCTCCACTATTTCTCCAACTTCCCACTACTCCCACTTTCTCCACCACTCATTTATGCTCCATGGAAGTTGCAAAACGAAAATCCCCTCTATATATAGGATTTCCCTTGTCATTTTGGAGCATCCAAGTTTCTGGGCGCGAAAGCGCTGTTCATAGTTTTAGGCAGTAAATTACCATTGTAAAAGTGGTAGTTATCTCACATTGAGGAACTACCACACCATCAATATTTAGGCCTTTAATTTGTAACGCTTGGATCAAAGCTTGCCGTCATTATTAAAGTTAATTCAAGTTCTTTATTTCCGCATTCTACTTCAAGTCTTTACAGGTTCTTTATCGCATTGCTTATTATTATTATTTATGACTTTCATAAATTAATTATCGTGATGCTTTCAAATTCAATTACCATTTCTGTGTTGTTTTCATTTAATTCCATGTCCGGCTAAATGTTTAGAGTCCGATGTATGAGGACCGTCGTTACCGACGGGACTCGGTAGAAAATAACAGGTGCGAACTTATGATTAAAAATCCTGTTTTGGTTTTAATTTCCAAGTATAATTTAAATAACTTTGTCACGAGAGTGAAAGGTTATTTAACACGATTTTGTCACGAGAGTGAGAAATTAATTAAGGTTAGAGCCGGCACTGCGAGAGCCTGGGGATCGAACCGGATAGTGGAAATTAGGCACCATATCTAAATACAGCGGGAGCGCTTTAGATGTTGGTTAGGATATTATTGGCTTTCAAAACGTATTTCTTAGTTACCGGGCGAGCGGGAGCAAAATCTTGGGATTAGGAAGTATGGCTTTAGTTAATACCGCGAGAGCGTGAGGCAGAGTCTTTAAGTTGGTATATTCTACGGAACTAAGTTATAGTCGAAATTAGTACCCGAATTCTACAAAGTCCCTTAGGAGCGCGGAATCCATATTCCGGTCTCTCTTTCTCTATTATATTTACTTAGTTTTATTTTCAGTTCTAGTTTTAGTTTACCTTAAATCAAAAATATCATTAGCCTTAGCTTTACAAAGTAATGATAGATTACGGTAGGTTGACATTGGTCTCTGTGGGTTCGACAATCTTTTATATTACTTTGATAAATCCGTGCGCTTGCGGAGCATCAAGTTTTTGGTGCCGTTGCCGGGGACCAACAGTCAATATTGTGATTCCGTTGTTGCACCGTATAGACTAAGGCACTCCTATAAAAAAAAAATAATAATATTAATAAAAAAATTTAAAAAAAAAAATTAAAAACTATGTATCACCCAAATTTTCTCTATGATAACCACTCACAATATCTTGAGGAGCCGCACCCAAATTTTTTCTACAATTACCAACCGCAATACTCCCAATATTTTGAGGAACCGCGACCAAATTTTTCCTATGATTACCATTCCCAAAATTTTGAGGAACCCCAAGAACCGTACAATTCCAACCTCGAAATACTAATGGAAGATTTCCACGCGACGCTATCTCATTTCCGCCCAAATCACCACTCTCAATATTTTGAAGAACCGCAAGAATTCGTTCAGTCCAACCTCGAAACATTAATGGAGGATTTCATTGAAACATCAACCAATGCTAGACTAGAAACTATGATGGAGCACTTTGTGGACGCACAAACTATCCAGAATGAAGAGCTTAAAAGACAACATCTCGATAATCATGAGACCCTTAGGCGGCTGAACACCGTGGTCGAGTCCCTTGTGACTCACACTGAGGCATTGGAGACCCAAACCTTACTGCTTGCACTGACACCTATAGGTCCCTCCCCTGAGGAGAATGCATATGTTATAATAACCAGTAGTGAAGGACAACTCGAAAATCCTGAGGAGAGTGATAATGAGGTTGATGAGAGTTATGGTGAGAAAAGAGTTGAGATTGAGACAAATTCACCAACACCATCCACAAACGAGGTTATCGAAGAGGTAGAGAATGAAGCACGAATTGTTGATCACCCTCCATATACCCCACCATATCCTTTCCCGTATACGTTTGCAGACTCCAAAACGTATGTGTATGTATGGAAAATTATCCACGCACCCTTGTCTGGGGTCTTGCATAAAAAGAGAAAATTTGAAGACCAACCTAAGGAAAACATTACTGCTAAGAGGGTAAGGTTAAACTTTGAGGTGATGGATGAAATAACTAAACCCAAACTTGAAAAGCTAATACTTAGCATAGATCCAGAACCATCACCACAAGTTCAAAAGAATGAACTACCCCACAGAAGGAAGAAAAGAAAAGGTGAGGGATATGTGAGATGGCTTGATAAATGGCATTGGAAACCGAAAATCAACACTTCCATCCGTCGAGCTATCGACGTTAAACAAACCTCTGCGTGGGAGGAAACCCACAAGTTTTTAATTTAAATGTTTTCCTTTCATTGTTTGTGTTTGCAGAAAATAAAGAATTGTATCGCTTGTCACGTCTCAGCTACATTTAGGCGAACGATCTCTTGATGACAATCCCTTAAGATGAGTTGGTGCCCACGCACATTCCTACGAATGTCGCTGCTGGTGGTGACACCGATGATGAGTATGATAGGAGAAGGTACTTCCTTCGGAAACAAGCCATATAATGAGCGGCTTAAAGAAAGTGAAGTTTCAGCAAATTCAGATATCTCATAGTACAAGACGCCGGAGTAGAAGTGGTCAGCAAAGACAAGGACAACAAGGGAAGAATCAGAGTGAATTTGGCTATGGTAGCACGCATTGGCAGTCATACAGGTTCTATCTTTCCTTTACCACCTTTAATCAAAACATTGAGGACAATGTTTGGTTTAAGTGTGGGGAGGAACTTTACCGCTTTCATTTTAACGCATTTTAGTTAGATTTATTGCTTTTTAGCATGATTTTAAAATTTTTTTCTATTTTCGTTGCGTCTTTGCATGTGCTGTCAAGTCTTTATATGCAATTTTGTGTTTACCGATTTCCCACTCCATTGAGCCACACCAAATATTTTGAAAATTTTTGCGTTAAAAAATAGGGTTTCTTTTGAAAATCTTAGGTTACAGACGAAATTAAGGTTAGATTGTGAGTCGTGGGAAAAATTCCGCAAAATCTATATCGTCTTAACACCGTGAGCCTCCCTATTATGGAAATCGATTTGAGTACTTGTAATGCCGTAGCCTTAAGTTCTCACCCCTTTAGTAGTCCCTAATTAGTTTATTTAGCAGTCAGCACCATCCTAAGCACGCACTAAGTAGGAAGCCGATGCAAATAAGTGTATGATCTCATGGTAAATTGAAAAGAAAAAAAATGAATGAAAAGAAATGCTCCTTCTAAGTTAGGTGATCCTCACCCGATCATTTAGCCCAACGGTGCAAACTTCTTTATTTTATTGATATTTATGCCAATGTGCAAAAGAAAAAAAAATTGATAATAATAATGAGATCATAGTCACTAACAGGTTATCCTATCATGAGTGTGAAAGGATAACGAGCTTAATGTGATTGCGCCAGAATGAAAAGGGATGAAAGAAGGATGATTTAGTTAGGTTTAGGTATAATGACATGATTCAGATTGGTTTGTATAGGAGGGAGGTTGATGACCGCAAAAGCGGAATTGTGTTGTTACGATATCCTTAGTGTGTAAGCTAGTACCTATGACACAAACTCGACCGAAGTAGAGTTGGTAGCCTAGGATGAGTATCCGTATGCACTATTTTTCTTACGAGTCATGGTTTGCTTGAGGACAAGCAAAGGTTTAAGTGTGGGGGTGTTTGATAACACGAAAATGTATCGTATTTTGGCCTTGATTTACATTCAATTATTATATCGTTTTCGTCTAATATCCGATTTTCTTGAGAATATTTAAGTGTTTTTGCAGGTATTTCTATTTCCAAGTTAAAAGTATGCCAAGTGGAGAAAAGAAGCAAAACAAGGAAGAAAAGATGCAGAAAAGAGCAGAAAACAGCAGAATCCAAATTCTGCTGGTGTGACGACCGTGGCAGGTCCACCACGACCGTGGCAGACTCAAAATGCATCACGAGCGTCACAACCCCTCACGATCGTGCTGGAATCAAAAATATAATTAATGCGTTAAGCACAGATGTGGTCACGAAGCTTCAGAATTCCAGTTAGTGCACGTTCAACATTTTCTCCTACATTGTCTCCACTATTTCTCCAACTTCCCACTACTCCCACTTTCTCCACCACTCATTTATGCTCCATGGAAGTTGCAAAACGAAAATCCCCTCTATATATAGGATTTCCCTTGTCATTTTGGAGCATCCATGTTTCTGGGCGCGAAAGCGCTGTTCATAGTTTTAGGCAGTAAATTACCATTGTAAAAGTGGTAGTTATCTCACATTGAGGAACTACCACACCATCAATATTTAGGCCTTTAATTTGTAACGCTTGGATCAAAGCTTGCCGTCATTATTAAAGTTAATTCAAGTTCTTTATTTCCGAATTCTACTTCAAGTCTTTACAGGTTCTTTATCGTATTGCTTATTATTATTATTTATCGCTTTCATAAATTAATTATCGTGATGCTTTCAAATTCAATTACCATTTCTGTGTTGTTTTCATTTAATTCCATGTCCGGCTAAATGTTTAGAGTCCGATGTATGAGGACCGTCGTTACCGACGGGACTCGGTAGAAAATAACAGGTGCGAACTTATGATTAAAAATCCTGTTTTGGTTTTAATTTCCAAGTATAATTTAAATAACTTTGTCACGAGAGTGAGAGGTTATTTAACACGATTTTGTCACGAGAGTGAGAAATTAATTAAGGTTAGAGCCGGCACTGCGAGAGCGTGGGGATCGAACCGGATAGTGGAAATTAGGCACCATATCTAAATACAGCGGGAGCGCTTTAGATGTTGGTTAGGATATTATTGGCTTTCAAAACGTATTTCTTAGTTACCGGGCGAGCGGGAGCAAAATCTTGGGATTAGGAAGTATGGCTTTAGTTAATACCGCGAGAGCGTGAGGCAGAGTCTTTAAGTTGGTATATTCTACGGAACTAAGTTATAGTCGAAATTAGTACCCGAATTCTACAAAGTCCCTTAGGAGCGCGGAATCCATATTCCGGTCTCTCTTTCTCTATTATATTTACTTAGTTTTATTTTCAGTTCTAGTTTTAGTTTACCTTAAATCAAAAATATCATTAGCCTTAGCTTTACAAAGTAACGATAGATTACGGTAGGTTGACATTGGTCTCTGTGGGTTCGACAATCTTTTATATTACTTCGATAAATCCGTGCGCTTGCGGAGCATCAAGTTTTTGGTGCCGTTGCCGGGGACCAACAGTCAATATTGTGATTCCGTTGTTGCACCGTATAGACTAAGGCACTCCTATAAAAAATAATAATAATAATATTAATAAAAAAATGAAAAAAAAAATTTAAAAACTATGTATCACCCAAATTTTCTCTATGATAACCACTCACAATATCTTGAGGAGCCGCACCCAAATTTTTTCTACAATTACCAACCGCAATACTCCCAATATTTTGAGGAACCGCGACCAAATTTTTCCTATGATTACCATTCCCAAAATTTTGAGGAACCCCAAGAACCGTACAATTCCAACCTCGAAATACTAATGGAAGATTTCCACGCGACGCTATCTCATTTCCGCCCAAATCACCACTCTCAATATTTTGAAGAACCGCAAGAATTCGTTCAGTCCAACCTCGAAACATTAATGGAGGATTTCATTGAAACATCAACCAATGTTATACTAGAAACTATGATGGAGCACTTTGTGGATGCACAAACTATCCAGAATGAAGAGCTTAAAAGACAACATCTCGATAATCATGAGACCCTTAGGCGGCTGAACACCGTGGTCGAGTCCCTTGTGACTCACACTGAGGCATTGGAGACCCAAACCTTACTGCTTGCACTGACACCTATAGGTCCCTCCCCTGAGGAGAATGCGTATGTTATAACAACCAGTAGTGAAGGACAACTCGAAAATCCTGAGGAGAGTGATAATGAGGTTGATGAGAGTTATGGTGAGAAAAGAGTTGAGATTGAGACAAATTCACCAACACCATCCACAAACGAGGTTATCGAAGAGGTAGAGAATGAAGCACGAATTGTTGATCACCCTCCATATACCCCACCATATCCTTTCCTGTATAAGTTTGCAGACTCCAAAACGTATGTGCATGTATGGAAAATTATCCACGCACCCTTGTCTGGGGTCTTGCATAAAAAGAGAAAATTTGAAGACCAAACTAAGGAAAACATTACTGCTAAGAGGGTAAGGTTAAACTTTGAGGTGATGGATGAAATAACTAAACCCAAACTTGAAAAGCTAATACTTAGCATAGATCCAGAACCACCACCACAAGTTCAAAAGAATGAACTACCCCACAGAAGGAAGAAAAGAAAAGGTGAGGGATATGTGAGATGGCTTGATAAATGGCATTGGAAACCGAAAATCAACACTTCCATCCGTCGAGCTATCGACGTTAAACAAACCTCTGCGTGGGAGGAAACCCACAAGTTTTTAATTTAAATGTTTTCCTTTCATTGTTTGTGTTTGCAGAAAATAAAGAATTGTATCGCTTGTCACGTCTCAGCTACATTTAGGCGAACGATCTCTTGATGACAATCCCTTAAGATGAGTTGGTGCCCACGCACATTCCTACGAATGTCGCTGCTGGTGGTGACACCGATGATGAGTATGATAGGAGAAGGTACTTCCTTCGGAAACAAGCCATACAATGAGCGGCTTAAAGAAAGTGAAGTTTCAGCAAATTCAGATATCTCATAGTACAAGACGCCGGAGTAGAAGTGGTCAGCAAAGACAAGGACAACAAGGGAAGAATCAGAGTGAATTTGGCTATGGTAGCACGCATTGGCAGTCATACAGGTTCTATCTTTCCTTTACCACCTTTAATCAAAACATTGAGGACAATGTTTGGTTTAAGTGTGGGGAGGAACTTTACCGCTTTCATTTTAACGCATTTTAGTTAGATTTATTGCTTTTTAGCATGATTTTAAAATTTTTTTCTATTTTCGTTGCGTCTTTGCATGTGCTGTCAAGTCTTTATATGCAATTTTGTGTTTACCGATTTCCCACTCCATTGAGCCACACCAAATATTTTGAAAATTTTTGCGTTAAAAAATAGGGTTTCTTTTGAAAATCTTAGGTTACAGACGAAATTAAGGTTAGATTGTGAGTCGTGGGAAAAATTCCGCAAAATCTATATCGTCTTAACACCGTGAACCTCCCTATTATGGAAATCGATTTGAGTACTTGTAATGCCGTAGCCTTAAGTTCTCACCCCTTTAGTAGTCCCTAATTAGTTTATTTAGCAGTCAGCACCATCCTAAGCACGCACTAAGTAGGAAGCCGATGCAAATAAGTGTATGATCTCATGGTAAATTGAAAAGAAAAAAAATGAATGAAAAGAAATGCTCCTTCTAAGTTAGGTGATCCTCACCCGATCATTTAGCCCAACGGTGCAAACTTCTTTATTTTATTGATATTTATGCCAATGTGCAAAAGAAAAAAAAATTGATAATAATAATGAGATCATAGTCACTAACAGGTTATCCTATCATGAGTGTGAAAGGATAACGAGCTTAATGTGATTGCGCCAGAATGAAAAGGGATGAAAGAAGGATGATTTAGTTAGGTTTAGGTATAATGACATGATTCAGATTGGTTTGTATAGGAGGGAGGTTGATGACCGCAAAAGCGGAATTGTGTTGTTACGATATCCTTAGTGTGTAAGCTAGTACCTATGACACAAACTCGACCGAAGTAGAGTTGGTAGCCTAGGATGAGTATCCGTATGCACTATTTTTCTTACGAGTCATGGTTTGCTTGAGGACAAGCAAAGGTTTAAGTGTGGGGGTGTTTGATAACACGAAAATGTATCGTATTTTGGCCTTGATTTACATTCAATTATTATATCGTTTTCGTCTAATATCCGATTTTCTTGAGAATATTTAAGTGTTTTTGCAGGTATTTCTATTTCCAAGTTAAAAGTATGCCAAGTGGAGAAAAGAAGCAAAACAAGGAAGAAAAGATGCAGAAAAGAGCAGAAAACAGCAGAATCCAAATTCTGCTGGTGTGACGACCGTGGCAGGTCCACCACGACCGTGGCAGACTCAAAATGCATCACGAGCGTCACAACCCCTCACGATCGTGCTGGAATCAAAAATATAATTAATGCGTTAAGCACAGATGTGGTCACGAAGCTTCAGAATTCCAGTTAGTGCACGTTCAACATTTTCTCCTACATTGTCTCCACTATTTCTCCAACTTCCCACTACTCCCACTTTCTCCACCACTCATTTATGCTCCATGGAAGTTGCAAAACGAAAATCCCCTCTATATATAGGATTTCCCTTGTCATTTTGGAGCATCCATGTTTCTGGGCGCGAAAGCGCTGTTCATAGTTTTAGGCAGTAAATTACCATTGTAAAAGTGGTAGTTATCTCACATTGAGGAACTACCACACCATCAATATTTAGGCCTTTAATTTGTAACGCTTGGATCAAAGCTTGCCGTCATTATTAAAGTTAATTCAAGTTCTTTATTTCCGAATTCTACTTCAAGTCTTTACAGGTTCTTTATCGTATTGCTTATTATTATTATTTATCGCTTTCATAAATTAATTATCGTGATGCTTTCAAATTCAATTACCATTTCTGTGTTGTTTTCATTTAATTCCATGTCCGGCTAAATGTTTAGAGTCCGATGTATGAGGACCGTCGTTACCGACGGGACTCGGTAGAAAATAACAGGTGCGAACTTATGATTAAAAATCCTGTTTTGGTTTTAATTTCCAAGTATAATTTAAATAACTTTGTCACGAGAGTGAGAGGTTATTTAACACGATTTTGTCACGAGAGTGAGAAATTAATTAAGGTTAGAGCCGGCACTGCGAGAGCGTGGGGATCGAACCGGATAGTGGAAATTAGGCACCATATCTAAATACAGCGGGAGCGCTTTAGATGTTGGTTAGGATATTATTGGCTTTCAAAACGTATTTCTTAGTTACCGGGCGAGCGGGAGCAAAATCTTGGGATTAGGAAGTATGGCTTTTGTTAATACCGCGAGAGCGTGAGGCAGAGTCTTTAAGTTGGTATATTCTACGGAACTAAGTTATAGTCGAAATTAGTACCCGAATTCTACAAAGTCCCTTAGGAGCGCGGAATCCATATTCCGGTCTCTCTTTCTCTATTATATTTACTTAGTTTTATTTTCAGTTCTAGTTTTAGTTTACCTTAAATCAAAAATATCATTAGCCTTAGCTTTACAAAGTAACGATAGATTACGGTAGGTTGACATTGGTCTCTGTGGGTTCGACAATCTTTTATATTACTTCGATAAATCCGTGCGCTTGCGGAGCATCAAGTTTTTGGTGCCGTTGCCGGGGACCAACAGTCAATATTGTGATTCCGTTGTTGCACCGTATAGACTAAGGCACTCCTATAAAAAATAATAATAATAATATTAATAAAAAAATGAAAAAAAAAATTTAAAAACTATGTATCACCCAAATTTTCTCTATGATAACCACTCACAATATCTTGAGGAGCCGCACCCAAATTTTTTCTACAATTACCAACCGCAATACTCCCAATATTTTGAGGAACCGCGACCAAATTTTTCCTATGATTACCATTCCCAAAATTTTGAGGAACCCCAAGAACCGTACAATTCCAACCTCGAAATACTAATGGAAGATTTCCACGCGACGCTATCTCATTTCCGCCCAAATCACCACTCTCAATATTTTGAAGAACCGCAAGAATTCGTTCAGTCCAACCTCGAAACATTAATGGAGGATTTCATTGAAACATCAACCAATGCTAGACTAGAAACTATGATGGAGCACTTTGTGGACGCACAAACTATCCAGAATGAAGAGCTTAAAAGACAACATCTCGATAATCATGAGACCCTTAGGCGGCTGAACACCGTGGTCGAGTCCCTTGTGACTCACACTGAGGCATTGGAGACCCAAACCTTACTGCTTGCACTGACACCTATAGGTCCCTCCCCTGAGGAGAATGCGTATGTTATAACAACCAGTAGTGAAGGACAACTCGAAAATCCTGAGGAGAGTGATAATGAGGTTGATGAGAGTTATGGTGAGAAAAGAGTTGAGATTGAGACAAATTCACCAACACCATCCACAAACGAGGTTATCGAAGAGGTAGAGAATGAAGCACGAATTGTTGATCACCCTCCATATACCCCACCATATCCTTTCCCGTATAAGTTTGCAGACTCCAACACGTATGTGCATGTATGGAAAATTATCCACGCACCCTTGTCTGGGGTCTTGCATAAAAAGAGAAAATTTGAAGACCAAACTAAGGAAAACATTACTGCTAAGAGGGTAAGGTTAAACTTTGAGGTGATGGATGGAATAACTAAACCCAAACTTGAAAAGCTAATACTTAGCATAGATCCAGAACCACCACCACAAGTTCAAAAGAATGAACTACCCCACAGAAGGAAGAAAAGAAAAGGTGAGGGATATGTGAGATGGCTTGATAAATGGCATTGGAAACCGAAAATCAACACTTCCATCCGTCGAGCTATCGACGTTAAACAAACCTCTGCGTGGGAGGAAACCCACAAGTTTTTAATTTAAATGTTTTCCTTTCATTGTTTGTGTTTATAGAAAATAAAGAATTGTATCGCTTGTCACGTCTCAGCTACATTTAGGCGAACGATCTCTTGATGACAATCCCTTAAGATGAGTTGGTGCCCACGCACATTCCTACAAATGTCGCTGCTGGTGGTGACACCGATGATGAGTATGATAGGAGAAGGTACTTCCTTCGGAAACAAGCCATATAATGAGCGGCTTAAAGAAAGTGAAGTTTCAGCAAATTCAGATATCTCATAGTACAAGACGCCGGAGTAGAAGTGGTCAGCAAAGACAAGGACAGCAAGGGAAGAATCAGAGTGAATTTGGCTATGGTAGCACGCATTGGCAGTCATACAGGTTCTATCTTTCCTTTACCACCTTTTATCAAAACATTGAGGATAATGTTTGGTTTAAGTGTGGGGGAGGAACTTTACCGCTTTCATTTTAACGCATTTTAGTTAGATTTATTGCTTTCTAGCATGATTTTAAATTTTTTTTTTCTATTTTCGTTGCGTCTTTGCATGTACTGTCAAGTCTTTATATGCGATTTTGTGTTTACCGATTTCCCACTCCCTTGAGCCACACCAAATATTTTGAAAATTTTTGCGTTAAAAAATAGGGTTTCTTTTGAAAATCTTAGGTTACAGACGAAATTAAGGTTAGATTGTGAGTCGTGGGAAAAATTCCGCAAAATCGATATCGTCTTAACACCGTGAGCCTCCCTATTATGGAAATCGATTTGAGTACTTGTTATGCCGTAGCCTTAAGTTCTCACCCCTTTAGTAGTCCCTAATTAGTTTATTTAGCAGTCAACATCATCCTAAGCACGCACTAAGTAGGAAGCCGATGCAAATAAGTGTATGATCTCATGGTAAATTGAAAAGAAAAAAAATGAATGAAAAGAAATGCTCCTTCTAAGTTAGGTGATCCTCACCCGATCATTTAGCCCAATGGTGCAAACTTCTTTATTTTATTGATATTTAAGCCAATGTGCAAAAGAAAAAAAAATTGATAATAATAATGAGATCATAGTCACTAACAGGTTATCCTACCATGAGTGTTAAAGGATAACGGGCTTAATGTGATTGCGCCAGAATGAAAAGGGATGAAAGAAGGATGATTTAGTTAGGTTTAGGTATAATGACATGATTCGGATTGGTTTGTATAGGAGGGAGGTTGATGACTGCAAAAGCGGAATTGTGTTGTTACGATATCCTTAGTGTGTAAGCTAGTACCTATGACACAAACTCAACCGAAGTAGAGTTGGTAGCCTAGGATGAGTATCCATATGCACTATTTTTCTTACGAGTCATGGTTTGCTTGAGGACAAGCAAAGGTTTAAGTGTGAGGGTGTTTGATAACACGAAAATGTATCGTATTTTGGCCTTGATTTACATTCAATTATTATATCGTTTTCGTCTAATATCCGATTTTCTCGAGAATATTTAAGTGTTTTTGCAGGTATTTCTATTTCCAAGTTAAAAGTATGCCAAGTGGAGAAAAGAAGCAAAACAAGGAAGAAAAGATGCAGAAAAGAGCAGAAAACAGCAGAATCCAAATTCTGCTGGTGTGACGACCGTGGCAGGTCCACCACGACCGTGGCAGACTCAAAATGCATCACGAGCGTCACACCCCCTCACGATCGTGATGGAATCAAAAATATAATTAATGCGTTAAGCACAGACGTGGTCACGAAGCTTCAGAATTCCAGTTAGTGCACGTTCAACATTTTCTCCTACATTGTCTCCACTATTTCTCCAACTTCCCACTACTCCCAATTTCTCCACCACTCATTTATGCTCCATGGAAGTTGCAAAACGAAAATCCCCTCTATATATAGGATTTCCCTTGTCATTTTGGAGCATCCAAGTTTCTGGGCGCGAAAGCGCTGTTCATAGTTTTAGGCAGTAAATTACCATTGTAAAAGTGGTAGTTATCTCACATTGAGGAACTACCACACCATCAATATTTAGGCCTTTAATTTGTAACGCTTGGATCAAAGCTTGCCGTCATTATTAAAGTTAATTCAAGTTCTTTATTTCCGAATTCTACTTCAAGTCTTTACATGTTCTTTATCGTATTGCTTATTATTATTATTTATCGCTTTCATAAATTAATTATCGTGATGCTTTTAAATTCAATTACCATTTCTGTGTTGTTTTCATTTAATTCCATGTCCGGCTAAATGTTTAGAGTCCGATGTATGAGGACCGTCGTTACCGACGGGACTCGGTAGAAAATAACAGGTGCGAACTTATGATTAAAAATCCTGTTTTGGTTTTAATTTCCAAGTATAATTTAAATAACTTTGTCACGAGAGTGAGAGGTTATTTAACACGATTTTGTCACGAAAGTGAGAAATTAATTAAGGTTAGAGCCGGCACTGCGAGAGCGTGGGGATCGAACCGGATAGTGGAAATTAGGCACCATATCTAAATACAGCGGGAGCGCTTTAGATGTTGGTTAGGATATTATTGGCTTTCAAAACGTATTTCTTAGTTACCGGGCGAGCGGGAGCAAAATCTTGGGATTAGGAAGTATGGCTTTAGTTAATACCGCGAGAGCGTGAGGCAGAGTCTTTAAGTTGGTATATTCTACGGAACTAAGTTATAGTCGAAAGTAGTACCCGAATTCTACAAAGTCCCTTAGGAGCGCGGAATCCATATTCCGGTCTCTCTTTCTCTATTATATTTACTTAGTTTTATTTTCAGTTCTAGTTTTAGTTTACCTTAAATCAAAAATATCATTAGCCTTAGCTTTACAAAGTAACGATAGATTACGGTAGGTTGACATTGGTCTCTGTGGGTTCGACAATCTTTTATATTACTTCGATAAATCCGTGCGCTTGCGGAGCATCAAGTTTTTGGTGCCGTTGCCGGGGACCAACAGTCAATATTGTGATTCCGTTGTTGCACCGTATAGACTAAGGCACTCCTATAAAAAATAATAATAATAATATTAATAAAAAAATTAAAAAAAAAAATTAAAAAACTATGTATCACCCAAATTTTCTCTATGATAACCACTCATAATATCTTGAGGAACCGCACCCAAATTTTTTCTACAATTACCAACCGCAATACTCCCAATATTTTGAGGAACCGCGACCAAATTTTTCCTATGATTACCATTCCCAAAATTTTGAGGAACCCCAAGAACCGTACAATTCCAACCTCGAAATACTAATGGAAGATTTCCACGCGACGCTATCTCATTTCCGCCCAAATCACCACTCTCAATATTTTGAAGAACCGCAAGAATTCGTTCAGTCCAACCTCGAAACATTAATGGAGGATTTCATTGAAACATCAACCAATGCTAGACTAGAAACTATGATGGAGCACTTTGTGGACGCACAAACTATCCAGAATGAAGAGCTTAAAAGACAACATCTCGATAATCATGAGACCCTTAGGCGGCTGAACACCGTGGTCGAGTCCCTTGTGACTCACACTGAGGCATTGGAGACCCAAACCTTACTGCTTGCACTGACACCTATAGGTCCCTCCCCTGAGGAGAATGCGTATGTTATAACAACCAGTAGTGAAGGACAACTCGAAAATCCTGAGGAGAGTGATAATGAGGTTGATGAGAGTTATGGTGAGAAAAGAGTTGAGATTGAGACAAATTCACCAACACCATCCACAAACGAGGTTATCGAAGAGGTAGAGAATGAAGCACGAATTGTTGATCACCCTCCATATACCCCACCATATCCTTTCCCGTATAAGTTTGCAGACTCCAAAACGTATGTGCATGTATGGAAAATTATCCACGCACCCTTGTCTGGGGTCTTGCATAAAAAGAGAAAATTTGAAGACCAAACTAAGGAAAACATTACTGCTAAGAGGGTAAGGTTAAACTTTGAGGTGATGGATGAAATAACTAAACCCAAACTTGAAAAGCTAATACTTAGCATAGATCCAGAACCACCACCACAAGTTCAAAAGAATGAACTACCCCACAGAAGGAAGAAAAGAAAAGGTGAGGGATATGTGAGATGGCTTGATAAATGGCATTGGAAACCGAAAATCAACACTTCCATCCGTCGAGCTATCGACGTTAAACAAACCTCTGCGTGGGAGGAAACCCACAAGTTTTTAATTTAAATGTTTTCCTTTCATTGTTTGTGTTTATAGAAAATAAAGAATTGTATCGCTTGTCACGTCTCAGCTACATTTAGGCGAACGATCTCTTGATGACAATCCCTTAAGATGAGTTGGTGCCCACGCACATTCCTACAAATGTCGCTGCTGGTGGTGACACCGATGATGAGTATGATAGGAGAAGGTACTTCCTTCGGAAACAAGCCATATAATGAGCGGCTTAAAGAAAGTGAAGTTTCAGCAAATTCAGATATCTCATAGTACAAGACGCCGGAGTAGAAGTGGTCAGCAAAGACAAGGACAGCAAGGGAAGAATCAGAGTGAATTTGGCTATGGTAGCACGCATTGGCAGTCATACAGGTTCTATCTTTCCTTTACCACCTTTTATCAAAACATTGAGGACAATGTTTGGTTTAAGTGTGGGGGAGGAACTTTACCGCTTTCATTTTAACGCATTTTAGTTAGATTTATTGCTTTCTAGCATGATTTTAAATTTTTTTTTTCTATTTTCGTTGCGTCTTTGCATGTACTGTCAAGTCTTTATATGCGATTTTGTGTTTACCGATTTCCCACTCCCTTGAGCCACACCAAATATTTTGAAAATTTTTGCGTTAAAAAATAGGGTTTCTTTTGAAAATCTTAGGTTACAGACGAAATTAAGGTTAGATTGTGAGTCGTGGGAAAAATTCCGCAAAATCGATATCGTCTTAACACCGTGAGCCTCCCTATTATGGAAATCGATTTGAGTACTTGTTATGCCGTAGCCTTAAGTTCTCACCCCTTTAGTAGTCCCTAATTAGTTTATTTAGCAGTCAACACCATCCTAAGCACGCACTAAGTAGGAAGCCGATGCAAATAAGTGTATGATCTCATGGTAAATTGAAAAGAAAAAAAAATGAATGAAAAGAAATGCTCCTTCTAAGTTAGGTGATCCTCACCCGATCATTTAGCCCAACGGTGCAAACTTCTTTATTTTATTGATATTTAAGCCAATGTGCAAAAGAAAAAAAAATTGATAATAATAATGAGATCATAGTCACTAACAGGTTATCCTACCATGAGTGTGAAAGGATAACGGGCTTAATGTGATTGCGCCAGAATGAAAAGGGATGAAAGAAGGATGATTTAGTTAGGTTTAGGTATAATGACATGATTCGGATTGGTTTATATAGGAGGGAGGTTGATGACTGCAAAAGCGGAATTGTGTTGTTACGATATCCTTAGTGTGTAAGCTAGTACCTATGACACAAACTCAACCGAAGTAGAGTTGGTAGCCTAGGATGAGTATCCATATGCACTATTTTTCTTATGAGTCATGGTTTGCTTGAGGACAAGCAAAGGTTTAAGTGTGAGGGTGTTTGATAACACGAAAATGTATCGTATTTTGGCCTTGATTTACATTCAATTATTATATCGTTTTCGTCTAATATCCGATTTTCTCAAGAATATTTAAGTGTTTTTGTAGGTATTTCTATTTCCAAGTTAAAAGTATGCAAAGTGGAGAAAAGAAGCAAAACAAGGAAGAAAAGATGCAGAAAAGAGCAGAAAATAGCAGAATCCAAATTCTGCTGGTGTGACGACCGTGGCAGGTCCACCACGACCGTGGTAGACTCAAAATCCTCACAATCGTCATGGAATCAAAAATATAATTAATGCGTTAAGCACATACGTGGCCACGAAGCTTCAGAATTCCAGTTAGTGCACGTTCAACATTTTCTCCTACATTGTCTCCACTATTTCTCCAACTTCCCACTACTCCCACTTTCTCCACCACTCATTTATGCTCCATGGAAGTTGCAAAACGAAAATCCCCTCTATATATAGGATTTCCCTTGTCATTTTGGAGCATCCAAGTTTCTGGGCGTGAAAGCGCTGTTCATAGTTTTAGGCAGTAAATTACCATTGTAAAAGTGGTAGTTATCTCACATTGAGGAACTACCACACCATCAATATTTAGGCCTTTAATTTGTAACGCTTGGATCAAAGGTTGCCGTCATTATTAAAGTTAATTCAAGTTCTTTATTTCCGAATTCTACTTCAAGTCTTTACAGGTTCTTTATTGTATTGCTTATTATTATTATTTATCGCTTTCATAAATTAATTATCGTGATGCTTTCAAATTCAATTACCATTTCTGTGTTGTTTTCATTTAATTCCATGTCCGGCTAAATGTTTAGAGTCCGATGTATGAGGACCGTCGTTACCGACGGGACTCGGTAGAAAATAACAGGTGCGAACTTATGATTAAAAATCCTGTTTTGGTTTTAATTTCCAAGTATAATTTAAATAACTTTGTCACGAGAGTGAGAGGTTATTTAACACGATTTTGTCACGAGAGTGAGAAATTAATTAAGGTTAGAGCCGGCACTGCGAGAGCGTGGGGATCGAACCAGATAGTGGAAATTAGGCACCATATCTAAATACAGCGGGAGCGCTTTAGATGTTGGTTAGGATATTATTGGCTTTCAAAACGTATTTCTTAGTTACCGGGCGAGCGGGAGTAAAATCTTGGGATTAGGAAGTATGACTTTAGTTAATACCGCGAGAGCGTGAGGCAGAGTCTTTAAGTTGGTATATTCTACGGAACTAAGTTATAGTCGAAATTAGTACCCGAATTCTACAAAGTCCCTTAGGAGCGCGGAATCCATATTCCGGTCTCTCTTTCTCTATTATATTTACTTAGTTTTATTTTCAGTTCTAGTTTTAGTTTACCTTAAATCAAAAATATCATTAGCCTTAGCTTTAGAAAGTAACGATAGATTACGGTAGGTTGACATTGGTCTCTGTGGGTTCGACAATCTTTTATATTACTTCGATAAATCCGTGCGCTTGCGGAGCATCAAGTTTTTGGTGCCGTTGCCGGGGACCAACAGTCAATATTGTGATTCCGTTGTTGCACCGTATAGACTAAGGCACTCCTATAAAAATAATAATAATAATATTAATAAAAAAATTAAAAAAAAAATTTAAAAACTATGTATCACCCAAATTTTCTCTATGATAACCACTCACAATATCTTGAGGAGCCGCACCCAAATTTTTTCTACAATTACCAACCGCAATACTCCCAATATTTTGAGGAACCGCGACCAAAATTTTCCTATGATTACCATTCCCAAAATTTTGAGGAACCCCAAGAACCGTACAATTCCAACCTCGAAATACTAATGGAAGATTTCCACGCGACGCTATCTCATTTCCGCCCAAATCACCACTCTCAATATTTTGAAGAACCGCAAGAATTCGTTCAGTCCAACCTCGAAACATTAATGGAGGATTTCATTGAAACATCAACCAATGCTAGACTAGAAACTATGATGGAGCACTTTGTGGACGCACAAACTATCCAGAATGAAGAGCTTAAAAGACAACATCTCGATAATCATGAGACCCTTAGGCGGCTGAACACCGTGGTCGAGTCCCTTGTGACTCACACTGAGGCATTGGAGACCCAAACCTTACTGCTTGCACTGACACCTATAGGTCCCTCCCCTGAGGAGAATGCGTATGTTATAACAACCAGTAGTGAAGGACAACTCGAAAATCCTGAGGAGAGTGATAATGAGGTTGATGAGAGTTATGGTGAGAAAAGAGTTGAGATTGAGACAAATTCACCAACACCATCCACAAACGAGGTTATCGAAGAGGTAGAGAATGAAGCACGAATTGTTGATCACCCTCCATATACCCCACCATATCCTTTCCTGTATAAGTTTGCAGACTCCAAAACGTATGTGCATGTATGGAAAATTATCCACGCACCCTTGTCTGGGGTCTTGCATAAAAAGAGAAAATTTGAAGACCAAACTAAGGAAAACATTACTGCTAAGAGGGTAAGGTTAAACTTTGAGGTGATGGATGAAATAACTAAACCCAAACTTGAAAAGCTAATACTTAGCATAGATCCAGAACCACCACCACAAGTTCAAAAGAATGAACTACCCCACAGAAGGAAGAAAAGAAAAGGTGAGGGATATGTGAGATGGCTTGATAAATGGCATTGGAAACCAAAAATCAACACTTTCATTCGTCGAGCTATCGACGTTAAACAAACCTCTGCGTGGGAGGAAACCCACAAGTTTTTAATTTAAATGTTTTCCTTTCATTGTTTGTGTTTGTAGAAAATAAAGAATTGTATCGCTTGTCACGTCTCAGCTACATTTAGGCGAACGATCTCTTGATGACAATCCCTTAAGATGAGTTGGTGCCCACGCACATTCCTACAAATGTCGCTGCTGGTGGTGACACCGATGATGAGTATGATAGGAGAAGGTACTTCCTTCGGAAACAAGCCATATAATGAGCGGCTTAAAGAAAGTGAAGTTTCAGCAAATTCAGATATCTCATAGTACAAGACGCCGGAGTAGAAGTGGTCAGCAAAGACAAGGACAGCAAGGGAAGAATCAGAGTGAATTTGGCTATGGTAGCACGCATTGGCAGTCATACAGGTTCTATCTTTCCTTTACCACCTTTTATCAAAACATTGAGGACAATGTTTGGTTTAAGTGTGGGGGAGGAACTTTACCGCTTTCATTTTAACGCATTTTAGTTAGATTTATTGCTTCTTAGCATGATTTTAAATTTTTTTTTTCTATTTTCGTTGCGTCTTTGCATGTACTGTCAAGTCTTTATATGCGATTTTGTGTTTACCGATTTCCCACTCCCTTGAGCCACACCAAATATTTTGAAAATTTTTGCGTTAAAAAATAGGGTTTCTTTTGAAAATCTTAGGTTACAGACGAAATTAAGGTTAGATTGTGAGTCGTGGGAAAAATTCCGCAAAATCGATATCGTCTTAACACCGTGAGCCTCCCTATTATGGAAATCGATTTGAGTACTTGTTATGCCGTAGCCTTAAGTTCTCACCCCTTTAGTAGTCCCTAATTAGTTTATTTAGCAGTCAACACCATCCTAAGCACGCACTAAGTAGGAAGCCGATGCAAATAAGTGTATGATCTCATGGTAAATTGAAAAGAAAAAAAAATGAATGAAAAGAAATGCTCCTTCTAAGTTAGGTGATCCTCACCCGATCATTTAGCCCAACGGTGCAAACTTCTTTATTTTATTGATATTTAAGCCAATGTGCAAAAGAAAAAAAAATTGATAATAATAATGAGATCATAGTCACTAACAGGTTATCCTACCATGAGTGTGAAAGGATAACGGGCTTAATGTGATTGCGCCAGAATGAAAAGGGATGAAAGAAGGATGATTTAGTTAGGTTTAGGTATAATGACATGATTCGGATTGGTTTGTATAGGAGGGAGGTTGATGACTGCAAAAGCGGAATTGTGTTGTTACGATATCCTTAGTGTGTAAGCTAGTACCTATGACACAAACTCAACCGAAGTAGAGTTGGTAGCCTAGGATGAGTATCCATATGCACTATTTTTCTTATGAGTCATGGTTTGCTTGAGGACAAGCAAAGGTTTAAGTGTGAGGGTGTTTGATAACACGAAAATGTATCGTATTTTGGCCTTGATTTACATTCAATTATTATATCGTTTTCGTCTAATATCCGATTTTCTCGAGAATATTTAAGTGTTTTTGCAGGTATTTCTATTTCCAAGTTAAAAGTATGCAAAGTGGAGAAAAGAAGCAAAACAAGGAAGAAAAGATGCAGAAAAGAGCAGAAAATAGTAGAATCCAAATTCTGCTGGTGTGACGACCGTGGCAGGTCCACCACGACCGTGGTAGACTCAAAATCCTCACGATCGTCATGGAATCAAAAATATAATTAATGCGTTAAGCACATACGTGGTCACGAAGCTTCAGAATTCCAGTTAGTGCACGTTCAACATTTTCTCCTACATTTTCTCCACTATTTCTCAAACTTCCCACTACTCCCACTTTCTCCACCACTCATTTATGCTCCATGGAAGTTGCAAAACGAAAATCCCCTCTATATATAGGATTTCCCTTGTCATTTTGGAGCATCCAAGTTTCTGGGCGCGAAAGAGCTGTTCATAGTTTTAGGCAGTAAATTACCATTGTAAAAGTGGTAGTTATCTCACATTGAGGAACTACCACACCATCAATATTTAGGCCTTTAATTTGTAACGCTTGGATCAAAGCTTGCCGTCATTATTAAAGTTAATTCAAGTTCTTTATTTCCGAATTCTACTTCAAGTCTTTACCGGTTCTTTATTGTATTGCTTATTATTATTATTTATCGCTTTCATAAATTAATTATCGTGATGCTTTCAAATTCAATTACCATTTCTGTGTTGTTTTCATTTAATTCCATGTCCGGCTAAATGTTTAGAGTCCGATGTATGAGGACCGTCGTTACCGACGGGACTCGGTAGAAAATAACAGGTGCGAACTTATGATTAAAAATCCTGTTTTGGTTTTAATTTCCAAGTATAATTTAAATAACTTTGTCACGAGAGTGAGAGGTTATTTAACACGACTTTGTCACGAGAGTGAGAAATTAATTAAGGTTAGAGCCGGCACTGCGAGAGCGTGGGGATCGAACCAGATAGTGGAAATTAGGCACCATATCTAAATACAGCGGGAGCGCTTTAGATGTTGGTTAGGATATTATTGGCTTTCAAAACGTATTTCTTAGTTACCGGGCGAGCGGGAGCAAAATCTTGGGATTAGGAAGTATGGCTTTAGTTAATACCGCGAGAGCGTGAGGCAGAGTCTTTAAGTTGGTATATTCTACGGAACTAAGTTATAGTCGAAATTAGTACCCGAATTCTACAAAGTCCCTTAGGAGCGCGGAATCCATATTCCGGTCTCTCTTTCTCTATTATATTTACTTAGTTTTATTTTCAGTTCTAGTTTTAGTTTACCTTAAATCAAAAATATCATTAGCCTTAGCATTACAAAGTAACGATAGATTACGGTAGGTTGACATTGGTCTCTGTGGGTTCGACAATCTTTTATATTACTTCGATAAATCTGTGCGCTTGCGGAGCATCAAGTTTTTGGTGCCGTTGCCGGGGACCAACAGTCAATATTGTGATTCCGTTATTGCACCGTATAGACTAAGGCACTCCTATAAAAAATAATAATAATAATATTAATAAAAAAATTTAAAAAAAAATTTAAAAACTATGTATCACCCAAATTTTCTCTATGATAACCACTCACAATATCTTGAGGAGCCGCACCCAAATTTTTTCTACAATTACCAACCGCAATACTCCCAATATTTTGAGGAACCGCGACCAAATTTTTCCTATGATTACCATTCCCAAAATTTTGAGGAACCCCAAGAACCGTACAATTCCAACCTCGAAATACTAATGGAAGATTTCCACGCGACGCTATCTCATTTCCGCCCAAATCACCACTCTCAATATTTTGAAGAACCGCAAGAATTCGTTCAGTCCAACCTCGAAACATTAATGGAGGATTTCATTGAAACATCAACCAATGCTAGACTAGAAACTATGATGGAGCACTTTGTGGACGCACAAACTATCCTGAATGAAGAGCTTAAAAGACAACATCTAAATAATCATGAGACCCTTAGGCGGCTGAACACCGTGGTCGAGTCCCTTGTGACTCACACTGAGGCATTGGAGACCCAAACCTTACTGCTTGCACTGACACCTATAGGTCCCTCCCCTGAGGAGAATGCGTATGTTATAACAACCAGTAGTGAAGGACAACTCGAAAATCCTGAGGAGAGTGATAATGAGGTTGATGAGAGTTATGGTGAGAAAAGAGTTGAGATTGAGACAAATTCACCAACACCATCCACAAACGAGGTTATCGAAGAGGTAGAGAATGAAGCACGAATTGTTGATCACCCTCCATATACCCCACCATATCCTTTCCTGTATAAGTTTGCAGACTCCAAAACGTATGTGCATGTATGGAAAATTATCCACGCACCCTTGTCTGGGGTCTTGCATAAAAAGAGAAAATTTGAAGACCAAACTAAGGAAAACATTACTGCTAAGAGGGTAAGGTTAAACTTTGAGGTGATGGATGAAATAACTAAACCCAAACTTGAAAAGCTAATACTTAGCATAGATCCAGAACCACCACCACAAGTTCAAAAGAATGAACTACCCCACAGAAGGAAGAAAAGAAAAGGTGAGGGATATGTGAGATGGCTTGATAAATGGCATTGGAAACCGAAAATCAACACTTCCATCCGTCGAGCTATCGACGTTAAACAAACCTCTGCGTGGGAGGAAACCCACAAGTTTTTAATTTAAATGTTTTCCTTTCATTGTTTGTGTTTGTAGAAAATAAAGAATTGTATCGCTTGTCACGTCTCAGCTACATTTAGGCGAACGATCTCTTGATGACAATCCCTTAAGATGAGTTGGTACCCACGCACATTCCTACAAATGTCGCTGCTGGTGGTGACACCGATGATGAGTATGATAGGAGAAGGTACTTCCTTCGGAAACAAGCCATATAATGAGCGGCTTAAAGAAAGTGAAGTTTCAGCAAATTCAGATATCTCATAGTACAAGACGCCGGAGTAGAAGTGGTCAGCAAAGACAAGGACAGCAAGGGAAGAATCAGAGTGAATTTGGCTATGGTAGCACGCATTGGCAGTCATACAGGTTCTATCTTTCCTTTACCACCTTTTATCAAAACATTGAGGACAATGTTTGGTTTAAGTGTGGGGGAGGAACTTTACCGCTTTCATTTTAACGCATTTTAGTTAGATTTATTGCTTTCTAGCATGATTTAAAATTTTTTTTTTCTATTTTCGTTGCGTCTTTGCATGTACTGTCAAGTCTTTATATGCGATTTTGTGTTTACCGATTTCCCACTCCCTTGAGCCACACCAAATATTTTAAAAAAATTTGCGTTAAAAAATAGGGTTTCTTTTGAAAATCTTAGGTTACAGACGAAATTAAGGTTAGATTGTGAGTCGTGGGAAAAATTCCGCAAAATCGATATCGTCTTAACACCGTGAGCCTCCCTATTATGGAAATCGATTTGAGTACTTGTTATGCCGTAGCCTTAAGTTCTCACCCCTTTAGTAGTCCCTAATTAGTTTATTTAGCAGTCAACACCATCCTAAGCACGCACTAAGTAGGAAGCCGATGCAAATAAGTGTATGATCTCATGGTAAATTGAAAAGAAAAAAAAATGAATGAAAAGAAATGCTCCTTCTAAGTTAGGTGATCCTCACCCGATCATTTAGCCCAACGGTGCAAACTTCTTTATTTTATTGATATTTAAGCCAATGTGCAAAAGAAAAAAAAATTGATAATAATAATGAGATCATAGTCACTAACAGGTTATCCTACCATGAGTGTGAAAGGATAACGGGCTTAATGTGATTGCGCCAGAATGAAAAGGGATGAAAGAAGGATGATTTAGTTAGGTTTAGGTATAATGACATGATTCGGATTGGTTTGTATAGGAGGGAGGTTGATGACTGCAAAAGCGGAATTGTGTTGTTACGATATCCTTAGTGTGTAAGCTAGTACCTATGACACAAACTCAACCGAAGTAGAGTTGGTAGCCTAGGATGAGTATCCATATGCACTATTTTTCTTATGAGTCATGGTTTGCTTGAGGACAAGCAAAGGTTTAAGTGTGAGGGTGTTTGATAACACGAAAATGTATCGTATTTTGGCCTTGATTTACATTCAATTATTATATCGTTTTCGTCTAATATCCGATTTTCTCGAGAATATTTAAGTGTTTTTGTAGGTATTTCTATTTCCAAGTTAAAAGTATGCAAAGTGGAGAAAAGAAGCAAAACAAGGAAGAAAAGATGCAGAAAAGAGCAGAAAATAGCAGAATCCAAATTCTGCTGGTGTGACGACCGTGGCAGGTCCACCACGACCGTGGTAGACTCAAAATCCTCACGATCGTCATGGAATCAAAAATATAATTAATGCGTTAAGCACATACGTGGCCACGAAGCTTCAGAATTCCAGTTAGTGCACGTTCAACATTTTCTCCTACATTGTCTCCACTATTTCTCCAACTTCCCACTACTCCCACTTTCTCCACCACTCATTTATGCTCCATGGAAGTTGCAAAACGAAAATCTCCTCTATATATAGGATTTCCCTTGTCATTTTGGAGCATCCAAGTTTCTGGGCGCGAAAGCGTTGTTCATAGTTTTAGGCAGTAAATTACCATTGTAAAAGTGGTAGTTATCTCACATTGAGGAACTACCACACCATCAATATTTAGGCCTTTAATTTGTAACGCTTGGATCAAAGGTTGCCGTCATTATTAAAGTTAATTCAAGTTCTTTATTTCCGAATTCTACTTCAAGTCTTTACAGGTTCTTTATTGTATTGCTTATTATTATTATTTATCGCTTTCATAAATTAATTATCGTGATGCTTTCAAATTCAATTACCATTTCTGTGTTGTTTTCATTTAATTCCATGTCCGGCTAAATGTTTAGAGTCCGATGTATGAGGACCGTCGTTACCGACGGGACTCGGTAGAAAATAACAGGTGCGAACTTATGATTAAAAATCCTGTTTTGGTTTTAATTTCCAAGTATAATTTAAATAACTTTGTCACGAGAGTGAGAGGTTATTTAACACGATTTTGTCACGAGAGTGAGAAATTAATTAAGGTTAGAGCCGGCACTGCGAGAGCGTGGGGATCGAACCAGATAGTGGAAATTAGGCACCATATCTAAATACAGCGGGAGCGCTTTAGATGTTGGTTAGGATATTATTGGCTTTCAAAACGTATTTCTTAGTTACCGGGCGAGCGGGAGCAAAATCTTGGGATTAGGAAGTATGGCTTTAGTTAATACCGCGAGAGCGTGAGGCAGAGTCTTTAAGTTGGTATATTCTACGGAACTAAGTTATAGTCGAAATTAGTACCCGAATTCTACAAAGTCCCTTAGGAGCGCGGAATCCATATTCCGGTCTCTCTTTCTCTATTATATTTACTTAGTTTTATTTTCAGTTCTAGTTTTAGTTTACCTTAAATCAAAAATATCATTAGCCTTAGCTTTAGAAAGTAACGATAGATTACGGTAGGTTGACATTGGTCTCTGTGGGTTCGACAATCTTTTATATTACTTCGATAAATCCGTGCGCTTGCGGAGCATCAAGTTTTTGGTGCCGTTGCCGGGGACCAACAGTCAATATTGTGATTCCGTTGTTGCACCGTATAGACTAAGGCACTCCTATAAAAATAATAATAATAATATTAATAAAAAAATTTAAAAAAAAATTTAAAAACTATGTATCACCCAAATTTTCTCTATGATAACCACTCACAATATCTTGAGGAGCCGCACCCAAATTTTTTCTACAATTACCAACCGCAATACTCCCAATATTTTGAGGAACCGCGACCAAAATTTTCCTATGATTACCATTCCCAAAATTTTGAGGAACCCCAAGAACCGTACAATTCCAACCTCGAAATACTAATGGAAGATTTCCACGCGACGCTATCTCATTTCCGCCCAAATCACCACTCTCAATATTTTGAAGAACCGCAAGAATTCGTTCAGTCCAACCTCGAAACATTAATGGAGGATTTCATTGAAACATCAACCAATGCTAGACTAGAAACTATGATGGAGCACTTTGTGGACGCACAAACTATCCAGAATGAAGAGCTTAAAAGACAACATCTCGATAATCATGAGACCCTTAGGCGGCTGAACACCGTGGTCGAGTCCCTTGTGACTCACACTGAGGCATTGGAGACCCAAACCTTACTGCTTGCACTGACACCTATAGGTCCCTCCCCTGAGGAGAATGCGTATGTTATAACAACTAGTAGTGAAGGACAACTCAAAAATCCTGAGGAGAGTGATAATGAGGTTGATGAGAGTTATGGTGAGAAAAGAGTTGAGATTGAGACAAATTCACCAACACCATCCACAAACGAGGTTATCGAAGAGGTAGAGAATGAAGCACGAATTGTTGATCACCCTCCATATACCCCACCATATCCTTTCCTGTATAAGTTTGCAGACTCCAAAACGTATGTGCATGTATGGAAAATTATCCACGCACCCTTGTCTGGGGTCTTGCATAAAAAGAGAAAATTTGAAGACCAAACTAAGGAAAACATTACTGCTAAGAGGGTAAGGTTAAACTTTGAGGTGATGGATGAAATAACTAAACCCAAACTTGAAAAGCTAATACTTAGCATAGATCCAGAACCACCACCACAAGTTCAAAAGAATGAACTACCCCACAGAAGGAAGAAAAGAAAAGGTGAGGGATATGTGAGATGGCTTGATAAATGGCATTGGAAATCGAAAATCAACACTTCCATCCGTCGAGCTATCGACGTTAAACAAACCTCTGCGTGGGAGGAAACCCACAAGTTTTTAATTTAAATGTTTTCCTTTCATTGTTTGTGTTTGTAGAAAATAAAGAATTGTATCGCTTGTCACGTCTCAGCTACATTTAGGCGAACGATCTCTTGATGACAATCCCTTAAGATGAGTTGGTGCCCACGCACATTCCTACAAATGTCGCTGCTGGTGGTGACACCGATGATGAGTATGATAGGAGAAGGTACTTCCTTCGGAAACAAGCCATATAATGAGCGGCTTAAAGAAAGTGAAGTTTCAGCAAATTCAGATATCTCATAATACAAGACGCCGGAGTAGAAGTGGTCAGCAAAGACAAGGACAGCAAGGGAAGAATCAGAGTGAATTTGGCTATGGTAGCACGCATTGGCAGTCATACAGGTTCTATCTTTCCTTTACCACCTTTTATCAAAACATTGAGGACAATGTTTGGTTTAAGTGTGGGGGAGGAACTTTACCGCTTTCATTTTAACGCATTTTAGTTAGATTTATTGCTTTCTAGCATGATTTTAAATTTTTTTTTCTATTTTCGTTGCGTCTTTGCATGTACTGTCAAGTCTTTATATGCGATTTTGTGTTTACCGATTTCCCACTCCCTTGAGCCACACCAAATATTTTGAAAATTTTTGCGTTAAAAAATAGGGTTTCTTTTGAAAATCTTAGGTTACAGACGAAATTAAGGTTAGATTGTGAGTCGTGGGAAAAATTCCGCAAAATCGATATCGTCTTAACACCGTGAGCCTCCCTATTATGGAAATCGATTTGAGTACTTGTTATGCCGTAGCCTTAAGTTCTCACCCCTTTAGTAGTCCCTAATTAGTTTATTTAGCAGTCAACACCATCCTAAGCACGCACTAAGTAGGAAGCCGATGCAAATAAGTGTATGATCTCATGGTAAATTGAAAAGAAAAAAAAATGAATGAAAAGAAATGCTCCTTCTAAGTTAGGTGATCCTCACCCGATCATTTAGCCCAACGGTGCAAACTTCTTTATTTTATTGATATTTAAGCCAATGTGCAAAAGAAAAAAAAATTGATAATAATAATGAGATCATAGTCACTAACAGGTTATCCTACCATGAGTGTGAAAGGATAACGGGCTTAATGTGATTGCGCCAGAATGAAAAGGGATGAAAGAAGGATGATTTAGTTAGGTTTAGGTATAATGACATGATTCAGATTGGTTTGTATAGGAGGGAGGTTGATGACTGCAAAAGCGGAATTGTGTTGTTACGATATCCTTAGTGTGTAAGCTAGTACCTATGACACAAACTCAACCGAAGTAGAGTTGGTAGCCTAGGATGAGTATCCATATGCACTATTTTTCTTATGAGTCATGGTTTGCTTGAGGACAAGCAAAGGTTTAAGTGTGAGGGTGTTTGATAACACGAAAATGTATCGTATTTTGGCCTTGATTTACATTCAATTATTATATCGTTTTCGTCTAATATCCGATTTTCTCGAGAATATTTAAGTGTTTTTGTAGGTATTTCTATTTCCAAGTTAAAAGTATGCAAAGTGGAGAAAAGAAGCAAAACAAGGAAGAAAAGATGCAGAAAAGAGCAGAAAATAGCAGAATCCAAATTCTGCTGGTGTGACGACCGTGGTAGGTCCACCACGACCGTGGTAGACTCAAAATCCTCACGATCGTCATGGAATCAAAAATATAATTAATGCGTTAAGCACATACGTGGCCACGAAGCTTCAGAATTCCAGTTAGTGCACGTTCAACATTTTCTCCTACATTGTCTCCACTATTTCTCCAACTTCCCACTACTCCCACTTTCTCCACCACTCATTTATGCTCCATGGAAGTTGCAAAACGAAAATCTCCTCTATATATAGGATTTCCCTTGTCATTTTGGAGCATCCAAGTTTCTGGGCGCGAAAGCGTTGTTCATAGTTTTAGGCAGTAAATTACCATTGTAAAAGTGGTAGTTATCTCACATTGAGGAACTACCACACCATCAATATTTAGGCCTTTAATTTGTAACGCTTGGATCAAAGGTTGCCGTCATTATTAAAGTTAATTCAAGTTCTTTATTTCCGAATTCTACTTCAAGTCTTTACAGGTTCTTTATTGTATTGCTTATTATTATTATTTATCGCTTTCATAAATTAATTATCGTGATGCTTTCAAATTCAATTACCATTTCTGTGTTGTTTTCATTTAATTCCATGTCCGGCTAAATGTTTAGAGTCCGATGTATGAGGACCGTCGTTACCGACGGGACTCGGTAGAAAATAACAGGTGCGAACTTATGATTAAAAATCCTGTTTTGGTTTTAATTTCCAAGTATAATTTAAATAACTTTGTCACGAGAGTGAGAGGTTATTTAACACGATTTTGTCACGAGAGTGAGAAATTAATT
This sequence comes from Lathyrus tuberosus, assembly GCA_022829125.1. Classification (NCBI taxonomy): domain Eukaryota; kingdom Viridiplantae; phylum Streptophyta; class Magnoliopsida; order Fabales; family Fabaceae; genus Lathyrus; species Lathyrus tuberosus. The sequence continues at coordinate 17,367,095 of JALAZF010000018.1, forward strand.
AAGGTTAGAGCCGGCACTGCGAGAGCGTGGGGATCGAACCAGATAGTGGAAATTAGGCACCATATCTAAATACAGCGGGAGCGCTTTAGATGTTGGTTAGGATATTATTGGCTTTCAAAACGTATTTCTTAGTTACCGGGCGAGCGGGAGCAAAATCTTGGGATTAGGAAGTATGGCTTTAGTTAATACCGCGAGAGCGTGAGGCAGAGTCTTTAAGTTGGTATATTCTACGGAACTAAGTTATAGTCGAAATTAGTACCCGAATTCTACAAAGTCCCTTAGGAGCGCGGAATCCATATTCCGGTCTCTCTTTCTCTATTATATTTACTTAGTTTTATTTTCAGTTCTAGTTTTAGTTTACCTTAAATCAAAAATATCATTAGCCTTAGCTTTAGAAAGTAACGATAGATTACGGTAGGTTGACATTGGTCTCTGTGGGTTCGACAATCTTTTATATTACTTCGATAAATCCGTGCGCTTGCGGAGCATCAAGTTTTTGGTGCCGTTGCCGGGGACCAACAGTCAATATTGTGATTCTGTTGTTGCACCGTATAGACTAAGGCACTCCTATAAAAATAATAATAATAATATTAATAAAAAAATTTAAAAAAAAATTTAAAAACTATGTATCACCCAAATTTTCTCTATGATAACCACTCACAATATCTTGAGGAGCCGCACCCAAATTTTTTCTACAATTACCAACCGCAATACTCCCAATATTTTGAGGAACCGCGACCAAAATTTTCCTATGATTACCATTCCCAAAATTTTGAGGAACCCCAAGAACCGTACAATTCCAACCTCGAAATACTAATGGAAGATTTCCACGCGACGCTATCTCATTTCCGCCCAAATCACCACTCTCAATATTTTGAAGAACCGCAAGAATTCGTTCAGTCCAACCTCGAAACATTAATGGAGGATTTCATTGAAACATCAACCAATGCTAGACTAGAAACTATGATGGAGCACTTTGTGGACGCACAAACTATCCAGAATGAAGAGCTTAAAAGACAACATCTCGATAATCATGAGACCCTTAGGCGGCTGAACACCGTGGTCGAGTCCCTTGTGACTCACACTGAGGCATTGGAGACCCAAACCTTACTGCTTGCACTGACACCTATAGGTCCCTCCCCTGAGGAGAATGCGTATGTTATAACAACCAGTAGTGAAGGACAACTCGAAAATCCTGAGGAGAGTGATAATGAGGTTGATGAGAGTTATGGTGAGAAAAGAGTTGAGATTGAGACAAATTCACCAACACCATCCACAAACGAGGTTATCGAAGAGGTAGAGAATGAAGCACGAATTGTTGATCACCCTCCATATACCCCACCATATCCTTTCCTGTATAAGTTTGCAGACTCCAAAACGTATGTGCATGTATGGAAAATTATCCACGCACCCTTGTCTGGGGTCTTGCATAAAAAGAGAAAATTTGAAGACCAAACTAAGGAAAACATTACTGCTAAGAGGGTAAGGTTAAACTTTGAGGTGATGGATGAAATAACTAAACCCAAACTTGAAAAGCTAATACTTAGCATAGATCCAGAACCACCACCACAAGTTCAAAAGAATGAACTACCCCACAGAAGGAAGAAAAGAAAAGGTGAGGGATATGTGAGATGGCTTGATAAATGGCATTGGAAACCGAAAATCAACACTTCCATCCGTCGAGCTATCGACGTTAAACAAACCTCTGCGTGGGAGGAAACCCACAAGTTTTTAATTTAAATGTTTTCCTTTCATTGTTTGTGTTTGTAGAAAATAAAGAATTGTATCGCTTGTCACATCTCAGCTACATTTAGGCGAACGATCTCTTGATGACAATCCCTTAAGATGAGTTGGTGCCCACGCACATTCCTACAAATGTCGCTGCTGGTGGTGACACCGATGATGAGTATGATAGGAGAAGGTACTTCCTTCGGAAACAAGCCATATAATGAGCGGCTTAAAGAAAGTGAAGTTTCAGCAAATTCAGATATCTCATAGTACAAGACGCCGGAGTAGAAGTGGTCAGCAAAGACAAGGACAGCAAGGGAAGAATCAGAGTGAATTTGGCTATGGTAGCACGCATTGGCAGTCATACAGGTTCTATCTTTCCTTTACCACCTTTTATCAAAACATTGAGGACAATGTTTGGTTTAAGTGTGGGGGAGGAACTTTACCGCTTTCATTTTAACGCATTTTAGTTAGATTTATTGCTTTCTAGCATGATTTTAAATTTTTTTTTTCTATTTTCGTTGCGTCTTTGCATGTACTGTCAAGTCTTTATATGCGATTTTGTGTTTACCGATTTCCCACTCCCTTGAGCCACACCAAATATTTTGAAAATTTTTGCGTTAAAAAATAGGGTTTCTTTTGAAAATCTTAGGTTACAGACGAAATTAAGGTTAGATTGTGAGTCGTGGGAAAAATTCCGCAAAATCGATATCGTCTTAACACCGTGAGCCTCCCTATTATGGAAATCGATTTGAGTACTTGTTATGCCGTAGCCTTAAGTTCTCACCCCTTTAGTAGTCCCTAATTAGTTTATTTAGCAGTCAACACCATCCTAAGCACGCACTAAGTAGGAAGCCGATGCAAATAAGTGTATGATCTCATGGTAAATTGAAAAGAAAAAAAAATGAATGAAAAGAAATGCTCCTTCTAAGTTAGGTGATCCTCACCCGATCATTTAGCCCAACGGTGCAAACTTCTTTATTTTATTGATATTTAAGCCAATGTGCAAAAGAAAAAAAAATTGATAATAATAATGAGATCATAGTCACTAACAGGTTATCCTACCATGAGTGTGAAAGGATAACGGGCTTAATGTGATTGCGCCAGAATGAAAAGGGATGAAAGAAGGATGATTTAGTTAGGTTTAGGTATAATGACATGATTCAGATTGGTTTGTATAGGAGGGAGGTTGATGACTGCAAAAGCGGAATTGTGTTGTTACGATATCCTTAGTGTGTAAGCTAGTACCTATGACACAAACTCAACCGAAGTAGAGTTGGTAGCCTAGGATGAGTATCCATATGCACTATTTTTCTTATGAGTCATGGTTTGCTTGAGGACAAGCAAAGGTTTAAGTGTGAGGGTGTTTGATAACACGAAAATGTATCGTATTTTGGCCTTGATTTACATTCAATTATTATATTGTTTTCGTCTAATATCCAATTTTCTCGAGAATATTTAAGTGTTTTTGCAGGTATTTCTATTTCCAAGTTAAAAGTATGCAAAGTGGAGAAAAGAAGCAAAACAAGGAAGAAAAGATGCAGAAAATAGCAGAAAATAGCAGAATCCAAATTCTGCTGGTGTGACGACCGTGGTAGACTCAAAATCCTCACGATCGTCATGGAATCAAAAATATAATTAATGCGTTAAGCACATACGTGGCCACGAAGCTTCAGAATTCCAGTTAGTGCACATTCAACATTTTCTCCTACATTGTCTCCACTATTTCTCCAACTTCCCACTACTCCCACTTTCTCCACCACTCATTTATGCTCCATGGAAGTTGCAAAACGAAAATCCCCTCTATATATAGGATTTCCCTTGTCATTTTGGAGCATCCAAGTTTCTGGGCGCGAAAGCGCTGTTCATAGTTTTAGGCAGTAAATTACCATTGTAAAAGTGGTAGTTATCTCACATTGAGGAACTACCACACCATCAATATTTAGGCCTTTAATTTGTAACGCTTGGATCAAAGGTTGTCGTCATTATTAAAGTTAATTCAAGTTCTTTATTTCCGAATTCTACTTCAAGTCTTTACAGGTTCTTTATTGTATTGCTTATTATTATTATTTATCGCTTTCATAAATTAATTATCGTGATGCTTTCAAATTCAATTACCATTTCTGTGTTGTTTTCATTTAATTCCATGTCCGGCTAAATGTTTAGAGTCCGATGTATGAGGACCGTCGTTACCGACGGGACTCGGTAGAAAATAACAGGTGCGAACTTATGATTAAAAATCCTGTTTTAGTTTTAATTTCCAAGTATAATTTAAATAACTTTGTCACGAGAGTGAGAGGTTATTTAACACGATTTTGTCACGAGAGTGAGAAATTAATTAAGGTTAGAGCCGACACTGCGAGAGCGTGGGGATCGAACCAGATAGTGGAAATTAGGCACCATATCTAAATACAGCGGGAGCGCTTTAGATGTTGGTTAGGATATTATTGGCTTTCAAAACGTATTTCTTAGTTACCGGGCGAGCGGGAGCAAAATCTTGGGATTAGGAAGTATGGCTTTAGTTAATACCGCGAGAGCGTGAGGCAGAGTCTTTAAGTTGGTATATTCTACGGAACTAAGTTATAGTCGAAATTAGTACCCGAATTCTACAAAGTCCCTTAGGAGCGCGGAATCCGTATTCCGGTCTCTCTTTCTCTATTATATTTACTTAGTTTTATTTTCAGTTCTAGTTTTAGTTTACCTTAAATCAAAAATATCATTAGCCTTAGCTTTACAAAGTAACGATAGATTACGGTAGGTTGACATTGGTCTCTGTGGGTTCGACAATCTTTTATATTACTTCGATAAATCCGTGCGCTTGCGGAGCATCAAGTTTTTGGTGCCGTTGCCGGGGACCAACAGTCAATATTGTGATTCCGTTGTTGCACCGTATAGACTAAGGCACTCCTATAAAAAATAATAATAATAATATTAATAAAAAAATTAAAAAAAAAATTTAAAAACTATGTATCACCCAAATTTTCTCTATGATAACCACTCACAATATCTTGAGGAGCCGCACCCAAATTTTTTCTACAATTACCAACCGCAATACTCCCAATATTTTGAGGAACCGCGACCAAAATTTTCCTATGATTACCATTCCCAAAATTTTGAGGAACCCCAAGAACCGTACAATTCCAACCTCGAAATACTAATGGAAGATTTCCACGCGACGCTATCTCATTTCCGCCCAAATCACCACTCTCAATATTTTGAAGAACCGCAAGAATTCGTTCAGTCCAACCTCGAAACATTAATGGAGGATTTCATTGAAACATCAACCAATGCTAGACTAGAAACTATGATGGAGCACTTTGTGGACGCACAAACTATCCAGAATGAAGAGCTTAAAAGACAACATCTCGATAATCATGAGACCCTTAGGCGGCTGAACACCGTGGTCGAGTCCCTTGTGACTCACACTGAGGCATTGGAGACCCAAACCTTACTGCTTGCACTGACACCTATAGGTCCCTCCCCTGAGGAGAATGCGTATGTTATAACAACCAGTAGTGAAGGACAACTCGAAAATCCTGAGGAGAGTGATAATGAGGTTGATGAGAGTTATGGTGAGAAAAGAGTTGAGATTGAGACAAATTCACCAACACCATCCACAAACGAGGTTATCGAAGAGGTAGAGAATGAAGCACGAATTGTTGATCACCCTCCATATACCCCACCATATCCTTTCCTGTATAAGTTTGCAGACTCCAAAACGTATGTGCATGTATGGAAAATTATCCACGCACCCTTGTCTGGGGTCTTGCATAAAAAGAGAAAATTTGAAGACCAAACTAAGGAAAACATTACTGCTAAGAGGGTAAGGTTAAACTTTGAGGTGATGGATGAAATAACTAAACCCAAACTTGAAAAGCTAATACTTAGCATAGATCCAGAACCACCACCACAAGTTCAAAAGAATGAACTACCCCACAGAAGGAAGAAAAGAAAAGGTGAGGGATATGTGAGATGGCTTGATAAATGGCATTGGAAACCGAAAATCAACACTTCCATCCGTCGAGCTATCGACGTTAAACAAACCTCTGCGTGGGAGGAAACCCACAAGTTTTTAATTTAAATGTTTTCCTTTCATTGTTTGTGTTTGTAGAAAATAAAGAATTGTATCGCTTGTCACATCTCAGCTACATTTAGGCGAACGATCTCTTGATGACAATCCCTTAAGATGAGTTGGTGCCCACGCACATTCCTACAAATGTCGCTGCTGGTGGTGACACCGATGATGAGTATGATAGGAGAAGGTACTTCCTTCGGAAACAAGCCATATAATGAGCGGCTTAAAGAAAGTGAAGTTTCAGCAAATTCAGATATCTCATAGTACAAGACGCCGGAGTAGAAGTGGTCAGCAAAGACAAGGACAGCAAGGGAAGAATCAGAGTGAATTTGGCTATGGTAGCACGCATTGGCAGTCATACAGGTTCTATCTTTCCTTTACCACCTTTTATCAAAACATTGAGGACAATGTTTGGTTTAAGTGTGGGGGAGGAACTTTACCGCTTTCATTTTAACGCATTTTAGTTAGATTTATTGCTTTCTAGCATGATTTTAAATTTTTTTTTTCTATTTTCGTTGCGTCTTTGCATGTACTGTCAAGTCTTTATATGCGATTTTGTGTTTACCGATTTCCCACTCCCTTGAGCCACACCAAATATTTTGAAAATTTTTGCGTTAAAAAATAGGGTTTCTTTTGAAAATCTTAGGTTACAGACGAAATTAAGGTTAGATTGTGAGTCGTGGGAAAAATTCCGCAAAATCGATATCGTCTTAACACCGTGAGCCTCCCTATTATGGAAATCGATTTGAGTACTTGTTATGCCGTAGCCTTAAGTTCTCACCCCTTTAGTAGTCCCTAATTAGTTTATTTAGCAGTCAACACCATCCTAAGCACGCACTAAGTAGGAAGCCGATGCAAATAAGTGTATGATCTCATGGTAAATTGAAAAGAAAAAAAAATGAATGAAAAGAAATGCTCCTTCTAAGTTAGGTGATCCTCACCCGATCATTTAGCCCAACGGTGCAAACTTCTTTATTTTATTGATATTTAAGCCAATGTGCAAAAGAAAAAAAAATTGATAATAATAATGAGATCATAGTCACTAACAGGTTATCCTACCATGAGTGTGAAAGGATAACGGGCTTAATGTGATTGCGCCAGAATGAAAAGGGATGAAAGAAGGATGATTTAGTTAGGTTTAGGTATAATGACATGATTCGGATTGGTTTGTATAGGAGGGAGGTTGATGACTGCAAAGGCGGAATTGTGTTGTTACGATATCCTTAGTGTGTAAGCTAGTACCTATGACACAAACTCAACCGAAGTAGAGTTGGTAGCCTAGGATGAGTATCCATATGCACTATTTTTCTTATGAGTCATGGTTTGCTTGAGGACAAGCAAAGGTTTAAGTGTGAGGGTGTTTGATAACACGAAAATGTATCGTATTTTGGCCTTGATTTACATTCAATTATTATATCGTTTTCGTCTAATATCCGATTTTCTCGAGAATATTTAAGTGTTTTTGCAGGTATTTCTATTTCCAAGTTAAAAGTATGCAAAGTGGAGAAAAGAAGCAAAACAAGGAAGAAAAGATGCAGAAAAGAGCAGAAAATAGCAGAATCCAAATTATGCTGGTGTGACGACCGTGGTAGACTCAAAATCCTCACGATCGTCATGGAATCAAAAATATAATTAATGCGTTAAGCACATACGTGGCCACGAAGCTTCAGAATTCCAGTTAGTGCACATTCAACATTTTCTCCTACATTGTCTCCACTATTTCTCCAACTTCCCACTACTCCCACTTTCTCCACCACTCATTTATGCTCCATGGAAGTTGCAAAACGAAAATCCCCTCTATATATAGGATTTCCCTTGTCATTTTGGAGCATCCAAGTTTCTGGGCGCGAAAGCGCTGTTCATAGTTTTAGGCAGTAAATTACCATTGTAAAAGTGGTAGTTATCTCACATTGAGGAACTACCACACCATCAATATTTAGGCCTTTAATTTGTAACGCTTGGATCAAAGGTTGTCGTCATTATTAAAGTTAATTCAAGTTCTTTATTTCCGAATTCTACTTCAAGTCTTTACAGGTTCTTTATTGTATTGCTTATTATTATTATTTATCGCTTTCATAAATTAATTATCGTGATGCTTTCAAATTCAATTACCATTTCTGTGTTGTTTTCATTTAATTCCATGTCCGGCTAAATGTTTAGAGTCCGATGTATGAGGACCGTCGTTACCGACGGGACTCGGTAGAAAATAACAGGTGCGAACTTATGATTAAAAATCCTGTTTTAGTTTTAATTTCCAAGTATAATTTAAATAACTTTGTCACGAGAGTGAGAGGTTATTTAACACGATTTTGTCACGAGAGTGAGAAATTAATTAAGGTTAGAGCCGACACTGCGAGAGCGTGGGGATCGAACCAGATAGTGGAAATTAGGCACCATATCTAAATACAGCGGGAGCGCTTTAGATGTTGGTTAGGATATTATTGGCTTTCAAAACGTATTTCTTAGTTACCGGGCGAGCGGGAGCAAAATCTTGGGATTAGGAAGTATGGCTTTAGTTAATACCGCGAGAGCGTGAGGCAGAGTCTTTAAGTTGGTATATTCTACGGAACTAAGTTATAGTCGAAATTAGTACCCGAATTCTACAAAGTCCCTTAGGAGCGCGGAATCCGTATTCCGGTCTCTCTTTCTCTATTATATTTACTTAGTTTTATTTTCAGTTCTAGTTTTAGTTTACCTTAAATCAAAAATATCATTAGCCTTAGCTTTACAAAGTAACGATAGATTACGGTAGGTTGACATTGGTCTCTGTGGGTTCGACAATCTTTTATATTACTTCGATAAATTCGTGCGCTTGCGGAGCATCAAGTTTTTGGTGCCGTTGCCGGGGACCAACAGTCAATATTGTGATTCCGTTGTTGCACCGTATAGACTAAGGCACTCCTATAAAAAATAATAATAATAATATTAATAAAAAAATTAAAAAAAAAATTTAAAAACTATGTATCACCCAAATTTTCTCTATGATAACCACTCACAATATCTTGAGGAGCCGCACCCAAATTTTTTCTACAATTACCAACCGCAATACTCCCAATATTTTGAGGAACCGCGACCAAAATTTTCCTATGATTACCATTCCCAAAATTTTGAGGAACCCCAAGAACCGTACAATTCCAACCTCGAAATACTAATGGAAGATTTCCACGCGACGCTATCTCATTTCCGCCCAAATCACCACTCTCAATATTTTGAAGAACCGCAAGAATTCGTTCAGTCCAACCTCGAAACATTAATGGAGGATTTCATTGAAACATCAACCAATGCTAGACTAGAAACTATGATGGAGCACTTTGTGGACGCACAAACTATCCAGAATGAAGAGCTTAAAAGACAACATCTCGATAATCATGAGACCCTTAGGCGGCTGAACACCGTGGTCGAGTCCCTTGTGACTCACACTGAGGCATTGGAGACCCAAACCTTACTGCTTGCACTGACACCTATAGGTCCCTCCCCTGAGGAGAATGCGTATGTTATAACAACCAGTAGTGAAGGACAACTCGAAAATCCTGAGGAGAGTGATAATGAGGTTGATGAGAGTTATGGTGAGAAAAGAGTTGAGATTGAGACAAATTCACCAACACCATCCACAAACGAGGTTATCGAAGAGGTAGAGAATGAAGCACGAATTGTTGATCACCCTCCATATACCCCACCATATCCTTTCCTGTATAAGTTTGCAGACTCCAAAACGTATGTGCATGTATGGAAAATTATCCACGCACCCTTGTCTGGGGTCTTGCATAAAAAGAGAAAATTTGAAGACCAAACTAAGGAAAACATTACTGCTAAGAGGGTAAGGTTAAACTTTGAGGTGATGGATGAAATAACTAAACCCAAACTTGAAAAGCTAATACTTAGCATAGATCCAGAACCACCACCACAAGTTCAAAAGAATGAACTACCCCACAGAAGGAAGAAAAGAAAAGGTGAGGGATATGTGAGATGGCTTGATAAATGGCATTGGAAACCGAAAATCAACACTTCCATCCGTCGAGCTATCGACGTTAAACAAACCTCTGCGTGGGAGGAAACCCACAAGTTTTTAATTTAAATGTTTTCCTTTCATTGTTTGTGTTTGTAGAAAATAAAGAATTGTATCGCTTGTCACATCTCAGCTACATTTAGGCGAACGATCTCTTGATGACAATCCCTTAAGATGAGTTGGTGCCCACGCACATTCCTACAAATGTCGCTGCTGGTGGTGACACCGATGATGAGTATGATAGGAGAAGGTACTTCCTTCGGAAACAAGCCATATAATGAGCGGCTTAAAGAAAGTGAAGTTTCAGCAAATTCAGATATCTCATAGTACAAGACGCCGGAGTAGAAGTGGTCAGCAAAGACAAGGACAGCAAGGGAAGAATCAGAGTGAATTTGGCTATGGTAGCACGCATTGGCAGTCATACAGGTTCTATCTTTCCTTTACCACCTTTTATCAAAACATTGAGGACAATGTTTGGTTTAAGTGTGGGGGAGGAACTTTACCGCTTTCATTTTAACGCATTTTAGTTAGATTTATTGCTTTCTAGCATGATTTTAAATTTTTTTTTTCTATTTTCGTTGCGTCTTTGCATGTACTGTCAAGTCTTTATATGCGATTTTGTGTTTACCGATTTCCCACTCCCTTGAGCCACACCAAATATTTTGAAAATTTTTGCGTTAAAAAATAGGGTTTCTTTTGAAAATCTTAGGTTACAGACGAAATTAAGGTTAGATTGTGAGTCGTGGGAAAAATTCCGCAAAATCGATATCGTCTTAACACCGTGAGCCTCCCTATTATGGAAATCGATTTGAGTACTTGTTATGCCGTAGCCTTAAGTTCTCACCCCTTTAGTAGTCCCTAATTAGTTTATTTAGCAGTCAACACCATCCTAAGCACGCACTAAGTAGGAAGCCGATGCAAATAAGTGTATGATCTCATGGTAAATTGAAAAGAAAAAAAAATGAATGAAAAGAAATGCTCCTTCTAAGTTAGGTGATCCTCACCCGATCATTTAGCCCAACGGTGCAAACTTCTTTATTTTATTGATATTTAAGCCAATGTGCAAAAGAAAAAAAAATTGATAATAATAATGAGATCATAGTCACTAACAGGTTATCCTACCATGAGTGTGAAAGGATAACGGGCTTAATGTGATTGCGCCAGAATGAAAAGGGATGAAAGAAGGATGATTTAGTTAGGTTTAGGTATAATGACATGATTCAGATTGGTTTGTATAGGAGGGAGGTTGATGACTGCAAAAGCGGAATTGTGTTGTTACGATATCCTTAGTGTGTAAGCTAGTACCTATGACACAAACTCAACCGAAGTAGAGTTGGTAGCCTAGGATGAGTATCCATATGCACTATTTTTCTTATGAGTCATGGTTTGCTTGAGGACAAGCAAAGGTTTAAGTGTGAGGGTGTTTGATAACACGAAAATGTATCGTATTTTGGCCTTGATTTACATTCAATTATTATATTGTTTTCGTCTAATATCCAATTTTCTCGAGAATATTTAAGTGTTTTTGCAGGTATTTCTATTTCCAAGTTAAAAGTATGCAAAGTGGAGAAAAGAAGCAAAACAAGGAAGAAAAGATGCAGAAAATAGCAGAAAATAGCAGAATCCAAATTCTGCTGGTGTGACGACCGTGGCAGGTCCACCACGACCGTGGTAGACTCAAAATCCTCACGATCGTCATGGAATCAAAAATATAATTAATGCGTTAAGCACATACGTGGCCACGAAGCTTCAGAATTCCAGTTAGTGCACGTTCAACATTTTCTCATACATTGTCTCCACTATTTCTCCAACTTCCCACTACTCCCACTTTCTCCACCACTCATTTATGCTCCATGGAAGTTGCAAAACGAAAATCCCCTCTATATATAGGATTTCCCATGTCATTTTGGAGCATCCAAGTTTCTGGGCGCGAAAGCGCTGTTCATAGTTTTAGGCAGTAAATTACCATTGTAAAAGTGGTAGTTATCTCACATTGAGGAACTACCACACCATCAATATTTAGGCCTTTAATTTGTAACGCTTGGATCAAAGGTTGCCGTCATTATTAAAGTTAATTCAAGTTCTTTATTTCCGAATTCTACTTCAAGTCTTTACAGGTTCTTTATTGTATTGCTTATTATTATTATTTATCGCTTTCATAAATTAATTATCGTGATGCTTTCAAATTCAATTACCATTTCTGTGTTGTTTTCATTTAATTCCATGTCCGGCTAAATGTTTAGAGTCCGATGTATGAGGACCGTCGTTACCGACGGGACTCGGTAGAAAATAACAGGTGCGAACTTATGATTAAAAATCCTGTTTTGGTTTTAATTTCCAAGTATAATTTAAATAACTTTGTCACGAGAGTGAGAGGTTATTTAACACGATTTTGTCACGAGAGTGAGAAATTAATTAAGGTTAGAGCCGGCACTGCGAGAGCGTGGGGATCGAACCAGATAGTGGAAATTAGGCACCATATCTAAATACAGCGGGAGCGCTTTAGATGTTGGTTAGGATATTATTGGCTTTCAAAACGTATTTCTTAGTTACCGGGCGAGCGGGAGCAAAATCTTGGGATTAGGAAGTATGGCTTTAGTTAATACCGCGAGAGCGTGAGGCAGAGTCTTTAAGTTGGTATATTCAACGGAACTAAGTTATAGTCGAAATTAGTACCCGAATTCTACAAAGTCCCTTAGGAGCGCGGAATCCATATTCCGGTCTCTCTTTCTCTATTATATTTACTTAGTTTTATTTTCAGTTCTAGTTTTAGTTTACCTTAAATCAAAAATATCATTAGCCTTAGCTTTACAAAGTAACGATAGATTACGGTAGGTTGACATTGGTCTCTGTGGGTTCGACAATCTTTTATATTACTTTGATAAATCCGTGCGCTTGCGGAGCATCGTGTTGCAACTTTGTGCTTAACACCATATTGCTCCAAAGCTTTTTCAAGCTGAGTGTTGCAAAAGTGGGATCCTCCGTCACTTATCAACACTCACGGAGTACCAAATCGAGCAAAAATGTTTCTTTTCAAAAAATTTATTATGGTTTTTCCATCGGCCTTAGCACAGGTTGTTGCCTCAACTCATTTGGAAACGTAATCAACAGCGACCAAAATGTACTCGTTAGAAAATGAAGATGGAAACGGTCCGACAAAGTCGATTCCCCAACAATCAAATACTTCAATTTCCAACATATTTTTTAAAGGCATTTCATGCCGCTGTGAAATTCCACCACATCTCTGACATTTGTCACAACTTTGGGCATGCGCATGCGCATCTTTGAATAAAGAAGGCCAATAAAAGCCCGACTGAAGGACTTTCGTTGCCGTTCTCAACCCGTTAAAATGTCCTCCATATGGAGAGTTGTGACAATGACACATTATGTTTGTGGCTTCATCTACCGACACACATCTTCTCAAGAGGTTGTAGACACCAAGTTTAAACAAATGTGGTTCATCCCACACAAAAGACTTGGCGTCCGACAAAAATTTCCTTTTTTGATGGTGAGTTAGACCATCTGGTATTAATCCGGCGGCTTTGTGGTTAGCCATGTCGGCGAACCATGGTCTAACTTGCACCCTAAAAACTTTTTCATCTGGAAACTCCTCTTTGACCTCACATTCTTTTTTGGTCACGTCAACGTTCACAAGGCGGGATAAGTGATCCGCCACCAAATTCTCGGATCCTTTCTTGTCACGAATTTCTAGATCAAATTCTTGCAATAAGAGGATCCAACGAATTAGCCTCTGTTTAGAATCGGGCTTGGTGAGCAAATACTTAATCGTTGTGTGATCCGTGTAAATGATAACTCGCGTCCCAATCCAATAGGAACGAAATTTTTCCAATGCATACATTATTGCAAGTAACTCTTTTTCAGTTGTTGCATGGTTAATTTGAGCTTCGTTTAAAACTTTGGTCGCATAGTGTATCACATGAAAAATGTTTGTTTTCCTCTGACCCAAAACTGCACCCACCGTATAATCACTCGCATCACACATTAGTTCAAAATCCAATTTCCAATTAGGTGCGTTGATTATGGGTGAGGTAGTCAAACTTTTCTTTAAAACATTAAAAGCAAACATACAAGATTCATCAAAGTCAAAAAACTTATCTTTGTTGAGCAAATTGCTCAATGGCTTTGCTATATTTGCGAAGTCCTTGATGAACCTCCAATAGAATCCCACATGTTCGAGAAAACTTCGGATGCCTTTGACATTCGTTGGAGGAGGCAACTTTTCAATCACTTCAAGTTTAGCTTGATCAACCTCAAGACCTTTGGAGGAGACTTTGTGGCCCAACAATATTCCCTCCGTAACCATAAAACTGCACTTCTCCCAGTTTAATACCAAATTCGTCTCAACATACCGTTCAAGCACAACCTCTAAATTTCTCAAGCAAAGATCAAAAGACGCTCCGAAAAAGGAGAAGGCGTCCATGAAAACCTCCATTGTCTTTTCAATAAGATCAGAGAAAATAGCTTGTGAAATTCTGGTATCAGACATGTGATGTTAAGTGCGATGTCACAACAACACACTCTGCACAATGGACAAAATAAACAGCAGAATAACACACAGAGTTGTTCACCCAGTTCGGTCTAACTACCTACGTCTGGGGGCTACCAAGCCAGGGATGAAATTCACTACTTGTAGAATTAAATTACAGACTCAACAACCCAGTTGACAATCTCCTAATCTTAATTCCTACTAGTGACTTTCTACCTAAGAAACCACTTAGATATGAGAACACTACTCAATCCCTAAAACACTTCAAAGATCACACACTTTGAATACCACTACTTGATTCTGCTTCACAGCTTTGATCAAGAACATCTCAAAACATCAATACCAATTCACACTCGAATGGTTTACAAAACATACACGAAGACACAATCGACACTCAGTCATTAGCTCTCTTTCTTCGTTACTTTTCCTTCAGTACAGGTGCGCTTTATATAGCTCTTTGAATTGGACTTGGACCTGCTACAATATCTGACCTGATTTGTTATTTAAAACTGAATATTCAAAACAGATTTTCTCCTAAAATCTTTTCAAATCTTCAACCTTTTAAATCTCCTACAAATCTGCACCAGATCTCCTACGCAGCGGAAAATATCTATCCCAAGATATTCTCATCCAATGAGACTAACAGCTCTCCACAATTCCAGCTAACACGCAAACCCTAACAACATCACAACCTGATGTTATTAATTCTGCAGATCTAATGTCACAACATCGCTTGTGACATCAGACATCCAAACATCAGAACTTAAACACTTAACACAACCCAGTGTTAAGACTCAATGTTGTGACATCACCACCTTGACATCAAACATTGAACAACCTTTGTTTTACCAAAATTCTAGCCAATCCAAGAAACCAGCAGCTTGCACACAATGTTGAAATGTTGCCGGTGCGTTGTATAGACCAAACGACATCTTTCGGTAGGCAAAAATTCCGAAAGGACAAGTGAATCCTGTTTTCTCATGGTCATCCGGATCCACTGTAATTTGGTTATACCCGGAATAACCATCCAAGAAGCAATAGAATTGTTGGCCCGACAATCTTTCTAACATTTGGTCCATAAAAGGAAGTGGAAAATGATCTTTCCTTGTCGCAGTGTTTAGCCTTCTATAGTCTATGCACATCCTCCACCCCGTCACCATTTTTGTCGGGATCAACTCATTTTTTTCATTACGGATCACGGTCATTCCTCCTTTTTTTGGCACAACATGGACCGGACTTACCCAAGGGCTTTCGGAAATCGGGTAAATCATACCGGCATCCAAGAGCTTTAAAACCTCCTTTCTTACTACTTCTTTCATTGTTGGATTCAAACGGCGTTGCGGTTGGGCGACCGGTTTGAAATCCACTTCCATGAATATGTGAAGCATACAATAAGAGGGACTTATGCCTTTAAGATCGGAAAAAATCCATCCCATTGCTTCTTGATTTTTCCTCAAAACTTGAATTAACCAGTTTTCCTCATTGTCAGATAAAATGTTGCTTATGATAACAGGTTTATTACAATCGTCATCCAGGAAAGCATATTTCAAATTGGAAGGCAACACCTTCAATTCAAGTTGAGATTTCACATCACTCACCTCTTTTTTTAGCAATTCCTCTTCACATTCCCAAGGTTGCAACTCCTCCAAAGATTTAAGTTCCTTTAAGCACTCTTCAAGTGCTCTTTCCTCTTCATTGGAGAATACTTCAAAGGAATCATCAAGAGCTCTTTGCAAAGGGCTCACTACATGAATTTGTTTTGTGACATCCATAACCAATTCTTCCATTGCATCTATTCTGAAACAATCACCTTTGTAGTTTTTGTGTTTCATGGCCTCAAATAGGTTGAAACAAACCTCCTCATCTTGGACTCTAACCTTCATGAGACCGTCGTCCATATCAATCGCCATTCTAGCAATTTTCATAAACGGTCTCCCAAGAATCAATGAAGCGTCTTCATCTTCCTCTATTTCAATTACCACGAAGTCAATAGGAAATAAGAATTTGTCCACTTTAACCAATACATCTTCCGCTACACCGTGAGGACGGGTAGTGGATTTGTCCGCGAGTTGCAATGTCATTTGAGTGGATCTCAATTCCATGTGTCCTAACCACTTCACAATCGACAAAGGTATCAAATTGATACTAGAGCCCAAATCAATCAATCCGTTGCCCACATAGATATTTCCTATAGTAACTAGAAAGGTGACTCGTCCCGGATCACATTCTTTCCTCGGGGGAGTACGTTGAATGATAGCGCTACAACTAGCATCCACCATGATGGTCTCTTGATCCTGGTACCTCTTCTTTTTCGTGAGAATATCCTTCATAAATTTCGCATATTTTGGTATTTGCTCCAAAGCTTCGAAAAATGGAATGTTTATTTGTAATTGTTTGAAAATATCCATAAACCGAGCGTAGTGCCTCGCACTATCTTTCTTGTAGGAGCATGAGGATATGGTAAATGTTGGATCGGAATATTATTCAACGGTTCTTTCCCCTTCCTAGTTCTTTTCAATTTTTCTTCTCTCTCTCTCTTTTTTCATCATCCTCACTTTTTTCCTTCTCATTTTCAACTAGAACACCCTCAACATTTTTTTCTACTTCAATCTCATCACTATCTTTTTCTTTTTCAACTACAACCTCCTCCTACACTACAACTTCACCTACACCCATGTCAATCTCTCTTCCACTTCTTGTTAGAATCGCCTTACAATGCTCTTTAGAATTTGGTAGAGTATTTGTCGTAAAGTTTCCTTTTTGTTGGTCGGCCAATTGTTTTTATAATTGTCCGACTTGTGTTTCAAGATTCCTTATGGCCGCATCGGTATTCTTCTGATTGGATATTGACATTTGTATAAATTACGTGAGAGTGTCTTCCATCTTCGTATTTCCAATGGGATCTTGCAGAGGTTGAGTGTAATTTTGGTATGGTTGACGGTTTGACGGTCCGGCTTCTTGTGGTCTCTATGGTTGTTGATAACCTTGGTTACCCCGTTGTTGGTAACCTTGGTTGCCTTGTTGATACGGAGGTCGGGGTTGGTATCCTTGATTTCCATCATAGTTTACCTCCTCCACAACCGGAGGACAATATCCGGTAGGATGGTCGCCTCTACAAAATTCACAAACCAAGACTTGTACATTTTTACTCGAGGAGTCATGAATTTCTTTAAATTGTTGAGGAATTTTAGACATTTGTTTCGTCAACAACTCAACTTGCTGGGATAATAACTTGTTTTGAGCAAGTATAGCATCATTGGTTCCCAATTCTAAAACTCTAGGAGTCCTTTGAGAAGGTCCACGGTTATGACTTCCTTGATGGTCATTCAAAGCCATCTTATCAATAATGGCAGTGGCCTCTGCAGCGGTTTTCCTCAGCAAGGATCCACCAGCGGTGGCATCCAACAAGGTTTTATGCACAAGTTAAAGTCCATTCCGAAAAATATGAATTTGAGACAATTCATCAAAGCCATGCCCCTTGAATTTCCTCAACATAGATTTGAATCTCTCCCACGCTTCATTGAGAGATTCGTTGGTACCTTGTGTGAACACTGCGATTGCGGTCTTTGCCTCCATAAAACGAGTATGTGGGAAAAATCGCTCCAAAATTTTTTCTTCAAGTGCATTCCAATCCGTCATTATTGCCGTTGACTGATCAAGATACCATTCCTTGGCCTTCCCAATGAGGGAGTGCGGGAATAGTATCTTAAACAGAGATTCCTCTTCAGCTTCGGGCGCACTAGTTGCTCCCGTAATCTCATAGAACTTCGTCAGATGTGTTAAAGGATCCTCATGATCCATACCAGTAGAAGGACTTTGATATAGCAGTTGGAGAATACCAGTCTTCATTTCTGAATGACGATCGTTCTGTGCATTGCGAGCAAACTGTGCATTGTGTCTCGGACTGTTGGTGCATGGTCTAGAAGCAGGTGGTGGTGGTGGTGGTGGATGTTCCATAACTGGAAGTACTTGTGGAAATGGTGGTCGTATAGAAGTCGAACTTCCCTATTGTTTTTGCTTTTGTCTCGCTAGTTGCCTCCTTCGTCTCGTTCTGCTATTGATTCTACGAGAGGTTCTTTCAATCTCAGGATCGAACAGAAGTTGGTCCGCCGGTAGTTTCCCTCGCATAAAACAAAGTCTGCACACTAAACAAAACAAATTAACAAGTTCGAGAAAAAGTTAACAAGCTTAAAACAAAACAACTATTGCAATGCTTGCAATATCAATGAACAATCCCTGGCAATGGCGCCATTTTGTTGAAACAGTACTAGGGGGTGTTTTTATCGTCTCCACAGGGATTGTCGATATTAGATGCTTGTCGTTCAATAGTCACAATGTTTTAAGTTCACGAGTTTCAAATGGTTCTCGATTTTGGTTAACATAAATTGGTAGCAAAGAGTAAATTTGTGGCAAAGAGTTTGTAAGGTTTTTAGAAAAGCATGTCAAGGTTAGGTTTCGCTAATCCTTTTCATATATATCTGATTAATCACGTATATGAGCTTAGTTTCCGACCAATACAACCGCGTATCCTCTCGACTAAGTTTATGTCTAAAGAAAAGTCGTGAGTATCGTTGTTTAGACCGTTAGATGATGTCTCACGCTAACAATCGAAACAACAATCGTTAAGATAAACACAAAGCGAATAACAAATCCCAAATCTATGTCTAGAGTTTGGTTTTTAAGAGATGAAATTATTAGGTCATGATTTGTAGAATCTATGTCTAGAGCAATACAAACCACACATAAATCATTAAGAGCAAATAACTTCATCTATATTGATCAAAAACCTTGTTCATATACAAAAGATCAAAAGAAATACATATTATCAGGATCAACTACATCTAACCTCAACACAAGAGTGTTTAGCTACTCATTCTCATGGTAGCTTGGATGACAAGTTTCAAGAGGAGATGGATAAACATCCAAGTCGAATAATCGAGAATGGATGTGACTTCAGCTTCTCAAGGTGAAAATTCCCTCTTGGATGATCAAAAGACAGAAAACTATGTTTTTGGGTGAAAATAGCAAAAGATCCCTTTCAAGAAAAGTGAAAAATCAATTTATACAACACAAAAATTCAGCAGCCTTCGCCTAGCGAAGGAATCATTCGCCAAAACCTTCGCCCCAACGAATTTTGGGTCCTTTTGCCCCTGCAACTTTCTGCCTCTCTTCACTGGAAGCTTTGCCTAGCGAGCAAAGCAGGGAACCTTCACTGGCTCCCTCGCCACATCGAATTTACCCTCTTTTCCTACTGAAACTTTCTGCCTCTCTTCGCTGGAATACTCGCCAACGTTCGCTAGGCGAACCTTCGCTGGTGACTTCACCAGGACTCGCCTAGCGAATCCTACTGTTGCTTTCTTGCTTCAATGGCAATTTGCATCCACTCCTTGTGTATTACATTCTTGATCATTTCATGCCTATTTCTGCACACTAGCACACAAATTACAAGCACCACAAGTATATTCCAATGTTTGAAGAACAACACAAATCACCACTAAAATCAACAAGTTAAACATGGAAAGTAATGAAAAATGCCAAGTATTGAATACAAATATGTAGTATGTTTGACATCTAACACAGCAGCGCTTTTAGAAAGTGTTTTCATATGTGGGGCCAACTTAAGGCCTTTAGCAGCGCTTTTTGAAAGCGCTTTCTAAGGTGACCCTTTAGCAGCGCTTTCTAAGGTTATACCTTTAGCAGGGCTTTTATAAAAGCGGTTTTTAAGGTAGTGTTTCCGTACGACCTTTAGCAGCGCTTTTAGAAAGCGCTTTCTAAAGGTAGCCTTTAGCTGCGCTTTTTTTTAGCGAATTTTTTTCAAAACTTATAGCAGCGCTTTCTGATAAAGGCGTTGTCTTTGTAGTGCTGCCAAAAGCGAATTTTGGAGTAGTGGTTTTAGATTCTAGAAGTTTCTTAGGTTCTTGTGATTATGCCACTTAGATGGCTAAGATATGTTTAGAGTAGTATTTAAAGTGTAGTGTTCTATTTGTATTGGCATCAAAGAAATCAATGAAAGTATTTATTTTTATTTTATCTCTCTCTTAGTTTTATTTGTCTTTTTCATAGGATAGATTTTATAGTTTTCTCTAATTTTGTTAGGGTTCATATTTAGCATCCTAACAATTGGTGCTTTCATTACTGCACTCAATCTCCCTTCCATGGAATATTATTAATACAATCATCCATTTTACCCCACTTTCACTCACTCATATTATGTCACTACAACAACCATTTCTGCTCCACCATCCATAAACCCATACCCTGCAAATCCATATTCACAACCTGAAACACCTCAACAATCATCTTCCACATTCGATGAACATTCAAGTTACCATAGCTACCAACCTCAATCTCAAGATTTCTATTCATAACTAGAAGTTCTAAAACAATATTTGATTGAAACACACAAAATCAAAAATGAATCTAGAGAAGAGTTGAAGGAACTGATTCAAAATTTTGGTTACTCTCTCAAAACATCACAACTTTCTTATAAGGAAAAATCTTCAAATTTGTATGGAAGACAACCAGAACAACCAAAAATTAAACCTATTGCTGAAGAACAGAAAAAAGAAGGAATCGAAACAATTTTTGATTCACTAAGATCAACTCCAATCGAAACAATTTTTGATTCACTAAGATCAACTCCGACAATAACTCAGGGAGCATCTTCGGTGAAACTTCCGGTGTCTTCTCCGACGACATTTCCGGCGAGTTTTATGACGTTATCAGAACCATCAGAACCATCAAATCTACTACCGAAATCATCTAAGCCACCACCAAAAACCACCATATTCACTGTCGAAACTAGATCGAGACTACTTTTTGAGAACAGAAGAAAGAAAATTTTACAACTTCCAGCATTTGCATCATTTCCGCTACCTAAACCTCCAGATTTGCAAACTTCGCCGAAACTGAAGCCATCGCTTTGGAAACATCTTTTTTGTCTAGATCTGCGACCTTCTCCAAAGCCACCAGACGTTGGTCGATCAACGATAGTACCACCACCAACCCTGACCTCCGACGGTGTATTTTCCATCTTGATTTTTGATCCCGGCGGTGATGAACACCATTTTATTCGGCATCAAATTCAGTTAACCATTCATATTGTTACTATTTCATGAGAATTGGCTTATGTTTGATAGCTTCTAGGATACTCATATTTATTGGATATTGAAAAAAGAGAAAGAGAGAGAGAGAGAGAGAGAGAGAGAGAGAGAGAGAGAGAGAGAGAGAGAGAGAGAGAGAGAGAAAAGATGAGTTGAAGAAGAGTGAAAGAAGAAGAAAAGGGTTCTGTTTCAAAAAGAAAAAAGAGAAACACAATATAAAATTTCTCTCTCCATGAATGGGCAGTAAATGAATCTAATTTTCACCTTAAAATTGTAACGTGTGAATGGGCAGTAAATGAATAGCCAACTATCATTTCACCTTAAAAAAATGTAACGTGTGAATCCAATTTTCTCCACCAGCCTGACCTCCACTTTCTTATTATTAGCATTAGCCTAGCCTATCATCCACTTTTTATTTTCTAAACTTCTAACTATCATACCCCAAATTTTGATCACTAACATTTCCCATCATTGTGAAAATCATCATCACAATATGGATGTACCTTTATGCCTCATCAATCTTCTTAAAGAAGGGTGAGCATTCACTACAGCTAAGAATTAGGGTTTCAAGCCCTCTCAGAGCTCTTAGACAAAGGATCAATCAAGAAATAACATGATCTTTAACTTGTCTAACCTATCAAACATCCATAAAGGATCAAGAGGACTCCCACATCAAGAATCGAGCACAAAGTTACAGCATTCCAAGTGGATCAAGCCTCAAGATCGCCAGTGTCACCAAATTAGGGTTTTGGTCGACTGAGGCCTCCAGATGAAAATTTTCCTCTGGGCATGAGCCAATGCTTCAAAGCACAACCCAAGATACTCTAATGGACCTCATAAACCCAATCATCAAGTCAGTTTGACCTCAGGGGATGCATTCACCAAAAATCAGGAATTAGGGTTTCTTGACCTAATTTACCCCTAAGTTGACTTTTGGGAAAAAACATGAGCCAAGACCTCAAGACATGATTTGAGGGTCTCTAATAAACCAAATTGATCCATTTTGCAACAATGGATTGATCCAAGAAGCTTGATTCACAAGTTTCATTTTCATCAGGACCACAATTAGGGTTTTGAGGAAAAAGTCAACTGTACCTTTGACTTTTGACCTGGACATGCTCCCAAACCTTGGAACATGATTCAATACACCCTACAACCCCTATGGAACATATCCATTAGGTTTGATTTAGGTCAAGGACTTGATTTCACCAAGGATCGCACAGTTTGGAACTCATCTAATAAAAAGTCAATTGTGCACAAAAGTCAAGTTTGGCTTTTTGAGATTTTTCACAATTATGGTTCCTTGACCCTAAAACAATGTTAATATGTGATTTTAATCATCATTCATCAAGAAAAATCAAAGAAAGTGGGATAACTTGTAAAAGGGGTAACCATAAAAACTTAGAATTTTTCTAAGTTATGGAACAAAGTGGCTAGGGTACCAACTTCCAAGGATCATAACTTGAGATCCAAGCAACCACTTTGGGTGGTCCAAAGCTGGATTTGTAGCTCTCATGACATACTTCAAAAGTTTCAACTACACCTCATTCCAATTCCTCATAGATTTCAAGTTATGATTGGATCAAAATCACTAAAAACATGAAAATGCATCTTTTTCCAACACTTAGAAAAATTATGCTCAAGGCAGATTTCAAGTGAAACACCAAAACTTGGAGGGTTGTTTCACATAGTTTTAGGCTGACTCAATTCAAGATGTAAACATCAAAGTTGTTGTCCATATTGCCTACAATCCAAGGAACTTATTGGCATGAAACAACTCAGCTTGAGCCAAGAGTTATGGCTGCTTCAAAACACCATGGCAAGGCTGTCATGAAAAAACCAGTTTGCATGTTTTCTTGCTTTACACGATTTCTGAGTCAAAGCCAAGGATCACTATGCCAAGTTCATCCAATCTGATCACAATGCATCTGATCCAACCAACAAACTTGGACTGAAATGCCAAGAGCTTGTCCTTGAGAATTGATGAGTTTTGGCATATATGCCTTGAATTCAAAGGGAATTAATGTTGAATAGTGCACTTTCAAGATTATCACTCTCCTCAGTTAAGTTCTCTGATTAAACAACAATTAAAATGACTGAGGAATATGGAATCAGTCAATACATAGCTGGTCTATTTGGGGCAGCTGTTACACCTAGTGCAAGAGGCATTTATGCCAAGCCAAGACCATTGAACCATGGCCTTATCCTCTAAGCTTCAAGAGAACCACTTCAAAACAAACTTGCTCTACTATAAATAGAGCTCATTTGTGCTCAGTTTAAGTACACCAAAGCAACCAAACTGATGATTTCCTCAAAATCCCTTTCTCTAGGCCAAAATGCCTTCTTTTGCAAGGTAACTCTGAGTTTTTGAGTTAGAGAGCATTTCCACCACAACTCATGATCCAAACACATCCAATATGTCATATCTAAGCTGTCCAAACTCTCATATGTGACCTGTAACACCAAAATCACAAAGTCCCCTCTCAAAACCTCAAAATTGGACTTTTTTGCATTTTCAAGCCATGTCTTGATTCATTCACTTTCAAAACCAGATAATACCTCAAATATACTCCAAATATCATTCTTGAACTGTCCCAAATGGTTCCCCACATCTGGAAAACCATTTGAGAGAGTTGCTATATTGGTCACTTTTGCCCCTTTTGCAAAAAAGAGCTCAAACTTGTTCCTGAGGATTCCAGCTGGTTCCAACCATTCTAAAAACTTCTAAGGGATCAATTGAGAGTGTCTAAAGCATCAAATTACTTCTGGCACAAGAAACTTGGCATATGGCCCAAAAAACTCCTAAAGAGGTAAGCATCACAACTTGAACTCTTTGAAATATGCATTGCTTTGAAGTCCACTGATCATGCACATCTCATACATGTTATATATGTTGTGTTTGAACCAATTCATCATGTAATTCATGCCTGTAACAAGAGGTAGCATAGAAAATGCAATTATAGGCCTATTTCAAGAACACCATCGGGTTTTGAAATAGGAACCTCATATGAAAAAACCACCACCACCATTGGATTCCTTGTGAAATTCTAGGCAGGATAGACCTAAATTTTGTCCCAATCCATGGAGAAATGAGAAAGTCACAAGCTCGACGTTTTTGGCCAAAATCTTGTCTTGCCTTGCCTTGGCCAGGCCAAAAACAAGGCATGCCTCATATATTCATGGGGTGGTTTTGATACACGGATGTATCACCACCCCAGTGGTAGAAGGCGCGCGTTGCACCCTAGAGGTCCGGGGTTCGAATCCCCCTCGTCCCAGATCCTCTTTTTACCACTTTTTTCCATTTTTTTTTATATATTTTGTTATATTTTAAATGATTTGGAAAATTAATTTCTCCTTCAATTTTAATTATTTTTTATTAGTTCTTTTTGCAAAAAATCACAAAAATGTTAAAATATTTTATTCCACAAAAAAATCAGATTTATATTAATTATTTAATATAGTTGATATTTTTGTAAATAAATTCATTTTTATTGTATTTAAACCTTTTAAAAATGAATATTCACCTAGAAAAAACAAAACCAAATGAGTTCTAAATCATCTTGTGGTTAAAACTTCATTTTTCAAATCTTAACCAAAAATCACAAGTAGTCTATTTAGAATTATTTGATATTTTTGTCATTTTATTCGTTTTATTAAAAGGATTACTTTTAAAAATGATGAAATTAGGGTTTCTTTGATTTTCACCCTAACAAACTTTTTTCAAACACTTTGGGCCTCTAATAGAGTGTAAGACCCAACCCCTTTGTAAATAAACATTTTTTGGCCTCACATATTGTATAAGTCCCTCTGTATATTTTCAAAACAACGGCGCAATCGTCGCCTTTTCAAAATAATCCGGGCATCTCCCTGAGTTGTAAGCCCCATCTCCTATACAAAAATAAACTTTTTGGGCCTCTAATAGAGTGTAAGACCCAACCGCTTTTTGTAAAAAAAACCATTTTTGGGCCTCAGTGTATTGCATAAGTCCCGATACAGCTTCAGAAACTCCGACGAGATCGTCGTGTTCAAACTATTTTTAACTGGGCCTACCCTTGTGTTGTAAGTCCCATTTCTTTTCTTTAAATAACCTTTGGGCTTCTCTTTGAGTTGTAAAACCTATCCCTTTGTACAGAAAACTTTTTGGGCCTCATTTGTTGTATAAGTCCTGATACGATATTCAAAACAACAGTACAATCACTGTTCAAACCTTGGGCCTCTCCTTGAGTATAAGCCCCAATAATTTTTTTTACAAACAATTCCCTTTTGATTTAGGTTCAAATATAAAGTTGTTATCAAAACTTTCTTTAATTTCTCTGAACAACTAAAAATACAGCATGGAAGCTCGCTCACCTGTAAGTTTTAACAACTTTCATTTACTCGCTTTAATATATATAACTGTATTGTGGGAAGCTGCACATGGTTAGTCTTCTTTCATTCTTTTAAATATACGTCAAATATATATATATATATATATATATATATATATATATATATATATATATATATATATATATAACTGTATTGTGGGAATCTGCGCATGGGTAGTCTTCTTTCATATCCTTTTAAATACTTGTCATATATCAAATGTATATATACTAGTATAGTTATTTAGAGTTTTCCCCGACAACTAGGTCTAGAACTAGGTAAAGCCTGTTGGTCACTCTTAAATACAAACAAAACTAGATCCCCCCATAGGATTTCTAGATACAGTCTTCCCTTCTCTTGGGGTTAAACAATATGGAACAAAGAGAAAGGCAGTATTCTCGGTGAACCTTTTCTTAGACTGTCACCCCTAGAAATTGTCAAAGAAATTCTACTCCCAGGAGTTGATCTATTCTCGGTGAATATCATCTCTTGAGTTTATTCGAACCTCAAACTTTCCTGAAATGATCTCTTCTATGTGAATTGCATTTCTTGAACTTCTCTTGGTTTAGGACCCACAGGCTTCCTAAAAGCAACCCCGCCTCCTCTTGGGCTTTGTACAAGGACCCTTCGGCTTCTTAGAAGTTCTCATGCCTTCTCTTGGGCTTAATACAAGGACCCTGACGACCTTTTAAAGGTATAAGACAGAACTTATTCATCCTTTGCTAGAGCAGTCATTCCAATGTCAGACCTCAGGCCACTTTAGGGTTGATTCTTATCCCTTAATGCCCTTGCCCCCTCTTGGAGGCATCATAGAAAAGACAAAACTCTTCCACACCAGTAGACTTGGACAGTCTAATCCTCTTGAGTCTCAAAGACATTCTCAAGTTCCTTACAACTATAGGAAAAAACCCCGGGCATTTTGAATCGATCTCCAGCAGAAACCCAACCTCTCTCAAGAGAGTTCCCCGACCAGGGTCAACACTATCTTAAATCAGAACCTCAAGGTATCTGATATCTCAATTCTTCTGTAATCCTCAGCAAGAGTTGATTCCCCACTTGGACCTGCCTGGGGATCTTAATTATCCCCGGCAAAAGATAGCCTCATCTTAGGCTTTGTATAATGATCCTTTCCACGCAGAAGCCAGCCTCCTCTTGGGATTTGTGCAAATGATTCTCCCCAGCGGAGCTAACCTTTTCAGACTCTCTTGTTGAGTCAACCACCTTTCCCGACTCTCTTGTTGAGTCAATCACTTTTTAGACTCTCTTGTTGAGTCAATCACCTTCTCGGACTCTCTTGTTGAGTCAACCTTTTTAGCCTCAATCTTGGGCTTTGTACAAGACAGATAAAAATACTCTCTCGTTGAGTCGATCTTTATCCAAACTTGGTATAAATATTTCCTCTAGCAGGAGCTAGCCTCTTCTCAAGTTGTGTAGAAAAACTTCTCCAGCTTGTCCAACCTCCATCCTGGGCTTTATACTGGACAAATAAAAGCACTCTCTTGTTGAGTC
Organism: Lathyrus tuberosus; assembly: GCA_022829125.1. Taxonomy (NCBI): domain Eukaryota; kingdom Viridiplantae; phylum Streptophyta; class Magnoliopsida; order Fabales; family Fabaceae; genus Lathyrus; species Lathyrus tuberosus. The sequence goes on from JALAZF010000018.1 coordinate 17,394,388, forward strand.
AAAACTCCTTTAGCCTCAAATCTTGGGCTTTGTACAAGACATAAATTTCTCTCTCTTGAGCTTGGGACAGATATCTTCCCTAGCAGAGTCATTTCTTCCTAGTCTTCTTCTAAGCTTTGAGGAATGATTTTCCCTAAGAAGAGTCAAACCCAGTTTAAGCCTCCTCTTAGGCTTTGTATTATGATTTTCCCAGTAAGGTCAGCCTCAAATCTTGGGCTTTGTACAAGACACCTACAAATCATCCCCAGCGGAGTCAAAATCCCTTTTAGCCTCAATCTTGGGCTTTGTACAAGACAGATAAAACACTCTCTTGTTGAGTTGGTCACTTCTAGCCTCCTCTTTGGCTTTGCATAAATAAATCCCCTAGCCGAGTCAAATAACCTTTTAGCATCAACCTTGTGCTTTGATCAAGGCACACAAAAATTAACAATCCTTCTTTAGAGATGACAAATTCTCTCTTAGTCATAACTTTTTTAGCTTCAATCTTGTGATTGGAACAAGACACAAATACACCCTTTAGCCTCTGTCTTGGGCTTTGAACAAGACATCAAAACATCTTTTTCCTCCCTTAGAATAGGAGGAACTACGATTGCTCTGATTTCTATATTTCGTTTAAACAAGAATATGTAGGCATAAGATTGCGAAATCTTAGCGAGCATACTAATCAAAAACTCTAGGTCCAGTACCTTCATACCAATCAAAACTCAGGTCTAGTACTTTACCAAAAACATCGGGAGTAACCCGAACACAAATAAAATCTCACTCACTCACTCATACTTCCCAAGAAACCTTCCCAACCCATTACCAGATAAACACCATCAATTACAAAGCGAAACCCTAAAGCTAATATCCAATGGATAACCACATATAGGATGGGTAATTGATAACTACCCATTGTATAACCTGACCCTGGACCCCCAATCTCTTTAAAGAATTTGTTCAGTTAAACATTCACGTGCAATGTTAGTTTTAGATAGATTCCCTTTCCCTTCCAGCTTCACGGGATAAATAAGAAATCAGAAAGTAGCACCCTTTCTCCTCGAGGAGGAAAACCCAAACTTCAGCGATAAGGTGGTCGCGTCACCGACAAAAATCGCTCGCTACTGTAAAATGGAGACTCTGCTGGGGAGTCACTGAATGATCTGTTTTACCTTGGACATCATCGTCCCCATTTTCCAACAGCAAAATGGCGATTCTGCTGGGGAGTCATTGTCTGTATAGGACTAGGATTATAGCTCTTAAGAGGTCTAGGATGTTAGTTTTAGGATAAATATATATATCGCTTTTCCTAATTGATATTCGTGTTTACTTTTCTGCTAATGGGACTGCGGGTGATGCCGCATCTGGAAAGATTGAGTATACACCTATGATAAGTGATGGCACTAGATGGGTAATCTTAGAGGGAGTGACTTCCAAATAAGAGGTCCTGGTCGACCATCGAATCAGTGGAGAGACCCTTTGCGGATTCAATGCCTATACTGTCGCTCCCAGGATTTTCATCCAGGTACAAACGCGAGAGTGGCGCGGAAAAAACAGAGTCGCCAGCCGTGTAAATTTATCCCAAGAGAGGGAAAGGGAACACCGCATAAACCTTAGGAAGGGGGAAAGGAATGGTCATCGCAACCATAACCTGGGTTCGGGAGTCGGTTACGCGAGGGGAAGGTGCTAACACCCCACGCGTCCATCGTACTCGATGGGATCCATGCTTGTTGTCTAATCTAAGGGTAAGTTATACTATCATCTAGGGCTGTACTAAAACGGAGAGGGAAAGACACAGACCGACTCGGTAGGACGTCGACGTCCTAGGCCTACGTACCCCCTTTGTGCAATGGGGAATTCAGAGTCAACATAGTTCGGACCAAGTTCTTTTTGTGTTTTTTATGAGCGACGTTAAGTTCGCGTCCGGCAGTTAGGGTCGATGCCTGTTTGCATCTCAGACGGAAAATAACATGCCCTTTTTGAAAATAGCCTTTAAGTTGAAGGTCCCGAAGGACAAAAAGGTTTGAAGTTGGTTTGTGTTTTTTAGGACAGAAGTGGCTTAAGTTAGTTCCTAAGTTGCATTGCACCAAAGTCTAGGGCACAGGGGCGAATACTTAACGCATCGTCCCAAGACAGGACGCTCGCTAAGCACTCTAGAAAGATGAGAGGAAGCCCCTCATTTCTCATTCCCCATACTTAAGGCTCGTGCGCAATACACCTTATTCTTATTAAGTGTTTTAAAGAAATTCGAGATGAGAAGAGAGAAGACACAAGGGTAACTCTAAGGGAGACTATGAATCCTAAAGTGATCATGCATGGGTGACCTACGGTTAGTGAAGTTTGACGACAACCTAAATCCTAAAGGAAAGAGATGAGAGAAGGAGAGAATAGTAAAGGTGAATATGGATGCTTATCCACACCCTTAAAGAACTTACCTTAGACCCTGCATAAAAGATTAGTACAAAATAGACATAAGTAAGAGAGATGAGGTGAATGAAAATCAAACAATGGCAAACAACAATGATTATCATCCAAACATGAATCAAAGAAACAAAGAAACAGCCCCAAAGCAAATGGCACAAGTGCCTTTTCTAACAGATAATCAGACAAGGTCAAAGATGCGCCTGCAAGAAAATCTCAAGTGAAAACAAATCAGATAATTAGAAAAATGACTCCTAAAATTCCCAAATTAAACATTAAGGTTCCTCAACCAGAGGCAAACAACATATCAAAAGTCCCTGCAAAAAATCAAGATATTAGTCATTCAAATAATTAGGCAGAGTTCAGGTGGGAATTAGGGCTCAGTGTGCCAAAGGGAAGGACCTAAATGCAATATGAAATAAATTTAAAAATGAAAGAAAAATATTTTTATGCAATTTAGGATGTTAGTGAACAAATGCAAAAAGAACGGATCAAAAATATTTTACGGATGCAGAGAAATAAAATAAATAATTTTAAGTATGCATGATATGAGTAATGCAAAAAAGAAAATAGATTAAACAATTAATTTAACTGATAAAAATAAAACAAAAATAAAAAATAAAATTTTTAAAATTTTATTAAAATGATGAAAATGATGCATGAATTTTTTGGTAATTTTTAAATGTAAGAATGTATTTTTTTTAAATAAAAAATGAAATTATTATGAATTAAATAAAAATAAAATAGAAAATAGTATGGCGGTGTGAACAGTAAGAAAATGAAGAGGAAATTGAATTGGGCCGAATAATGGGGGGGTGCGAATAGCAGCCCAACCCATCAGCGAAAAATAAAAATAAAAAGGGACCTATGCGTGGACTTCAGTCAACTGGGTTGACTCATTCTCCCCGTCTGATCAATCCTGCGCTCCAAAATAAGTCAACAATAATAAAAGTATGCAAAACAAAATGATATGATTGGATGTACACCATAGCAACGGTGGGGTAATAAACACTGGATCATTAATTTAAATTCAGAAAAAAAATAAAAACAATAATAGGTGGCAGTGTGGTGTCCGTTAGATGAAGGAAACGGACGGCTGGGATTGCGTCTTCCCCGTCCAAACCCTTGTCGGCCGGAGCTCCAACCCAGACGCCGGAACTAGGGTTCCGGTCGTCTTCCCCGACGACGTGCACTCCAAACTTGCCCAGAAAACTCATGCGAATACACCATTCTAACCAGTTTTTCACGAGGATTAAGATTATGCACTCCAAATTCAAAAATAACCACTATATATTGAAAAACGAAGAAGAATGCATTAGGGCATAAAACTTTAAATGGACATTACAAGCCATATACGCATCCATATTAAAAACCAATTATATTAGGATGATCAGCAGAAATAACACAACAAAATAAACATAAAAAAGAGGAGTTTTGGGAGCACGGAAAAGTTCACCAACCTGAGATGGCACAGCTCCAATCCTTGCTTTTTGCTGCGAATGGTGGTTGGTTTGTGTTCTAGAAATCACCAGGAAAAGATTTGTGGAAGAACTTTGAGGAAAGACCTTGTAATTCGTGAGATCCAAGGAAAGAAATCTTTAGGGTTCCAAATTGTGGTTCTCCTCCAAATGCACGTGAATGAATCCTAACCAGTGCATGATTGAGCTTATATAGACTAGGGTTTTCTGCTGAATATGACTTGGGCTTGGGTGATTAATTGTTTAATGAGTTTTTGAATTATTTTGAAAAATCACATTATGTTAAGTACACCTCCTCCATGCATGAATATTTGAAAGTTTCATGATGGATCACTTGCATTTGAGTTGCTAATCACACCACATTTAAATTGGGCCTTGAAACTTTTTTGATTCATGACTTTTGAATAATTTGGCATTTTTGAACAATGGAGAATAAATGAAGAATAAACCATGGAATTACTTCATTCTTGGGCCCAAAATAATCCTCAAGGAATGTCTTTTAATATTGGAATGTGGCATGAAGCAATGGAATTGATTATAGGTCATTATGCCCAAAGTTGTGAAAATGGCACCATGAAAAACCCTAAAAACCACTTTGCCTTCTTTTGATCATAACTGGAGTTTCACAAATAATATGGAGACCCACTAGTACTTTTTGGAAAGAGGAGAAAAATATCTTCAACTTTTATGTTGGAGAAAAATTCATTTGAAGCTTTCTTGATGGTGGAAAGTCAAGTTGAATGCAGTGCAGGAACTTGCCAAAAATGGAAACTTTTCATTATAGGTCACTTTCCAAATTTAGAAACTTTGCACCAACTCCTGATTCCTGATAAATATGTATGAAAATTGACCCTTTAAGACCATATGAGGGTGTGAGACCTTGAGAACCTTGGAGAGAACCTCAGAATTCGATAGTTGACTTCTCCTCTCACTGTTGACTTTTACCCCATTCACCTGATTTTCAATCTTCTGATCAATTGATCTTCTCCTGAACCAAACTGATGGGCAACCTCCCATCCCTAGGTACTTAGGGATCCAAGGAGTACCATGGAATCAAGTCTTGCCCAAAAAATCAGAAATAAACTGACTTTATAGCAAACCCTAGTTGTGGTACCCTCAGTCTAGGAGGAAATAACACAGTCTCCAAATCCAAATTCCTCTGAATATGATGTGTATCCTCTCCAACAAAGATAAGATATGCCATTTGATGATGATAAAAACCTAAGGAGCTCGCCCATTGAAGCAATAAACCCCAGAATCTCAAAACCCTAATCTATTCACTGGTTAGGAGAGGATGATCCACCTGAGCTCTCTTGGACAATACCAGGTCTCTTGCTTGACCCTCTAAAGCACTGCCTCAGGCACCTTGACCCCATGCTAAGAACCAATGATATGCACACATGATAATGCAAAATGCAATGCAACATAAGCTAGTTAGTAATAAAGTAAGGAGGGCAAATTTTGGGGTGCAACATATACGACTTCGGTTGTTGAAAGCAGATTATTCGATTGGGTTATCTGAGAAGCTGAGGATTTTAGTAGACTGAAACCATGTTACTATTTTCTAGTGCGGAAGCTATCAGAAATAGTTATCACGCGATACTACCCTCATTTGAGATTACTCTAAGATACATCAGCTCGCTCGGGTGAACCGGCCTGCCGTTGTTATCCCAAGAGAGGTCAATGATTGTGAGGACAGGTACAAAAAATCACCAGTATAACCTTTGGGGATGGGTAGAGCCATGACATCATGACACCGAACCTTTGACCCCGTATTTTTTCTATGTTTTTGTGTGCTGCATTCATGCATTCATTTCATTAAAAAACATTAAAACAAAAAAAAATATTCTCTCCTAGTCTCTCTTTTTTTTCAAATTAAACTAAGACAATGTGTAGCGAGCGATTTTGGACGCGGTTGCGAAGCGCTATCGCTCTTTGGTGTCTACAGTTCGATTCATTTTTTATCCTATTAAAGCTGATGAAGGAAGGGAAATAGATGTCTCCAATTAACCCTGCTTGCATACTGAGATTAAACAGTCGAAACTGTTGGTTTACAGATGCTACAAAGATTCGGGGTTTGTCCTAGGTTATTTTGTTGACGAGGGGTGCTTTAGGCTATCGGTTGAGATGTTAGGATGGATATATATGAAATTATGGGATTTTGGGTTTTTGTTTAGTGTGCTCGCTAAGATTTTTCTTTCAATCTTATGCCTACGTAATCCCATTTACCGAAACAGGGAAATCAGAGCGTTCGTAGTTCCTCCTATTCTATGGGAGGAAATGGTTGTTTTGGTGTCTTGTTCAAAGCCCAAGACGTGAAGTGAAAGGTGGTTTGTATCTTGTTCAAAGCCCAAGATGTGAAGCTAAAAGGTTTATTTGTATCTTGTTCGAAGCCCAAGATGTGAAGCTAAAAGTATTGACCTTAGAGAGAATTTGTCATCTCTAAAGAGGGGTTTGTCTGTTACGACTATTTATAAAGGAGAATTACTTTATCCGGGATTTGTGAATTCGGCAATGCCATAATTTCCTTTATAGGGGATTTCAACCTGAAGGAGAAGACTTTAACTCAATGTAGAGTAATTAATGCCATCTTTCCTTAGGAATTTCTCATACTAAAAGAGGGACATTGACATGGATGTAGATGATCCAGAGGCTTGCCGCTTACAGCAGTTAGGTGGAGGGGAAGGAGTTGTTGATGTTTGTGTACTGTGAACGAGGCACAACTTTGATGCTAAAAGGTTAATTGGATCAACCAGTGGTTTTCTTATACAAAGCCTAAGAGGAGGCTATTATGTGTCTTGTACAAAGCCCGAGAGAGAGGCTAAAAGGGTTGACTCAACAAGAGAGTGCTTTTGTATGTGTCTTGTACGAAGCCCAAGACGGAGGCTAAAGGTTTGTTTGGCTCAATAAGAACCTTTTTGTATCTCGTATAAAGCCCGAGATGGAGGCGAAAGAGGTGATTGACTCAACGAGGGAGTCTCTTATGTGTCTCGTACAAAGCCCGAGAGAGAGGCTAAACGTTGTTTGACTCCACTGGGGAGAATCATTGTACAAAGCCCAAGAGAGAGGCTAACTTCACTGGAGAAGTATCATTATACAAAGCCTAAGAGGAGGCTGTGGCAACTGTTTAATTAAGTGACAGGTCCAGTATACTGATTTGTAAAAGAGAAAATCAGTTCTTATATGAGCAATGTTGTACTCGAGGATTTGGTTCGAGGATCCGGGTTATTCCAGTTCTTTAAGGAAGTGGGAAATCCGAAGGGTATTGAGACTGTCCGAGTCTACGGGTTTTCTTCCTATCTTGAAGGGGTCACTTGAGAATGTCTTTGAGACTCAAGGAGATTAGACTATCCAAGTCTAGAGTGTCATCTTTTGTACTGTGCTTTGAGAAACAGTAGTAGACTCTTTGAAAGGACTGTTCTATGCAGATGATTAAGTTCTATTCCTATACCTCTATGAGGTCGTCGGGACAATTTGTATGAAGCCCAAGAGGAGGCTGGAAACTTTTAAGAAGCCGACGGGTCCTTGTACGAAGCCCAAGAGGAGGCTATCATTCCCGAAGGAAGAGATCATTATACGAAGCCTAAGAGGAGGCTGTGAATACTTCTAAGAAGCTGACGGGTCCTTGTACAACGCCCAAGAGGAGGCGGGGATGCTTTTAGGAAGCCTGCGGGTCCTTGTATGATGCCCAAGAGGAGGCTGATGCTTTTAAGAAGCCCGTGGGTCCCCAAACCCCGAGAAATTCAAAGCAAGCTATTCACAAGGAATATATCAAGTCAGGAAAGTTTGAGAATTTGGAAGAAACTCAAAGATGCCATTCACGGAGAATACATTCATCTCTGGGAGTAGAGTTTCTTGACAATTCCTAATGAGGACAGCCGAAGAGAAGACTGTATCTGGTGATCCTATTGGGGATCTAGTTGTCTATTTCTATGAATAAACGAAACGGCGTCACCTAGTTCTAGACGTAGTTGCCGGGGAAACTCAAAATATCTATACTATTATTACACAGTTGATATGAGTTCATGAAAGAAGACTTACAGTGAAACAGCCCCACAATACAGTTATATGTATATGAAAGCGGTAAATGAAAGCGATAACCACTTACTCGGTTGTAGAGCTTCCATGCTGTTTGGTTAGTTATTCAACAAATAAAGATTGAAAACAACAGTATATTCAAAATCAAAGGAGAAAGTGCTTTGAAAAAGAAAGATTTGGGGCTTACAGCTCAAGGAGAGGCCCAGGGTTTTATCAGTGAGCGCACTGTTTGAATTTGTACAGAGGGACTTATACAAGTGACTGTGGCCCAAAAATTGTTTTCTGTACAAAGGGATGGGTCTTACACTCTCTCAAGAGGCCCAAAAAGGTTTAAAGAAAAAGAGTGGGGCTTATAACACGAGGGTAGGCCCAGATGATTTTTCCGTTTGAAATGGCGATCGCGTCGAGGTTTTCTTTTAACGCAGAGGGGCTTATACAATATCTGAGGCCCAAAAATTTTGGTTAAAAGGGGGTTGGGTCTTACACTCTATTAGAGGCCCAAGAAGTTTTAAATGGGTCTTATAGCTCGAGGAGAGGCCCAAAAAGTTTTAAATGGGTCTTATAGCTCGAGGAGAGGCCCAAAAGGTTATTTTTCAAAAGGCGACGATCGCGTCGTTTGTTTTTGACGGCATCGGGACTTACACAATGCACTGAGGCCCAAAAATGGTTTGGTCAAAAAAGGATTGGGTCTTACACTCTATTAGAGGCCCATGAGTGTTTGACAATGATTTGTTTGAGTGAAAATCAAAGAAACCCTAATTTTATTCTTTAAAAGTAAATATTTAAAGAAAATCAATGAAAAATACCAAATAGGTTTGAATAAACCACTTGTGATTTTTGTTTAAGGTTTGAAAAATGTGGTATAAATCACAAGAGATATTAAAACTCATTTGGTCTTGATTTTTCAAGATGAATATTCATTTTAAAATGTTTAAAAACAAATAAAAATGAATTTATTCACAAAAATACTAATTATATTAAATAAATAATATAAATTCAATTTTTTTGTGGAATAAAATATTTCAACATTTTTGTGATTTTTTGTAAAAAGAACCAATAAAAAATAATTAAAATTGAAAGAGTTATTAATTTTCCAATTAATTAATAAACCATGAAAATATTGGAAAAAATGGCAAAATGTGAAAAAACACAAAATGGCATGGGTGGGGTTTGAACCCAAGACCTCAAGGTTACAAGGCACGCGCCTTACCACTGTGGTGGTGATACATCCATTGTTTGAAACAAAACAACAAATATACAAGGCATGACTTGGTTTTAGGCCTGCCCCAAGGCAAGTTTTGGCTCAGAAACGTGAAGGTCATAACTTTCTCAATTCTTAATGGTTTGAGACAAAATTTATATGCATCTGGAACAGAATTTCATAAGGAATCTAATGGTGGTGGTAGTTTTTTCAGATCACACTCCCTCCTCAAAACCCGATAGTGGTTTTGAAAATGACCTATAAATGCATTTTCTATGCTACAACTTGGTACAAGCATGGATTACATGGTGAATTAGCTCAAACACAACATATACAACATGTATGAGATGTTTATGATCAATGGACTTCAAAGCATTGCATGTTTGAAAGATTCCAAGTTGTGAGGCTTACCTCTTTTTTGAGATTTTGGAGCTTTTGTGCAATCTGTCAAACCTCTTGTTCCAGAAATGATTTGATGCTTTAGACACACTCAAATGATCCCTTAGAAGCTTTTAGGATGATTGGAATTGACTGGTACCTGCAAAAACACAAACAGTCCCTTTCTTGCAAAAGGGGTTAAAAGTGACCAAAATAGCAACTCTCTCAAATGGTGTTCCAGATGAGGGGAACCATTTGGGACAGTTCAAGGATGATATTTGGAGTGTGTTTGAGGTTTTATCTGGTTTGAAAAGTGACTGAATCAAGACATGGCTTGAAAAATGCAAACAAAGCCTATTTTGAGGTTTTGAGAGGTGACTTTGTGATTTTGTGATTACAGGTCACTTGTGATAGTTTGCATAGCTTACATATGATATATATGAGGTGTGTGTGTAATTGATTGTGATGAAAAAGCTCTCAAGCTCAAAAACTCAAAGTTGCCTTGCTAAATAAGGCATTTTTGCCAAGAAAAAGAGGTTTTGAGGAAAGCATCTGTTTGATGGCTTTGGTGTACTCAAACTGATCACAATTGAGCTCTATTTATAGTAGAGCAAGTTTGTTTTGGGATCCATAGTGAATGGCAACTGCAGCAGGTGTTTGTTCATTGTTGGCCAATGGAAATCCAAGTCTCCTCAAGCCATTGACTAGAGGCTAGGGCACAGGGATGTGGTTCCCTTGGTCTTGGATAAGTCTTGACTGAATTTAGTTGCAAATGGCTCAGTCCATGCCACCTTGATGCTTCCATTGAATGCTCCAATCCAAAATTGGAGTCTTGTCCCTATTTTGGCCATTCTAGGTTCAACATGCTATTTCTTGTTCCAAAGACTTTGGAGGCTTGGCTCAGTGGTTGTCCCCTTTAGATTCAATCCTCAGAGGTGTCCAAGTGGATAGGAGCATTTGGATTTGGCTGATTTTGGCAAATCGAGCAAAAATGCAAATTCTGCCTTGCCTTGGCAGATTTCAGCAAGGCAACTTTCCAATGTCATATCTCATGACTCAAATTGAATTTGGTAATGTTCTTGGTCATTTTGGAAAGCCCTTACATGATACAACAACTGTTTGAACATATTTGGTTTTGGTCTCTTTTGAATCCAAGTGAAAAATCCCCCTACATTTGGCAAAAAGTAGGGTAAAATCTGACTTAGTGAAATTTTCACTAAGTGTTGGAACAAAGTGATTTTTTTTTTTTTGATCACTCCATAACTCAAAATCCACAATGAATTGGAATTAGGTCTAGTTGAAGTTTTTGTAGAGGGCAATGAGATCTACAAATCAAGCCTTGGATGGGAGAAAATGGCTTTGTGGTTTAGGAGTTATGACCCTCCAAAGTTGGTACCCTAGCCACTTTATTTTTAACTTAGAAAATTTTCTAAGTTTTTTATGGTTACCCCTTTTACAAGTTACCCAACTTTTCTTAATTTTTATTGATGAATGATGACTCAAATCATACATTAACATCATTTTAGGGTTAAAAATCCATTTTGGTGAAAAATCTCAAAAAGTCAAAGTTGACTTTTGTGCACAGTTGACTTTTTATCAAATGAATTCCAAACTGTGCAGTTCTTCAGGAAATCATGTCCTTGACCTAAATCAAACTTGATGGACATGTTTCATGGGTGTCATAGGGTATATTGATGCATTTCATAGGGCTTGGGAGCATGTCCTAGTCAAAAGTCAAAGTTACAGTTGACTTTTTCCTCAAAACCCTAACTGTGGTGCAGATGAAATTGAGACTTGTTGCTCAAGCTTCATGGATTAATCCATTGTTGCAAATGGATCAATATAGTTCATTATAGACCCTCAAACCCTCTCTTGAGGTCTTGGCTCATGATTTGCCCTAAAAGTTAACTTAGGGGTGAATTATGTCAAGAAACCCTAATTCCTGATTTTTGATGAATACATCCCCTGAGGCAAAATTGACTTGATTATTGACTTGTGCTTGATCCTTGAAGTGGGAGCCCTTTTGATCCATTGTGGATGTTTGAGAGGTTAGACAAGTTGAAGATCATGTCATTCCTTGATTGATCCTTTGTCTAAGCACTCAGAGAGGGCTTGAAACCCTAATTTTGATTGTAGTGAATGCTCACCCATCTTTGGGGAGACTGATGAAGTATGATGGTTCCTCCATATTGTGATGATGATTTTCACAATGATGGGAAATATTAGTGGTCAAAATTTGGGGTATGACACAATGATTGCAAATATCAGAGAAATGAGATTGCGTTATGGATTTCGGTAGAAGGAAGACTCACAAGTACACCTTCAAGGTTCCAAAACTAGAGGATTTGAGAGGTCTGGCAAGGATGATCACCAACCCTGATGCTTTTAGATCCAAGTACGGAGGATTGCTGTCTCTGTTAAGGGTCCATGTAATTGAAGGAATACTGGCTACGTTCATTCAGTTCTATGATCCGGCCTATCACTGTTTCACATTCCCAGTTTATCAACTAGCACCAACGTTGGAGGAGTACTCTCACCTGACTGATTTACATATCACTGACCAAGCTCCCCTTTCTGGACTGGAAGAAATTCCAAAGGATCAAACCATTGCAAGAGCAACCTATTTGGATGAGTCAGAAGTCAGGACTCACATGACCACTAAGGGTGGAATCCAAGGTTTGCCAGCCCAGTTTTTGATAAAGAAATCCCTATACTGGTGTGGCCGCGTTCAAGAGCATCTTTGTTTTGCTCACCTACGGGTTATTTTTGTTTCCCAACATCGATAACTTCATAGATATCAATGCCATTAAGATATTTTTTATTGGAAACCCTGTACCAACCTTGCTCGCAGATGCTTATCATTCTGTACATTTAAGGAATTTGTACAGCGGAGGAATGATCACCTGGTGTGTACCCCTGCTGTACAAATGGTTCATTTCCCACTTGCCCAAGTCTGCTGCATTTTGGGATCCTAAGAATACTTTACATTGGTCGCAAAGAATCATGTCTCTTACCAACTCTGACATAGACTGGTACAATCAGATCTATGACGGGAACAAAATCATTGACCGTTGTGGAAACTTCCCTAATGTACCCCTCATAGGAACTAAAGGAAGAATCAACTATTATCCAATTTTAGTTCATCGTCAATTTGGATACCCGATAAGGCATGTCCCGCGTAATGCTCATCTGGAAGGTCTTTTCTTCAAGGAAGGAGAAAATGACAGGGCACTAAAGACAGAAATAGTGCATGCCTGGAAACATGTTCATGGAAAAGGAAGAGAGTCTTTAGGAAAACCAGACTGTGTCTTTGTGGAACCTTATCTCCACTGGGTACAAACTAGAGCTCTCAAGTTGAGGATGCCTTACCCTCGTCAAGAAGTTCTTCCGTTAAGGGACTCTGTCCTTTATTTTATGTCATACACGAAAAATCTTCAGGTTACACTCAACAGAGCTCAACAAGAGAAGAAATCTTGGAAGAACAAGTACCGTATTCTCAATGTGGAGTGTAAGAAAATACAACAACTGTTAAAAGAAAAAGACGCTCTGATCGAGATTTTTGAACAACATGCTGTAGAAAATCAGGAAGACCAAAGGAATTTGCTCGCTCCTTTCACTTGGCAAAGGAATGACAACCCGACAACGGCTCGAGAGCCCCGGTCAAAGAAAAGGAAAATACCAGAACCAGCACCTGAGCCCTCCTCAGAGAGGACTCATGATCCATTAGCTTAGCCATTTCCTTTTACAGCACTATGTAAATTACTGTATTTCCATGTCCACAATCTTTGAATTCATTAAAACGGGGTTTCCCCACTGTTTGATATTTGCAATCTAATTTTTGAAGTTTCTTTTGATTAAACAAAAAATATATATACAATATAATCATTGCATATCATTCATCATTCTCACATAACTCATTCTTCTTACCTACGAATCTCATGTTTGCGTCTCGATTCTAGAGTCAAACTGTCTCATTCGTACAATACTCGGGCCAGTAAACAAAAGAAAATGGATAATCTCGAGGAAGAGAACAGAGAGTTGAGAAAAGAACTCGACGCTCTGAAAGAAGACTTGAGAAAGCTTCACAACGATATGCAAGCTCTGGCAGCAGCCCAGATGCAACAACAAAGGACCGTGATCTCAGAGATCACATCGACACCCATAGTGGAAAAGTATGATCCTCGATATACCATCCCTAAAGATCGTCCCTGGGGCATGCCACCCAACTATATCCCGGAAGGATATATTCCGCCGATCACGGAAGATCCGAAAACTGCAGTTGGAACCGCTGGGCCTGAAGGTTACAAACTTCGGGAAAGCGAAGATGCCAGGGGCATAACAGCAACTCCTGAAGGTTACAAACTTTGGGAGAGGGAAGTACCAAGAGTCACTTTCGTAATAACTATACCATAACCTGTGATACACATTGTCCCGGAAGGACAGATTTCCCAGATACCGTCTGGTGAAAATGAAAGTATGGACGATAGAATGAGGGAATTCCAGGAACAATTCCTGGAGATGCAGAAGGAACTGCAAGCCATTCGCGGTCAGGATCTATTCGAAAATGACGCCGCAGACCTTTGTTTGGTCCCCAATGTGAAAGTTCTGCGCAAATTCAAGGTGCTCAAATTTGAAAAGTACAAGGGTAACTCTTGCCCTCAAAGCCATTTGGTGATGTACGCTCGGAGGATGTCAACTCAGATAGAGAACCAACTGCAACTGATCCACTATTTGCAAGATAGTTTAACCGGTGCCGCACTCAAATGGTACATGGACTTGAACCACACTAAGATCGTCACTTTCCGAGATCTTGGCGATGCCTTCGTTCAAAAATATAAGTATAACCTGGACATGGCACCAAATAGAGATCAACTCAGAGCCATGTCGCAGAAGGATAAAGAAACCTTCAAGGAATACGCTCAGAGATGGTGTGAAATTGCCGCCCAGATTTGTCCACCTCTTGAGGAAAAAGAGATGAAAAATATCTTCATGAAAACCTTGAGCTCATTTTGCTACGACAGAATGGTCGTCAGTGCACCCAGTGACTTCACTAAAATGGTAGGCATGGGAGTTCGTCTTGAAGAAGCAGTTCGAGAAGGACGTCTGGTCAAAGATGCCGAACCATCAAGCAGTACCAAAAGATACGGTAGTGCTCTCCATAAGAAAAAAAGAGCAAGATATCGGTAATATCTCTCTCGGAAATCAAAGGCGATGGTACCAACCAGTAGCAGCTGTAACTCCTGCTATCAACCATGTTCCTGTTTCTACGTATCAACCTCAGGTTGCTCAAAGCCAACCGAATCAACAACAATATCAGCAAAGGACACAACAGCCTCTTCAGCAGGCTCGTCCTCCGTACAACGCGACCACCAGGGTTTGACTCTATACCAATGTTGTACGCAGTGTCATACCCCAAATTTTGACCACTAAGATTTCCCATCATTGTGCAAACCATCATCACAATATGGATGAACCATTAGTCTCCCCAAAGATGGGTGAGCATCCACTACAATCAGACTTAGGGTTTCAAGCCCTCTCAGAGCTCTTAGACAAATGATCAATCAAGAAATTACATGATCTTTAACTTATCTAGCCTCTCAAATATCCACAAAGGATCAAGAGGACTCCCACTTCAAGGATTAAGCACAAGGATTCTCCCTTTTAGGTGGATTAAACCTTAAGATCGCCAGTGTCACCAAATTAGAGTTTGGTCGACCAGGGCCTCCAGATGGAAATTTTCCTCTGGGCATGAACCAATGCTTCAAAGCATAACCTATGATGCTCCAAGGGATCTCATGGACCCAGTCATCAAGTCAATTTAGCCTCAGGGGATGCGTTCATCAAAAAAACAGGAATTAGGGTTTCTTGACCTAATTCACCCCTAAGTTGACTTTTGGGACAAAACATGAGCCAAGACCTCAAAAGGGGATTTGAGGGTCTCAAATACACCACATTGATCCATTTGCAACAATGGATTGATCCAAGAAGCCTGAGCAACAAGTTTCAATTTCATCAGAACCACAGTTAGGGTTTCGCGGAAAAAGTCTATTGTATCTTTGACTTTGACCAGGACATGCTCCCAAACCCTAAGACATGATTCAATACACCCTATAACACCTATGAAATCAATCCATCAAGTTTTATTTAGGTCAAGGACTTGATTTCATAGAGGATCGCACAGTTTGGAATTCATCTGACAAAAAGTCAACTGTGCACAAAAGCCAACTTTGACTTTTTAGATTTTTTACAAAAATGGGTTTTTAACCCTAAAATGATGTTAATGTGTGATTTGAATCATCATTCATCAAGAAAAATCAAGAAAAGTCGGATAACTTGTAAAAGGGGTAACCATAAAAACTTAAAAAAATTTCTAAGTTATGGAACAAAGTGGCTAGGGTACCAACTTTGGAGGATCATAACCCCTAAACCACAAGGCCATTTTTCCCCATCCAAAGCTGGATTTGTAGCCCTCATGGCCCTCTACAAAAGCTTCAACTACACCTCATTCCAATTCATTATGGATTTTGAGTTATGGAATGATCAAAGTGGCTGAAAACATGAAATGCCATTTTTTCCAAAACTTAGTGAAATTTTCACTAAGTTAAAATCTGTCTTCACTTTTTTCCAAATGTAGGGGAATTTTTCACTTGGATCCAAAAAGTATCAAAACCAATTATGATCAAACAGTTATTGTATCATATGAGGGTTTTCCAAAATGGCCAAGAACATCACCAAACTCAACTTGAGCCATGAGATATGACCATGGCAACATGCCTTACTGAAAACTGCCAAGGCAAGGCAGATTTTGGAGTTTTGCTCGATTTGCTCAAATTTTGCAAAGGGCAAACAACTCTATCCATCTGAACACCTCAAAGGGGGTCCAAGGAGGAACCAACCCCGATCCCAAGCCTCCCAAGTTTTTGGAACCAAAAATAGCATGCCAAACCTAGAGATCCCTAAAAGAGGGACAAGACTCCAATTTTGGATTGGAGCATTTAATGGATGCACCGAGGTGGCATGGACTGGCACATTTGCAACTGAATTCAGTCAAGAATGATCCAACAACTAGGGAACCAAAGGCCTGTGCTCTAACCTCTAGTCAATGGCTAGAGGAGACTTGGATTCCAAAATGCAACCATTGGCCAAACCTCTGCAGCAGTTGCCATTCACTATTGCTTGCAAAACAAACTTGCTCTACTATAAATAGAGCTCATTTGTGCTCAATTTGAGTACACCAAAGCCATCAAACAGATGCTTTCCTCAAAATCCCTTTCTTTAGGCAAAAATACCTTCTTTAGCAAGGTAACTATGAATTTTTGAGTTAGAGAGCATTTCCATCACTGCTCATGATCCTAACACATCACATATATCATATCTAAGCTGTCTAAACTCACACAAGTGACCTGTAATCCTTAAATCACAAAGTCACCTCTCAAAAGCTCAAAATAGGCTTTTTTTTTACATTTTTCAAGCCATGTCTTGATTCAATCACTTTCCAAACTAGATAAGACCTCAAACACACTCCAAATATCATCCTTGAACTGTCCCAAATGGTTCCCCCCATCTGGAACACCATTTGAGAGAGTTGTTATTTTGGCCATTTTGACCCCTTTTGCAAGAAAGGGCCAGTTTGTGTTTTTGCAGGTTTCAGCTGATTCCACTCATCCTAAAAGCTTCTAAGGGACCATTTGAGAGTGTCCAAAGCATCAAACCATTTCTGGAACAAGAAACTTGGCAGATTGCACAAAAACTCCAAAAGCTCAAAAGAGAGGTAAGCATCATGACTTGAATCTTCCAAAATATGAATTTCTTTGAAGTCCACTGATCAAGCACATCTCATACATGTTATATATGTTGTGTTTGAACCAATTTATCATGTAATTCATGCCTGTATCAAAGTATAGCATAGAAAATGCAATTATAGGCCTATTTCAAAACCACTATTGGATTTTGAGGAGGGAGCATGATCTGAAAAAAATACCACCGCCATTGGATTCCTTGTGAAATTCTAGGCCAGATGCATATAAATTTTGTCCCCAACCATGGAGAAATGAGAAAGTTATGGACCTTCCCGTTTCTTGGCAAAACTTGTCTTGCCTTGCCTTGGCCAGGCCTAGAAAACAAGGCAAGCCTTGTGTATTTGTTGGTTTGTTTCAATCAACGGATGTATCACCACCCAAGTGGTAAGGCGCACACCCTATAACCTTGAAGTCGTGGGTTCAAACCCCACCCATGCCATTTTGTGTTTTTTCACCTTTTTGCTATTTTTCCAATATTTTCATGTTTTTGTTAATTAATTGGAAAATTAATAACTCCTTCAATTTTAATTATTTTTTATTGGTTCTTTTTGTAAAAAATCACAAAAATGTTGAAATATTTTATTCCACAAAAAAATTAAAATTATGTTATTTATTTAATATAATTAGTATTTTTGTGAATAAATTCCTTTTTAATTGTTTTAAACATTTTAAAAATGAATATTTACTTTGAAAATCAAAACCAAATGAGTTTTAATATCTCTTGTGATTAAAACCTCATTTTTTCAAACCTTAAACAAAAATCACAAGTGGTTTATTCAAGCCTATGTGGTATTTTTATCATTTTTTATTTGATTTTCTTTAAATATTTACTTTTAAAGGAAAATAAATTAGGGTTCTTTGATTTTCACCCTCACAAATCATTTTCAAACACTCTTGGGCCTCTCCTCGAGCTATAAGACCCATTCAAAATCATTTTGGGCCTCTAATAGAGTGTAAGACCTAATCCCCTTTTAACCAAAACAATTTTGGGCCTCAGATATTGTATAAGTCCCCCTGCTTTAAAAGAAACCCCGGCGCGATCGCCAGTTAAAAAGGTAAATCATCTAGGCCTACCCTCGTGTTATAAGCCCCATTATTTTTATTTAAACACCTTTGGGCCTCTTGAGAGAGTATAAGACCCATCCCTTTGTACAGAAAACCTTTCTTGGGCCTCAGTCACTTGTATAAGTCCCTGTACAAATTCGAAACAATACTGCAATCACTGATAAAACATTGGACCTCTCCTTGAGCTATATGCCCCAACAATCTTTTCAAAGCACTTTCTCCTTTGATTTTGAATATAATATTGTTATCAAAGTTTTCTTTGTTGGACAAACTAACAAAACAGCATGGAAGCTCTACAACCAAGTAAGTGTTTACCTACTTTCATTTACCGCTTTCATATGTATATAATTGTACTGTGGGACTGTTTCATTGTAAGTCTTCTTTCATTAACTCATATCAACTGTGTAATAATAGTATAGATATTTAGAGTTTCCCCGACAACTACGTCTAGAACTAGGCAAAACCTCGTCTCTTTACCTCCGACGTTCTCCCGGATATTTCAACATAACCTAAACCATGAGAATTTTCTTTTTCAACAATTTTAGATAACTAGATCTAAGAAATCTCCCCCTTGAACGGTTCATATACAGAAGGCCAATGTTCCAAGTGAAACCCCTTCTGGAACTGTTCATCAGCCTCCTCTTGGGCTTAGTGCAAGGACCCACAAGCTTCCTAAAAGCATCCCCGCCTCCTCTTGGACGTTGTACATGGACCCGTCGGCTTATTATAACTTTTCACAGCCTCCTCTTAGGCTTCGTATAATGATTCTTCCTCCGGGAAGATAGCCTCCTCTTGGGCTTCATACAATTTGTCCCTTCGGCTTCTTAAAAGTTTTTCTCGCCTCCTCTTGGGCTTCGTACAAATTGTCCCGACGACCTCTTAAAGGTATAGGAACATAAATTAGTCATCTTGATAGAACAGTCTTTCAAAGAGTCTAGATCTTCCTACGGCGAACATACTGTCTCTTGATCTCCCTTAAGCATAGTACAAAAGATAAAACTCTAGACTTGGACAGTCTAATCTCCTTGAGTCTCGAAGACATTCTCAAATTCCTTTCAAAAATAGGAAAAAACACCCGAAGACTTGGGAAGTCTCAATACCCTTCGGATTCCCCGTTTCCTTAAAGAACAGGAAATAATCCCGGTCCTCAGATCAAATCCATGAGTACAACATTACCCATATAAGAACTGATTTTCTCTTTTAATCAACATACTGGACCTGTCACTCAACTGAAATAGTAACCATAGCCTCCTCTTGGGCTTTGTACAATGATTCTCCCCAGCAAAGTTAACCTTTGCAGCCTCCATCTCGGGCTTTGTACGAGATACAAAACACTCTCTTGTTGAGTATAAAAAGACTCTCTTGTTGAGTCGATCCCCTTTAGCCTCCATCCCGGGCTTCGTACAAGATACAAATCACTCTCTTGGTGAGTATAAAAGACTCTCTTGTTGAGTCAAACCCTTTTAACCTCCGTCTTGGGCTTCGTACAAGACACATATAAAAACACTCTCTTGTTGAGTCAACCCTTTTGGCCTCTATCTTGGGCTTCGTACGAGACACAAAAGCATCCTCTTGTTGGGTCAATAGCCTCCTCTTAGGCCTTGTATAAAGAAATCCTCGCTTGATTCAATCAACCATTTAGCATCAAATCATGCTTTGGTCACAACATACAAACATCAACAACTCCTTTTCCCTCATCTAAATTGCTGTAAGCGACAAGGCTCTGGATTATTTACATCCACGCCACTGTCCCTCTTTTAGCATGAGAAATTCCTAAGGAAAGATGGCATTGCTCTACACTGATTTAAAGTCTTCTCCTTCAGGCTAAAAAATCCCCTATAAAGGAAATTATGGCATTGCTGGATTCACATATCCTGGTTAAAGTAATCCTCCTTTATGACCAGTCACCAAACAAGTTGTGACAAACGGATCCTCTTTAGAGATGACAAATTCTCTCTAAAGTCAAAACCTTTTAGCTTCACATCTTGGGCTTCGAACAAGATACAAATAGACCCTTCAGCTTCACATCTTGGCCTTTGAACAAGATACAAACCACCTTTAGCTTCATGTCTTGGGCTTTGAACAAGACACCAAAACACCATTTCCTCCCATAGAATAGGAGGAACTACGATCGCTCTGATTTCCCTGTTTCGGTAAACGGGAATACGTAGGCATAAGATTGAAAGAAAAATCTTAGCGAGCACACCACATCGAAAACCTCGGGTCACAAATCCTCACATATCAATCAAAACATCTAAGTCCGTATTCCCCACCAAAAGTCTAAATTCGATCAAAATAACCCAAGAGAGGCCCCCCATATTGATCGCATCTGTAAACCAACAGTTTTGACTGTTTAACCTCAGTTTGCAAAGTAGGGTTAGTTGGAGACATCTATTTCCCTTCCTTCATCAGCTTCAATAGGATAAAAAATGAATCGACCTGTAGTACCCCCCCCCAGAGCGACAGTGCTTAAGAACCATGTCCAAAATCGCTCGCTACAGAAAAATGGCGCCCACCGTGGGCCCAGTGTTTCATCTCTTGGGTAGAAACCAAGGAGTGGGGACTTCACTGGGGATAAGACTTTTTTGTTGACTTCACTAGGATCTTAGGTCAAAAACCTTTAAGTTGGGAAGGTACCATAGAATGGCGACTCCGCCGGGGAGCCATTTTCTGTCAGGAACATAGGATTCATAGCTCTTAAAAGTCTAGGACATTAGGATAAATATATATACTGCTTTTCCTAATTGATATATGTGTTTATTTTTCTGCTAATGGGAATGCGTGTGATGCCGTATGTGGAAAGATTGAGGATACACCTAGGAAAAACCTCTTTCAGTAGTACGGAAGCTATCGGAAATAGTTGTCATGCGATACTACCCTCTTCTGAGGTTCTTTGAAATAACATCACCTAGCACGGTTCCCGACCCGCTGATGTTATCTCGACAAGAATCAATGATTTTGAGAGACAGGTACAAAAATCACTAGTATAAACCTTTGGGATGGGTAGAGCCTTGACTTCATGACACCGACCCTTTGACCCCATGTTTTTTCTATATTTTTGTGTGCTGCATTCATGCATTCATTTAAAAAACATTAAGCAAAGAAAAATTTTCTCTTCTAGTCTCTCTTTTTCAAATTAAACTAAAATAATGATTGCAAATACCAGAGAAAGGAGATTGCGCTAATGGATTTCGGTAGAAGGAAAACTCATAAGTACACCTTCAAGGTTCAAAGTTAGAGGATTTGAGAGGTTTGGCAAGAATGATCACAAACCATGAGGCTTTTAGAGCTAAGTACGGAGGCCTGTTACCTCTGTTAAGGGTCCATATGATCGAAAGAATCATGGAGGCACTCATTCAGTTTTACGATCCGGTCTATCACTGTTTTACATTCCCAGATTACCAGCTCACACCAACGCTGGAGGAGTATTCTCACCTGACTGATTTATATATTACTGATCAAGCTCCCTTTTCTGGACTGGAAGAAATTCCAAAGGATCAAATCATTGTAGGAGCAATCTATTTGGATGAGTCAGAAGTCAAGACTCACATGACCACTAAGGGTGGCATACCAGGTTTACCAGCCAAGTTTCTGGTAAAGAAAGCTCTGTACTTTGCTAGTATAGGAAACATGTCTGCTTTTGAAAGCATCTTTGTTTTACTCACCTACGGGTTATTTTGGTTTCCCAACATCGATAACTTTGTAGATATCAACGCCATTAAGGTTTTTCTCATTGGAAACCCTGTACCGACTTTGCTCACAGATGCGTATCATTCTGTACACTTAAGTAATTTATACAACGGAGGAATGATCACGTGCAGTGTGCCCCTGCTATATAATTGGTTTATCTCCCATTTACCTAAGTCTGCTGCTTTTTGGGATCGTAAGAGTGCCTTGCGTTGGTCGCAGAAAATCATGTCTCTTACCAACTCAGACGTAGATTGGTGCAATAGGATTTATGACGGAATCAGAATCATTGACCGTTGTGGAAACTTCCCCAACGTACCCCTCATAGGAACTAAGGGAGGAATCAATTATCATCCAATTTTAGTTCGTCGTCAACTCGGATACCCGATGAGGCATGTCCCGCGTAATGCTCATCTGGAAGGTCTTTTCTTCAAGGAAGGAGAAAATGACAAAGCACTAAAGACAGAAATAGTGCATGCCTGGAAACACGTTCATAGAGAAGGACAAGAGTCTCTAGGAAAACCGGACTGTGTCTCAGTGGAACCTTATCTCCACTGGGTACAAACTAGAGCTCTCAAGCTGAGGATGTCTTACCCTCGTCAAGAAGTTCTTCCATTAAGGGACCCTGTCCTTTATTTCATGTCTGATACGGAAAAACTTCAGGTTACTCTCAACATAGTTCAACAGGAGAGAAAATCTTGGAAGAACAAGTACCGTATTCTCAATGTGGAGTGTAAGAAAATACAACAACTATTGAAGGATAAAGATGCTCTGATCGAGATTTTAGAGCAACATGCTGTAGAGAATCAAGAAGACCAAAGGAATTTGCTTGCTCCTTTCACTTGGCAAAGGAATGACAACCCGACAACGGCCCAAGAGCCCCGGTCCAAGAAAAGGAAAGTACCAGAATCAGCACCCGAGTTCTCCTCAGAGAGGACTCGGGACCCATTAGCTTAGGTTTCTGTTCTGCACCTTGTAATTTACTGTATTTCCATTTCCGCAATCCTTTGAATTCAATAAAACGGGGGTCCCTCCCCCCCCCCCCCACTGTTTGATATTTGCAATCTAATTGTCAAAGTTTATTTTGATTAAACCAAAAAAACAATTAATATAATCATTGCATTCATCATTCTCACGTCACGTATTCTTCTTACCTACGAATGTCACATTTGTGTCTCGGTTCTAGAGTCAAACTGTCTCATTCGTACAATACTCGGGCCAATCGTCAGAAAAAGATGGATGATATCGAGGAAGAGAACAGAGAGTTGAAAGAAGAGATCGACGCTCTGAGAGAGGATATGAGAAAGCTTCGTAATGACATGCAAGCCATGGCAGAAGCTCAGCTACAAAGAACTGTGATCTCAGAGATCACCTCAACGCCCATAGTGGAGAAGTATGATCCTAAGTATCAAATGCCGAAAGATCGTCCCTGGGGCATGCCTGTTAACTATATCCCGGAAGGATATGTTCCGCCGATCACTGAAGATCAGGGAATCATAGCAGAAGCCGTTGGGCCTGAAGGTTACAAACTTCGGGAAAGCGACGATGCCAGAGGCATATTGAGGACTCCTGAAGGTTACAAACTTCGGGAAACGCCAAGATTAACTGCCGTAGTAATGGTACCACCCCATGTGGTGCACACTGTCCCGGAAGGACATATTCCACAAATACCTTCTGGTAGAAAGGAAAGTATGTTCGATAGAATGGATGAATTCCAGGAGCAGTTCCTAGAAATGCAGAAGGAACTGCAGGCTATTCGCGGTCAGGATTTATTTGGAAAGGACGCCGCGGACCTTTGTTTGGTCCCCAATGTGAAAGTCCCGTACAAGTTCCAAGTACCCGATTTTGAAAAGTACAAGGCTAACTCTTGCCCTCAAAACCATTTGGTGATGTACGCTCGGCGAATGTCAGCTCAGTCAGAGAACCAGGATCTACTGATTCACTACTTTCAGGATAGTTTAACCGGTGCCGCATTAAAATGGTACATGGGTTTATACCGCGCTACGATTATCACTTTCAGAGATCTTGGCACTGCCTTCGTCCAACAATATAATTACAATTTGGACATGGCACCAAACAGAGATCAACTAAGATCAATGTCACAAAAGGACAAGGAAACCTTTAAGGAATACGCTCAGAGATGGCGTGAAATTGCCGCTCAAATTTGTCCACCTCTTGAGGAAAAAGAGATGACAAAGATTTTCTTAAAAACCTTGAGCTCATTTTACTACGACATAATGGTTGCCAGTGCGCCCAGCGACTTCACCGAAATGGTCGGTATGGGAGTGCGTCTCGAGGAAGCCGTTTGAGAAGGACGTCTAGTCAAAGACACTGGGTCGACAAGCGGTACTAAAAAAATACGGTAGTGCTCTCCCTAAGAAAAAGGAGCAAGATATTGGGAATATCTCTCTCGGAAAGCAAAGGCGACGATACCAACCAGTAGCAGCTGTAACACCTATTATCAACCCTGCGCCTATTTCTACGTATCAACCTCAGGTTGCTCAAAGCCAACCGCATTCGCAACAATTTCAGCAAAGGACACAACTGCCTCTTCAGCAGGCTCGTCCTCAATACAACAACAACCGTACAACGCGGCCACCAGGATTTGATCCTATACCCGTATCGTACGCAGAACTATTTTCGTTACTACTGGCTAAGGGGCATGTCAAGGCTAAGTCTCCTCTTACAGTACCGAAAAATCCGCCTTTTTGGTTTAAGGTGGATCAGACTTGCCCTTACCATCAAGGAGGACAAGGGCATAACATAGAGATTTGTCTCAGTTTCAAATCCGACGTGCAAAAGCTTGTTAGGAGCGAGGTCTTATCTTTCAAAGATACGAATTCGAATGTTCTCACGAACCCACTGCCTCAACATGAGAAAGCTGCAGTCAATTTGATAGAGGGAGAGTCTAACAACACCTATCAAATTCATGATGTACTCTTGTTAAGGGCCAACTTGGTCAAGATGCATTGAAGACAGAGTGGATATGGCCATGTGCCACCTCATAATTATCACTAGTGTGATATCTGCTCTAAAAGCAATCAAGGGAGTTTTGTGGTGCAATCAGCTCTACTGGAACAATTGGATCTCGGATGGATCCAAGAACATCGAGTTCGTGGAGTTAACTTGGTTTATACGAATTCCAACATCGTTCAGAACTACGACATCCGTACGATGAATGTCAACCTGGTGGTAATGCACTCACGACAAAGCCAGTATCATAATCTGCCGCAGCATGAGTACAATTCCTATCTGACTTGCTCGGTAAACAAACAGGGATGCTCTTTTGTACAAGAGGCCCTCCGGCGTCAGATGGATCTTGGATGGATCCAAGACTACCATGATAGGAATCATTATCAAATCAACATGGTTCAAATCTTCGATATTCGCTTGATGAATACCAACCTGGTGGAGTTACATGCTAAACAGGTCCGGCTTGGGTTCCTGGTATCACATGATTATTAGAACTGTAAAGCGGGTTGCGAAAACGATCAAGGCTGTGCCCTTGTCCAGGAAACACTTCAGCACTTGTTGAACCACTGGTGGCTTCAAATCTATATGGATGAAGACACCCAGCAAATTAGTATCACTAACGGGAATCCTACTAGATATCAAAGTCAGGATGTTCGGTCAATGGAAACAGATCTAGTAAGGTTACAATATACTCAAAGCGGATGTGGCCATGTGCCACTTGAAATTCTGGTATCAGATGTGTGATGTCACAACAACACAATCTGCTAATATGAACAAGGCTATAACAACAGTAAATCAACACAATGAATTGTTCACCCAGTTCGGTCTAACTACCTACGTCTGGGGGCTACCAAGCCAGGGAGGAAATTCACTATTAGTAGTATTAAATTACAGACTCAACAATCCCAGTTGATATCTACTAATCTTAATCACTACCCAATGACACTTCAACCTAAGAGACCACTTAGATATGAGAAACCACTCACTCCCTAAATCACCTCAGTGATAAAATTCAAAGATTACAATTTAAACAACACCTTGATCTTGCTTAATAGCTTTGATCAAGAACAACACACTCTTGCTTAAAAGCTCTAGAGTGAATACACTTACAACCCAAACTAGTAACACCTATTCAACCATGAAAGGCTTACAAAATACACACGAAAACTCTAACTTGACTCTCAGTCTTTGCTCTCTTTTCTTCTTCATCTTCAACAAGGGTTGAGGCTGCTTTAAATAGAATTCTGACTTGGGCTTGGACCTCTTCCAAAAATCTGATTTGATTTGTTTTAAAAACAGAATTTAAAACAAATTTGATCTTTAAATCTTTTTAAATCAAACAACCCTTAAACATAGCAATAGGATCTGCTCCAAATCTGATTGCAACTGAAAATATCTTCTCCAAGATATTCGCACACAATCTCTCTAACAGATCTTCTCAAAACAAACTTTTACGCGCAGCCCTAAAACATCACAACCTGATGTTTTGATGTTCTGATAACTGATGTCAAGACATCAAGTTTAACATCAGCATATAAAACTCCAACCCTGCAACAACTAATGTTAGGAACCAATGTTAAGACATCAGACATATGACATCAACATTGTTCAACTTTGTTTTACCAAAATTCCAGCCAATACAAGAACTAACAATCTCCCCCTTTGGCTAATTTTGGCTAAAACAATCTCTGCCAACATCAGAGATACCTGCAGCGGAAAAAATTCATACTCCTAACATTCCAAAACACAACCAGCAGCAATCACATCCAAAATCTGCTCAAAGCTAAACTCCCCCTAAAAACAGGAACCAGCATACCAACTGTTCAAACAGGCACACTCCCCCTCAAGCCTAGAACCACAACAGACAACTAGGCAACACATAGGCACATAGGCTAACTCTCCCCCTTTTTAGCCATAATTGGACAACTTCTACATCAAACACAAAGATCTGACAGCCATTAAGACATGGTTAAATAACAAGCTTCCCAAGGAACACAAATTCCAAAAACTTTGACTGGTCAGGCGATACAAACAATGGATTCTTATAGAACTATAAAATCCAAGCCTTCTTCCTTCTAACAGCACCAGACAACAAACAAGTATGAGTCACTCTAACAAAGATACAGGGAAGAACCACATGCAAGAGGTCAAGAAACCAGATCCACTGAAGAATAAGAACAAAACAATGACAGCCGCTGGGACTTCTTCAGGAGCAACAAGAACAAGAAAAACATCAGAGACAAGGATGAAAAACATCAAAAAACCTCCAGTGCAACTTCATGCTTCTGATGATGAATGGGATGAAGATTGGAAAACTTTTCTTGATGCAGGGGGTTGGGATAATCTTTAGGCCCTTTATATGTTGCTTTTGATGTACTAAAATCTAATCTTGTATGCTTTCAGCAGTTGAATAAAATTATGTTTCCTTTAAACTAAACATATGCAATAAAGATCACAACTGTACAAGACACTTCCCAACACATTTAATCCTCATATATGCAAATTCCTAATTTGCTTCTTAATTTTTCAAATTGATTTGCATCTAAAGCCTTGGTAAAAATATCTGCTAACTGCTTTTCAGTAGCAACATGTTCCAGAGCAACTACTTTGTCTTCAACCAAATCTTTTATAAAATGATGACGTATATCAATATGCTTAGTTCTGCTATGTTGAATAGGGTTCTTAGAGATATTGATAGCACCCAGATTATCACAGTACAATGTCATGACATCTTGCTTGACATTGTATTCTGTTAACATCTACTTCATCCAAACAAGTTGAGAACAACTACTCCCTGCTGCTATGTACTCAGCTTCAGCAGTAGAAAGAGACACACAGTTATGCTTTTTACTAAACCATGATATCAGATTATTCCCTAAGAAGAAGCAACCTCCTGAAGTACTTTTTCTATCATCAGCACTCCCTGCCCAATCAGCATCACAAAAACCACATAACTCAGTGTCTGATCCATGACTATAAAGCATTCCATAGTCACTAGTCCCATTCACATATTTCAGAATCCTCTTCACTTGATTCAAGTGACTAACTTTAGGCTCAGATTGATATCTGGCATACACTCCAACAGCAAAATAAATATCAGGTCTGCTAGCTGTGAGATACAATAAGCTACCAATCATGCTTCTGTATAGACTTTGATCCACACTCACACCATGTTCATCCTTGGACAACTTTAAGTGAGTAGGAGCAGGTGTCCTCTTGTGATTAGCATTTTCCAGACCAAACTTCTTAACAATGTTCTTTGCATACTTGCTCTGGGATATGAATATGGAGTCTTCCATTTGTCTAACTTGGAGACCTAGAAAATAGCTGAGCTCTCCAACAAGACTCATTTCAAACTCAAACTGCATCTGTTCCACAAAATGTTTCACCATTGCATCTGACATCCCACCAAATACTATGTCATCAACATATATTTGAGCTATCATCAGTTTTCCTCCTTCCTCTTTAACAAACAAAGTCTTGTCAATCCCTCCTTTTCTGTAGCCATTCACAGCCAGGAATTCGGTAAGCCTTTCATACCAAGCTCTTGGTGCTTGCTTCAAACCATAGAGAGCTTTCCTTAGTTTGTAAACATGGTCAGGAAATGTTGGATCAATAAATCCTTTTAGTTGATCAACATACACCTCTTCTTTTAAGTAACCATTCAAGAAGGCACTCTTAACATCCATCTGAAAAAATTTGAATTTGAAATTACCGGCCACCCCTAAAAGTAATCTGATAGATTCCAGTCTTGCCACAGGAGCAAAAGTTTCATCATAATCAATTCCTTCAACCTGAGTGTATCCCTGAGCAACTAATCTGACCTTGTTTCTGGTGACCACTCCTTGTTCATCAGATTTATTCTTGTAAATCCACTTGGTGCCTATCACATTAACTCCATCAGGCCTTGGAACAAGATCCCACACTTCATTGCTCTTGAATTGTTCCAGCTCTTCATGCATGGCATTAATCCAGAATTCATCAGTCAGAGCTTCTTTGACATTCTTGGGCTCAATTTTGGAAACAAAACAAGAATTTGACACAACCTCTCTTGATCTAGTGTTAACCCCTGATTTAGGATCACCTATGATAAGCTCCTTTGGATGGTCCTTTTGCACTCTAATAGATGGTTCTTTATTAGATATTTCTGGTTCAGGCTCAGCATCAACAAGACTGGGAGACCCACTTCTGTCTTCAGTTTTTGCTGTGACTTCTTCAACTGATGTTTCAACATCATCCAGGACATCAGCATCTTCCTGCTTATCAATGTCATCAATCACCACATTTATAGACTCCATCATAACCTTTGTTCTGGAGTTGAAAACCCTGTAAGCTCTGCTATTTGTAGAGTATCCCAGAAAGATTCCCTCATCACTTTTAGGATCCAATTTTCTCCTCTGTTCACGATCTGACAAAATATAACATTTACTTCCAAAAACTTGAAAGTACTTCATAGTAGGCTTTCTCCCTTTCCACAGTTCATACAGAGTAGCTGGAGTGCGCCTTCTCAAAGTAACTCTGTTGTGAATATAGCAAGCAGTGTTCATGGCTTCAGCCCAGAAATGGTAAGGAAGCTTTTTGGCATGAATCATTGCTCTAACAGATTCTTGGAGAGTTCTGTTCTTCCTTTCAACAACTCCATTTTGCTGAGGAGTAATTGGAGAGGAAAACTCATGACTGATGCCTTCAACAGAGCAGTAATCAGCAAACTTGCTATTTTCAAATTCCCTCCCATGACCACTCCTTATTCTGATGACATTGCTCTCTTTCTCTCTTCGGAGTCTTTGACATAAATCTTTAAATACATCAAACACCTATGTTTTGTCTTTAATGAAGCTTACCCAGGTGTACCTAGAATAGTCATCTACAACAACATAAGCATACTTCTTCCCACCTAGACTTTCTACCTGCATAGGTCCCATCAAGTCCATATGAAGAAGTTCCAAAACTTTGGAGGTGGTGTTATGTTGAAGCTTCTGATGTGACATCTTGGCCTGCTTCCCTATTTGACAATCTCCACAAACTCTTCCTTCTTCAATATTGAGTTTAGGAATTCCTCTGACAGCTTCTGAAGATATGATTCTCTTCATTCCCTTCAGATGAAGATGTCCCAACTTTTGATGCCAGATTTTGACTTCATCATCTCTAGCAAACACACATGTTGAGGTACTTGAGTCTTGTTGCACCCATAGATAATAGTTGTCCTTAGACCTAACACCCTTCATGATGACTTCTCCTTTCTCATTTGTGACATTGCACTCAGATTTTGTAAAGTCTACTTTGAATCCTTGATCACAAAGTTGACTAATACTGATCAAATTTGCTATCAACCCTTTGACAAGTAGAACATCATCCAGTCTAGGAGCACCAGCACAATTCAGCTTTCCCATCCCCTTGATCTATCCTTTGACACCATCACCAAAGGTTACATGACCTGAAGAATGGAGCTTAACATCTACCAACAAATTCTTAACTCCTGTCATGTGTCTTGAACACCCACTATCAAAGTACCAGTCTTCTTTGGTAGAAACCCTAAGAGAAGTGTGAGCTATTAAGCTGGTAACTTTACCTTTTGGAACCCATTGTTTAACAGCCTGAGGCCTGTTCTGCTTCTATCTAGGTTGAGGAACAGATTTGGGATAACCATGCAGTTTAAAGCAAGAAGATTGTATATGGCCAAATCTTCCATAATAGTAACATCTCACTCTTTGAATCTCTTCTCTGAAGTGATTGAAATGTCTGCCACCTTGATGATGATTTCTGTCATACTACTGAGGCTGTCATCTGTCAGAATATTGATGTTGTCTTCTCCCATAATTAAGTTGTCTTCTGTAATGATGAGTCTGTCTTTTATAATGATTAGGCTGTCTTCTACCATGATGATGAGGCTTTCTTCTGCCATAACAATGAGGCACAACATTATTAGGTCCAAAACCATACATTTTCCCTTGATGTTGAGACATCGGATGGAACATGTTATGTTTGAAACAAGAAGCCTACATACTCCTATGGTATTGAGGAGGCATATACTGCCTAGCTCCAGAAACCTGAGGCTTTCCTTGAGGTTGAGGCAAAAACTTCTTAGGTACAGGACCATAACCCTTTCCATTATTTTGTGGCCCAAGGTGAGGGACAACCTTCTTAATTCCCGAACCATGTCCTTTTTCATGATGATGAGGAATGTTCTGTTTAACCCCAGAAGAACTAGCCTCTGCAGATATCTTCTTCTCACCCTCATATCCTAGACCAGTCTTATCACTTGCCCCTTTTCCAGCTTCAAGAATTTTATCCAGAGTGTCAGTTCCACTATTTAACATTATGATGGATTTTGACATTTGATCAAGCTGGGATTTTAACAACAAAACTTCATTCTCAAGTTCAGCTTTATCAGTCTCAAGCTGTATTATAATTTTCTTCTGCTTCTCCCCTTCTTGACAGACCTCTTCACTTTTCAGACACAGCTCTTGATAAGAAGATGCCAGCTCTTCAAAGGTCAATTCACCATCACTAGATTCTCCATCAGAGGCACATATTCCAGTCAATGCCTTAACATGTTTGGCATTCTCTTCTTCACTTTCACTATCTGTATCAGACCAGGAAACAGATAACCCCTTTTTCTGCTTATTGAGATATGTAGGACATTCTTTCTTGACATGACCTTAACCTTCACACTCATAGCATTGAACTCCTTTGTCATGATTGGACTTTTCTTCATCTCTTATTTTCTTCACTTGATTACTAGACCTGTTGTTGTCAGATGTGATGTTCTTAACATTAGGTCTATAGTTTATGTCCATTCTCTTTAGCACCTTATTAAACTGTCTCCCAAGCATCACAACAGCATTTGACAGTTCCTCCTGAGTTTCAAAATTACACTTCTTACCATCTTCAGTATTAGACACCAAAGCTATGCTTTTGGTCTTCTTTTCAGGCTCCTCATTCAACCCCAACTCAAAAGTTTGAAGAGAACCAATCAACTCATCAACTCTCATCTTGCTGATGTCTTGAGCTTCTTCAATAGCAGTGACCTTCGTTTTATATTTCTTGGGAAGGGATCTGAGAATCTTCCTTACCAGCTTCTCTTCAGTCATTCTTTCTCCTAAAGCACTAGAAGCATTGGACAGCTCAAGAATATTCATGTGAAAATCATGAATGGTTTCATCCTCCTTCATCTTCAGATTTTCAAACTTAGTAGTCAACAGTTGAAGTCCTGACATCTTGACCTTGGAAGTTCCTTCATGAGTAGTTTTCAAGACATCCCAAGCTTCCTTAGCTACTTCACAAGTGTTTACCAGCCTAAAGATGTTCTTGTCAATACCATTAAAGATGGCATTCAAGGCTTTTGAATTTCCAAGTGCAAGCTCATCTTCTTCCTTGGTCCAATCTTCCTCAGGTTTCAGCTTTGTTGTACCATACTTTTCAACAATAACAGGTGCTTTCCATTCTTTTAAGACAGCCTTCCAAGTCCTGCTGTCTAATGACTTCAAGAAGGTAACCATATGTGGTTTCCAATAGTCATAGTTAGAGCCATCTAGAACAGGGGGTCTATTCACAAATCCACAACTCTCCTTGTCCATTGTACCAGAAAGTATCAGCCCTATATCTCACCCAGATGCAGAGCAGGATGCCTGCTCTGATACAAATTGAAATTATGGTATCAGATGTGTGATGTTAAGTGTGATGTCACAACAACACAATCTGCTAATATGAACAAGGCTATAACAACAGTAAATCAACAGAATGAATTGTTCACCCAGTTCGGTCTAACTACCTACGTCTGGGGGCTACCAAGCCAGGGAGGAAATTCACTATTAATAGTATTAAATTACAGACTCAACAATCCCTGTTGACATCTACTAATCTAAATCACTACCCAATGACACTTCTACCTAAGAGACCACTTAGATATGAGAAACCACTCACTCCCTAAATCACCTCAGTGATACAATTCAAAGATTACACTTTAAACCACACCTTGATCTTGCTTAACAGCTTTGATCAAGAACAACACACTCTTGCTTAAAAGCTCTAGAGTGAATACACTTACAACCCAAAATAGTAACACCTATTCAACCATGAAAGGCTTACAAAATACACACGAAAACTCTAACTTGACTCTTAGTCTTTGCTCTCTTTTCTTCGTCATCTTCAACAAGGGTTGAGCCTGCTTTAAACAGAATTCTGACTTGGGCTTGGACCTCTTCCAAAAATCTGATTTCATTTGTTTTAAAAATAGAATTTAAAACAGATTTGATCTTCAAATCTTTTTAAATCAAACAACCCTTAAACATAGCAACAGGATCTGCTCCAAATCTGATTGCAACTGAAAATATCTTCTCCAAGATATTCGCACACAATCTCTCTAACAGATCTTCTCAAAACAAACTTTTACGCGCAGCCCTAAAACATCACAGCCTGATGTTTTGATGTTTTGATAACTGATGTCAAGACATCAAGTTTAACATCAGCATATAAAACTCCAACCCTGCAACAACTAATGTTAGGAAACAATGTTAAGACATCAGACATATGACATCAACATTGTTCAACTTTGTTTTACCAAAATTCCAGCCAATACAAGAACTAACACCACTACACAACTATGAGCGGTGTGGAGTTCGCTCAGTGAATAATCAAGGATGCTACCTCGTGCGAGCAGCCCTTCAAAGTCAGTTGGACCGCGAGGAGATTCAACCAATGTCAAGTTCTGAATCCGCCAACTACCTCGCCGATCAAATCGAAGACGTTGTCGTAATCTCTGATCATCAGAGGGCTAGGGATGTTTGTGCCATCATCCCTCTACTTGACGAATCGAGAGTTCCCAGCCAGGAACGGATCGAAATTACTTACGAAGGTCAGAAAAATCAGAAGGCTCCCATAGTCATCTATTTACCAGGACCACTACCGTATGAATCAACTAAGGATATCCCTTATAATTACGGTGCAACCACAGTCGAGAATGGAAAGGAAATTCCATTACCCTCAGTCATGAATATTGCAGACATCAGTCGAGTAACACGGAGCAGTCGAATATTCAACCGAGGAGTTGGAGAACCTAACAAAGAAAAGGAACTTCATCCAGAAGCTCCTAATCCGCCAGTCGGTCCATCCAGTAATCCCGACCTTTCGAAAAACAATGATGAGATGCTGAAGCTCATCCAAAGGAGTGAATACAACATTGTTGACCAGCTGTTACAAACTCATTCAAAGATCTTTGTGCTATCACTTTTACTCAGTTCCGAAGCCTACAGGGAGGCTCTACAGAAAGTCTTAGAGCAGGCCTTTGTGGAACAGGATGTAACAATCAGGCAGTTCGATAGCATTGTCTCTAACATCACTTCCTGCAATAACTTGGGATTTAGTGATGAGGAATTACCTGAAGAAGGTCTCCGTCATAACATGGCGCTCAACATTACAGTCAATTGCTAGGACGATGCTTTAGCCAGCATACTGGTAAACACAGGGTCAGCTCTAAATGTTATGCCAAAATCCACTTTGATGCAATTATCATTCAAAGGCCCTCCGATGAGAACCAGTGAGGTTGTCGTCAAAGCATTTGACGGATCCAGAAAAACGGTTCTTGGCGAAGTCGACCTTCCCATAACTATTGGTCCTCACACTTTCCAAGTCACTTTCCAGGTCATGGACATCCGACAACATATAATTGTTTATTAGGAAGACCTTGGATCCATCAGGATGGGCGGTCACTTCAACCCTCCACCAAAAGCTAAAGTTCGTCCAGAAGGGCCAACTTGTCACAGTCTGTGGAGAACAGGCTTTGCTCGTAAGCAACTTATCATCATCTACTGGTGTAGAACCCGAGGAGGTTGTTGGAACTCAGTTTCAAGCGCTTACGGTGAGCAATGAGAATCAATCAGATAAGGGAACCTCGATTTCCTCGTACAAAGATGCTATCAAAGCGGTCGATAATACCAATACAACAGGATGGGGACAGCTTGTCATTCCTACTAATAATAAAACAAAGAAAGGTCTTGGCTTTTCCTCAACCTGTACTCAGACGGCTGCGAACAATAGAAGTTTTCATCCCATTCAGAACTTCTTCCACAGTGGAGGTTTCCTTCACCCAGTGTCTCAAGAAGTACATACCATCAATGAAGGTGATTCCGCCAATACGGAGGAAGAATGGAAGTCCTATCTTAACGAGGACGGTTATATGTCTCAGGAAGAGGTGCCTATGCCATTTTGCTCTCCCGCACAGAGTCCGAGATTTATACCGAGGTCAGATGTCAAAATGATATACGGAGATTGTGATCCTGAAGGATGTCGTGCTCCGCCAAATTCATTAGAGGAGGACACTCTAATGAAATACAACTTTGACCACGACTATTATGGCCCAATGGATGGCCTGCCTATCTGGCAGCCGTACCCAGGAAACTCGGGGCAAGAAAATCATCCGAACAATGAAAATCAATTGAGCATCATTGAACAGAATACCTGTGTCCCTGCCATGTCATGGGATTAACACTCAGGTCATTCAGAAAATATCCCGTACGACGATGAATTGGCAAAGCTAGCCGGACTAGAATTCATCAACTATGATTTTCCCGAGGTCAACGTCATCGAGAGGGATGACTCCTCCAGTTCCAAAGAAGTGTGGGACACCTTAGGACAACCAAGTGGAAAATACGACTTTATGGTCAAGTACACCGCTCCTGAAAGCTCTCATATCAGGCTCAAAGATGTCCAGCCAACTGGATGGGGAGATTTTCCCGAGAGCACAAATACTATGCAAAATACAACTGAGGAATCCTCCTACGACAATTTTTCCTGGGAGACAGATTCCAACGATCCTGCTCAGCCAGAAATCAGCGTTATTTATGAAGACAAACCAAGGAAGGTACCAGACTTTGTGATTCACCGAGGAGTTCGCCGCCAATGGGTTGTTGTCGATGTTCCGAGGATTGTTCATAAGTCTAAGTAATTGCCATCTTTACTTTAACCTTTCACCCTGCCCAGGTGAAATGGATGTTTTGATAGGGCTCACTTTCTGTAAATTTCCCTCTTCACTTCGCCCAAAGCGACAGAGTTTTGTTTTATAGGGTTGTAGTTTCAAGAATCGACTTGTTCATTAATAAAATAACGTCGTTCTGTAATTTCTGCATTAATTGCTGTTTTCTCTTTTTGCTTTTCTCAGAAAATGGTAATCCTAAAAAACAACTCAATAATAAAAACAAGCAGTAAAAGAAATACTCTGCACACACTTTTACATTTTCTCGCTATGTCTTCTAAACACAAATCATCACGTAATGCAGATTGCTTGTTTTAAACCCCGTTTCCCAACTTTGAGTTCTCGGTATTTGAGGCTGAAGAAGAAAATGACGACGAAATTCCAGAGGAGATCTCCCGACTACTCAGACAAGAGGAAAGGTCCATTGAACCTCACAAGGAGCAGTTGGAAACGGTCAACTTGGGCTCAGAAACAGAGAGAAAAGAAATTAGGATTGGGGCACTGCTCAGTCCAACTGCCAAAGAGAGTTTGATAAAGCTTCTCAGAGAATTTCCCGATGTGTTTGCTTGGTCCTATCAGGATATGCCAGGGTTGGATACCAGCATCGTGGAGCATCACTTACCGTTGAAATCGGAATGTCCGCCAGTAAAATAAAGGTTGAGACTGACTCATCCAGACATGGCTGTCAAAATCAAAGAGGAGGTACAGAAACAGATTGACGCGGGTTTCCTCGCTACGTCTGAATATCCTCAATGGTTAGCCAACATCGTACCCGTTCCCAAAAAGGACGGGAAGGTCAGAATGTGCGTAGATTACATGGATCTGAACAAGGCTAGTCCAAAGGACGACTTTCCCTTGCCGCACATTGACATGCTGGTAGACAGTACAACAAAGTTCAAAGTCTTCTCCTTCATGGATGGATTCTCGGGCTATAACCAAATCAAAATGGCACCGAAAGACATGGAGAAAACTTCGTTTATCACCCCATGGGGTACATTTTGTTACAAGGTGATGTCGTTCGGTTTAAAGAACGCCGGGGCAACCTATCAGAGGGCCATGACTACTCTGTTTCATGACATGATACATATAGAAATCGAGGTATATGTAGATGATATAATTGCAAAATCTAAGACAGAAGAGGAGCATGTGACCCACCTGTCAAAACTATTTGAGCGGTTGAGAAAGTACAAACTCTGCTTGAATCCCAACAAGTGCACGTTCGGTGTCCGTTCAGGGAAACTCTTAGGGTTCATCGTCAGCCAGAAAGGAATTGAGGTTGATCCTGACAAGGTCAAGGCCATTCAAGAAATGCCTTCTCCAAAGACTGAAAAACAAGTCAGGGGATTCCTGGGACGTTTGAACTACATCTCCAAATTCATATTCCTCATGACCGCAACCTGTGCGCCGATTTTCAAATTACTCAAAAAGAATCAGGACTGCGTTTGGACAGAAGATTGCCAAACCGCCTTTGACAGTATTAAGGAATACCTGTCGAATCCCCCGATTCTATCACCTCCAGTGGAAGGAAGACCGCTGATCATCTACTTAATAGTCTTGGAATACTCCATGGGTTGTGTGCTTGGCCAACAAGATGAAACAAAAAGAAAAGAGTCTGTCATCTACTATTTGAGCAAGAAATTCACCGACTGCGAGACTCGGTACACTATGCTTGAGAAAACTTGATGCGCTTTGGCTTGGGGAGCCAAACGACTTCGCCTGTATATGATTCGTCACACTACTTGGTTAATCTCTGAAATGGATCCAATCAAGTACGTCTTTGAAAAGCCT
The DNA here is from genome assembly GCA_022829125.1 of Lathyrus tuberosus. Lineage (NCBI taxonomy): Eukaryota > Viridiplantae > Streptophyta > Magnoliopsida > Fabales > Fabaceae > Lathyrus > Lathyrus tuberosus. The sequence continues at coordinate 17,432,164 of JALAZF010000018.1, forward strand.
GCTCTCACGGGAAGGATTGCCCGTTGGCAGATGCTACTATCAGAATACGACATCGAGTACCATGCTCAGAAGGCCGTTAAAGTAAGTATCTTAGCCGATCATTTGGCTCACCAACCGGTTGACGATCAGGAATCCATCGGATTTGACTTCCCAGACGAAGATGTCATGTATCTAAAAATGAAAGACTGCGATGAACCGCTACCCAGTGAAGGGCCAGAACCAGATTCCTAATGGGAACCTATCTTTGACGGAGCTGTCAATCATTACGGAAATGGAATTGGGGCAACTATTATAACACCTCAGGGTACTCACATTCCTTTCACCGCTAGACTTACATTTAAGTGCACAAACAATGAGGCCGAATACGAAGCCTGTATCATGGGTCTCGAGGAAGCGATTGACTTAAGGATCAACAACTTGGATGTATATGGCGATTCAGCCCTGGTTATCAATCATATCAAAGGAGATTGGAACACATACCAATCAGAATTGATTCCTTACAAAGACTGCGCAAGAAGGTTGTTACCCTTCTTAAATAGAATCGAGTTTCACCATATCCCTCGTGATGAGAATCACATGGCTGGCGCCTTAGCCACTCTCTCTTCCATGATTAGTGTAGGTCAATGGACTGGCCTACCTAAGATCGACATAATGCGCCTAGAACGGCCTGCTTACATCTTCGAGATCGAAGCAGTCATAGACGATAAACCTTGGTATCACGATATCAACTGTTTCCTTCAGAAATAGGAATACCCACCTGGGGCATCCAGGAAAGACAGAAAAACCCTCGGGAGGCTGGCAGGCAGTTTCTTCCTGAGCGGTGATACACTCTATAAGAGAAACTTTGACATGGTCTTGCTCTGATGCATCGACAGACCAGAAGCAGACACATTGATAAAGGAAATTCACGAAGGATCCTTTGGCACTCATGCCAATGGACACACAATGGCGAGAAAAATTCTAAAAGCAGGGTACTATTGGTTGACCATAGAATTCGACTGCTACAAGTACATGAGGAAGTGTCACAAGTGTCAGATATACTCCGACAAAATCCATGTACCGCCAACGCATCTCAAAGTTATTTCTTCCCCATGGCATTTTTCCATATGGGGAATCGACATGATCGGTATGATTGAGCCCAAAGCTTCGAACGGACATCGATTCTTTCTAGTAGCCATTGATTACTTCACCAAGTGGGTCGAAGCAGCGTCATACGCTAATGTAACCCGACAAGTGGTGGTCCAATTTATCAAAAATAATATCATCTGCCGTTATGGTGTTCCAAGCCAGATCATTACAGATAATGGATCTAACTTGAACAATAAGATGATGAAAGAGATGTGCACTGAGTTCAAGATCGAACACCGTAACTCATCTCCCTACCGACCTAAGATGAACGGAGCGGTAGAAGCAGCTAACAAGAACATCAAAAGGATCGTTCAAAAGATGGTTGTAACCTACAAAGACTGGCATGAGATGCTACCCTTTGCTCTTCACAGTTATCGCACATCTATCCACACTTCAACAGGGGCAACCCCTTTCTCTCTAGTGTATGGCATGGAAGCAGTGCTCCCCATAGAAGTAGAGATCCCATCAATCCGGGTATTGATGGAAGCTAAGCTAGCAGAGGCTGAATGGTGTCAAAGTCGACACGGTGAACTGAATCTGATCAAGGAGAAGCGAATCACGGTAATATGCCATGGTCAGTTGTATCAGCAAAGAATGAAGAAGGCGTTCGACAAAAAGGTTCGACCTCGCATCTTCAGGAAAGGAGACCTCGTGCTCAAGAAGATACAATCATTTCTCACTGATTCCCGGGGCAAATGGACTCCGAATTATGACGGCCCCTATGTGGTCAAGAAAGCTTTCTCGGGCGGCGCCTTGAGACTTGCAACCATGGACGGAGAGGAATTTGCCTACCCCACAAATGTTGACGTAGTCAAGAAATACTTCGCCTAAATAAATAAAAAAACGTCTCGGTGGATTGAAAACCCAAAAGGGCGGTCCAAAAAATCATCCCGGTGGATTGGAAATCTCAAAGTACAATCCAGGCAAAAGTTAAGGATAATGGCAAGTAACTACGTCTAATCAGTTCAACTCCTCAGCAGTCATGCCATCCATCAGAAGAAAAACTCCAGTTAAGGTCATCTTCGACAGAAGCTCAGGATGTCCCGAATTCAAAGTTGGTAGAAGGATAGTGGTTGTTATGTTTCAATGTAGCCCTTTTCCCTTAAATTACCATTTTCAAACTTTGTAAATACTCTATGGAATCACGCGTTTGGCTGATTTCCATCCTATCAATAAAATTTGAGCCCTTGTGCTTTTGTTTGCAATTCTTATTTGTTTTAGCTTTACAGAACGACATTTTAACATGATCAACGATTTTTGAAATAAAACAAAAATGAATTTACTTGTTAAAGCTTTTCGGATTTTAAAATAAAGATGGCAATTTCTTTTGACTGTTGAACATCAGAAGAACATCGATCGCTTCTCCAGAAGTAAGCGAGCCTCAAAGTGCAGAATCGAAGTTTTCCTTCTAAACCAGTACGCCTGAATGAAGGATCAGCTGAGTCAGAGACCATTGTTTCATCTGACATCTTCGGCCGAGTTCTTACCTCCTAAGCCCGACCAACAGTTGTTCCCCGTAGGGACTACTTCTCATAAGTAAGGCAGAATTGCTACTTTCGGACCAGCGGTACTTCTTCGCCCCGCGATGGCCGAGTATCCAGTTGTGTTCATCCATTAGTCTGTATGTCGCATCAGTTTTGTCAGCATATACATACATGCATCATGCATTATTGATTTTCATTTGTATTCATATTGCATCACTATCTCTCTAGTCGGTTATGTCCCCTAGTGATAGACAGTCATCTCAATCGAGTTGTCAGTCCTTTCCTCGTTAGGAAATGTTGTGTCTGAACAATCTCTCTCCTCCAGTATATTTCTGGGATGAAGTTGGTCCTTGACCACTTTGATAACTTGAACCTCTGAAAAATCAGAGAACCCTCAACAAATGTCACCCTTCGCCATCGAAGATGATATCTTCGCTTTCCCGAATTAAGGAAAATCCCTAGAGAAAGCCTCTTAAGCAGCGATTCGACAATACAGTTGTTGTTCTTCGAAAAAACCACTGATTAAAAGGTCATCAGCACCTCAAAATTAGATTGCATCATATGGAATTTCTCCGAGAAGATCCCGAGAAAAGTATGATGTAAGACCCCAAGGGGCAGCAGTCTCTCAAGAGACCTGCTTTCCCCTGTAGAGCCGACAAATGGCGTCTCCAACAGAGAAGTTTGTACACCTCTATAACTCAGACGATTGGGTTCCCCAGCAAGTCTGACATCAAAAGTTTTCCCATCAAATGGCATCTCCCCAGGAAAATTTGGCGAGAAGTCTGAGGAAAACCGCTACGCGTAGCGTCCCTTGTCAAGAAAGTTTATTGACAAAAGAAACTAAGACCAGTTCCTTGGTAGGAAACCATGATCGAAGGGAAGTTTATATCTGAAACTAAGACCAATTCCTTGGTAGGAAACCATGATCAAGGGGAAGTTTAAATCAGAAACTGAGACCAGTTCCTTGGTAGGAAACCAGGATCGAGGGGAAGTTTACCTTTTCTAAGCATCATTGCTTAGTAAAAGACGATGGATGAGCAAGCTACCATTCATAACCACTGTCAAAATTTCAGGTATTCCGATATTTAATCCTCTTACACCCCGAATGCCCGAATACCTTCGTCATTCACACCTTCGGGTCCAAGAAGATTAAATAGGGGCATCTGTCATACCCCAAATTTTGACTACTAAGATTTCCCATCATTTTGCAAACCATCATCACAATATGGATGAACCATTAGTCTCCCCAAAGATGGGTGAGCATCCACTACAATCAGACTTAGGGTTTCAAGCCCTCTCAGAGCTCTTAGACAGAGGATCAATCAAGAAATGACATGATATTCAACTTGTCTAGCCTCTCAAACATCCACAAAGGATCAAGAGGACTCCCACTTCAAGGATTAAGCACAAGGCTTCTCCCTTTTAGGTGGATCAAGCCTTAAGATCGCCAGTGTCACCAAATTAGAGTTTGGTCGACCAGGGCCTCCAGATGGAAATTTTCCTCTGGGCATGAGCCAATGCTTCAAAGCATAACCTATGATGCTCCAAGGGATCTCATGGACCCAATCATCAAGTCAATTTAGCCTCAGGGGATGCATTCATCAAAAAAATCAGGAATTAGGGTTTCTTGACCTAATTCACCCCTAAGTTGACTTTTGGGACAAAACATGAGCCAAGACCTCAAGAGGGGATTTGAGGGTCTCAAATACACCACATTGATCAATTTGCAATAATGGATTGATCCAAGAAGCCTGAGCAACAAGTTTCAATTTCATCAGAACCACAATTAGGGTTTCGCGGAAAAAGTCAACTGTATCTTTGACTTTTGACCAGGACATGCTCCCAAACCCTAAGACATGATTCAATACACCCTATAACACCTATGAAATCAATCCATTAAGTTTGATTTAGGTCAAGGACTTGATTTCATAGAGGATCGCACAGTTTGGAATTCATCCGACAAAAAGTCAACTGTGCACAAAAGTCAACTTTGACTTTTTGAGATTTTTCACAAAAATGGGTTTTAACCCTAAAATGATGTTAATGTGTGATTTGAATCATCATTCATCAAGAAAAATCAAGAAAAGTGGGATAACTTGTAAAAGGGGTAACCATAAAAACTTAGAAAATTTTCTAAGTTATGTAACAAAGTGGCTAGGGTACCAACTTTGGAGGACCATAACTCCTAAACCACAAGGCCAGTTTTCCCCATCCAAAGCTGGATTTGTAGCCCTCATGGCCCTCTACAAAAGCTTCAACTACACCTCATTCCAATTCATTATGGATTTTGAGTTATGGAATGATCAAAGTGGCTGAAAACATAAAATGCCATTTTTTCCAACACTTAGTGAAATTTTCACTAAGTTAAAATCTGCCTTCATTTTTTTCCAAATGTAGGGGATTTTTCACTTGGATCCAAAAAGTATCAAAACCAATTATGATCAAACAGTTATTGTATCATATGAGGGCTTTCCAAAATGGCCAAGAACATCACCTAACTCAACTTGAGCCATGAGATATGACCATGGCAACATGCCTTGCTGAAATCTGCCAAGGCAAGGCAGATTTTGGAGTTTTGCTCGATTTGCTCAAATTTTGCAAAGGGCGAGCAACTCTATCCACCTGAACACCTCAAGGGGGGACCAAGGAGGAACCAACTCTGATCCCAAGCCTCCCAAGTCTTTGGAACCAAAAATAGCATGCCAAACCTAGAAATCCCTAAAAGAGGGACAAGACTCCAATTTTGGATTGGAGCATTTAATGGATGCACCAAGGTGGAATGGACTGACACATTTGCAACTAAATTCAGTCAAGAATGATCCAACAACTAGGGAACCAAATGCCTGTGCTCTAACCTCTAGTCAATGGCTAGAGGAGACTTGGATTCCAAAATCCCTTTCTTTAGGCAAAAATACCTTCTTTAGCAAGGTAACTCTGAGTTTTTGAGTTAGAGAGCATTTCCATCACAGCTCATGATCCTAACACATCACATATATCTTATCTAAGCTGTCTAAACTCACACAAGTGACCTGTAATCCTTAAATCACAAAGTCACCTCTCAAAACCTCAAAATAGGCTTTTTTTTTGCATTTTTCAAGCCATGTCTTGATTCAGTCACTTTCCAAACCAGATAAGACCTCAAACACACTCCAAATATCATCCTTGAACTGTCCCAAATGGTTCCCCCCATCTGGAACACCATTTGAGAGAGTTGTTATTTTGGCCATTTTGACCCCTTTTGCAAGAAAGGGCCAGTTTGTGTTTTTGCAGGTTTCAGCTGATTCCACTCATCCTAAAAGCTTATAAGGGATCTATTGTACCCCAAAATTTGCCCTCACACATTCAAGACAATATGCCTCAAGAGGTCTCCTAGTGATTCATAAGATCTTCAGTGGCTCAAGAGTACTCAAAAGTTTCATCAGACAAAGCCTCCTCCTAAGCAATAAATCCAACTAGGGTCGTGTACTTCTCAAAGTAGATTGGACTTATAAAGCTTCAAAAGGACTTCATGGTGGCCCATACACTTCAAAGAATCCTCATAACAAGTTTCAAGACTTTCCTTACAAGTTTGGTCAGTCAGATGCTCAGACAGTCAAAGTCAGTTAACTTGGTCAAAAGGTCAACTGTGGTCAACACAAAGTCAAACCTCAAGATTTTTGGTCAACATCAAGATTATGGGATGAAATTCATTATTTGATCAAGGGTTGATCATGATTCATCAAGGAAACCTCAGAATCATCAAGGATCGGGAGTTACTAAATTAGGGTTTTTATAGGAAAAGTCAACTGTACTTTGACCAGGCATAACTTCCACATACTTCATCAAAAATTCCTCAACCAAAGCCCATATTGAAGGAAATTTAATTCCCTACAACTTTGTGTCTCACAAGCCAAGTCCAGAAATGCTTCATTCGGGATATATGAGCCAAGACATTATAGGTCATTTTGAAAGTCAACAAAAGTCAACATTTTTCAAAAGCTCATAACTTGAACATGGGAGATCAAATTGACATGGGACCAAAAGGAGTGATTAGAGGACATCTTGAGGTTTCTAAAAAGTCCAATAACTCATCCAAATGATAAAAATTGAGGAAGTTATGCATTGTCAAGGTTGGACAATTTTGAGGAGGTGCACAAAGCAAATAATGGTCAAACTCCACTTTTTGCCAAAAGGGCCCATTTTGTGACAACCCAAACTTCATTTTAAGATGGTCCACGACCATTTGATCACATTTTCTGATTTTTTATTATTTATTCCATATTTTATTGGATTTAAATCTTTTAAATTCAATTTAAATCAAAATAAATATATCAAATCAAGAGATTTGATTTGTGGTTGATTAGGGAATCAAATATTGAGGTTTATGAGCATATTATCTGATTTAATTTCGTGCAAGATTGTTAAGGGAAGATTGGATGGCCAAATGGGAGAAAATGGTAAGTTTTAAACACCATTCATTATCATTCAAGTTTTGATCCAAGCCCATGGAATTTTTCAACCTAATTCCTCTCCTATAAATACATGGCCATATCCAAACCTGAAACACACGAAAAAATCACTTGAAGCAACCCAAAAATATTTTCAAAAAGAGGCAAAAGTAGAAAAAATCATAAAAACACTTCATAGCGAGTTTTCACGATTTTTTCACGTCCAAATCGTCTCAAAACAATCCCAGGAGCCAATCCCCATCACTCTTGAAGGTTAGAAGCAAGTGAAACGCGCACATCAAGCCATGGCCATTTCTTGAATTTTCCACTTTTTAAATCTCGTCTTTCATGCATTATAAATGTTGTTCATGTTTATATTCTTACTGATTATGATGTTTAGATTGGTTTTGATCAACTACTAACAAGCTTTGGTGCAGGAATCAAGACTTGCCATTGTTAGGGCACAAAGAGGGTGTTCTTCGAATCCCACTATACATGCGTTGTTAGACAAAAATAAGGCCACCATTGGATTCAGGGGCTTGTTTCCAATCGAACCATGGCCTTTTGATTAATTTATTTGGTGTTTTCATGGTGTTTCAAAAATGCAGGAAATTCGCAGCAGAATTCGCAGCAGAATTCGCAGGAAAAAGGTTGAAGACGATGAACAGTGCCAGGCGAATTTATTTATTTATTTTTTTTTCTTAACATTAATTAATTTAGACTTTAGTTTTTTTTTTAATTAAAATCAATTAGACATTTAAGTTTTTTAATTAATTAGCTTAATTTGTATATAATTAACAAAAATTAGAATTTAGTTTTTTTTAATTAGTTAATCAACTTTTTTATTCTTTTTTTTATTTTTATTAATTAACTTAATTAATTTGTAAATAATTAAAGTTTTGACTTTTAATTATTTTTATTATTCAAAATCATTGCAAAAAAGGGTACAAAAAGACATTAATTTAGAATTAGTTTTAATTAAAATTAATTAGACTTTAGGATTAATGTGTACTTAATTATTTAATTTTTTATTACCATTAACCTTAAAAATCTTTTATTTACTAACCCTAAAATCCTTTTCTTTTCAAAAAAAAACATCAACATTATTTCTTTTTCTGTTTATTTATGTAATAATTTAGAACTTTAATTCCTCGCATTTTCCTAAATATTGTAACTGTTCACAGGATGTGATAGCGTAGATTTACATTTCCTCGCATTTTTTAAATATTGTAACTGCTCATGGGATGTAATAGCTTAGGTTTAAATTCCCGCACTTTAATTTTTGTACATATTCAACTGCTAGTAACTAAGGTTTGCATGGCAAGACTTAAAACCTGACATAGAATAATCCTAATTCAAGATAAATAACTGAATCAACACACTCTTCACACTTACACCTCTAGGGTAACCTCTCTTCGCTGCCTTTCGATTAAATTGGTCAAGTCCCTCGAACGTGGGGGTATCTTAGTAAGGTTGCCTACGAATAAAAATCATCAAGTCCCTTCGAATAAAAGATCATAGTCCCTTCGAGTTGCCTACGAATAAACGATCTTGTCCCTCGATGACCCTACGGAAAAATGATGATTGTCCCTTCAAATTACTAAGATACCCCTACAAGTTGCCTTCTATGACCATACGATGACCATACACTCGTCCCTTTAACATCCAAGGTAAAGACTACTTACTCACTAATAGTAAGGACAGTCTTACCCCTAAAGAAAAGAAATAACAAGAAAGACCTTACAAACTTAGGGTAGTAACTCTTAAATGCTTGCTCACCCTTTTCAAAAAAAACACTCTTTACACCACACATCTTTGCAAACATTTTTCAAAGCTAAACACTTTGTATAAATCCATACGAGGATCATTACAAAGTTAAAGTCTTTACGAAAATATTTTCTAATCACACACTATACTATTTTTCAAACAAAGTAAAGTGAGCTAAGCAATTAAGAGCCCATGGATAACCATGGATACAAAAGGTGCTCGTACCTTCCTTTTGTATAACTTACCCCCCGAACTCAAAATCTTTTAAAAGGTCTTTCCTGTTCTTTTATTCCTTTCTTTATTGGATAAAATAAAAGTCGGTGGCGACTCTTGCTTACCGCAACATTTTAAAAGTCAGTTCAAACCACCGTGTTACAGAACTGGCGACTCTGCTGGGGACCAAACTAAAGAGGGGTTACCTTAGAGCTAGATCACTTTACCACTTGCTTAAGATTGTTTGACTTATGTGCTTTATTTTCAATGGGTTTTGTTTTGGGGTTACTTGTGTGAAAGGTCCTACACCCGGACCTAGTGATTCCTTAGGTAAGTGACAATAGATCATGGAGACTGTACGACATGTACCGATATGGTTGATATGATGGTCACAGTCTTTAGAACCCTAGTTAACTCATCCTTGGCCATTAGAAGGTAGTGAGATAGCCGGTTTGGCATGTTCCAAAGTTGTTTGATACTCGAGACTACACTCATTGAGATCAGACTTTCGGAATATTTTGGTCGGCCACTCGAGTGTCGCACTAAAATAAAGCCTTTGAGAAAGATCCGTGATATGAGTCCTTTAGAACCCGGTTGCAATTCTAGGACAGGTTGAGCCAACTAAACCTCAGTGGGGAAGGGTACTTACCTTTGGACTTCATACAAGCCTTTAAACCTAAGGCTCTTGTATAACTTGTTTATGGGTGCTACTTGTTTATTATTAACATGTACATGACATCATGACATCATAACATCATAACATATCATTTTCACTAACCATTTCAAGGACCAAGGAATTTATCTTTATTCGTGATTGCAGGTCATGGCTTCCGTTCCTAGAAATTTTATCCGAATCAACTTTGTAAGGGTTCCTTCCCAGCTTAAAGAATTGGTCTCAAAAGTTCCCGAGGGTTCTCGATTCACCAAAAGGCATGGTTTTCTACTCGACTTAGTTACCTCAGGTTTTGAAGAAGACATGATGAGAGTCCTATTCCAATTCTTCGATCCTAAGCACCACTGTTTCACCTTCCCAGATTACCAATTGGTGCCCACGATGGAGGAGTTCTCTAAGTTACTTGGAATACCTATCCTCGATCAGATGCCATTTACCGGTCTAGAAAATGTTCCAAAGCCTGAAGTCATTGCAGCTGCTTTACATCTGAAGAGGTCAGACATTGTATCTAATTGGGAAACAAAGAGTGGAGTCAAGGGGTTTCTTGCTAAGTTCCTGATTGAGAAGGCTCAATTGTTCCTAAGAGCTATGAGTTACCACGCTTTTGAAGAGGTATTGGCTTTGTTGATCTATGGGTTGGTGTTGTTCCCTAATCCAGACCAATTCATAGACGTACACGCTATCAAAATATTTTTGACTCATAATCCGGTACCTACCTTGCTCGGAGATATTCTGTATTCGCTTCACACTCGTACTATCAAGGAGCGAGGGACTCTCATGTGCTGCATACCCTTACTATCCAGGTGGTTTATTTCACACCTTCCCCGGTCAGTATTGAAGAATGAACAAAGGTTGCAGTGGTCTCAAAGGATAATGTCACTCTCCCATTCAGATATCTATTGGTGTGCCCGATCTCTTGAAGACTTCACTCTTATTGATCATTGTGGGGAATTCCCTAATGTGCCACTCCTTGGCATTAGGGGAGGCATCACCTATAATCCTTCACTAGCCTTGCGCCTGTTTGGTTATGCTCGAAGGAATGGTCCTCATGACATGCTTATTCAGGGTATTGTGTTCGATTATGAAGATGATCCTCAAGGTTACCGTCAAAGGTTTATACGCGCATGGAATAATGTGTATAAGATTGAAAGCAGAACCTTGGGACAGAAGAACTCTATTCCTTTAGAGCCTTACCTCAGATGGGTACGCACTCGTGCTCGAGATCTCATTATGCCATATCCAGCTGTCAGACCAGTGATTGTTGACCCTGAGTTTGAGGGAGATGTTCCTCAAGTCATTCTCCATCCAGACATGCCTACCGACCTTGAAGAGCTGCAGAAATCCTGGGTTCAGATGAAAGAAGAAAGAGACACCTTTGAGACTCAGTTCTATGCTAGTGAGAAGAAGGTGTTGGAGTTGACGAAATTACTTCATGAGGAGCAGAGCATTAATGCTTACATCGGCACAAAGAGGAAGCGCCCGTGGGAGACTTGAGGCCTTAGGCGTTTTTAAATTTATTTTTTGAAATTTCCTTTCATTGTAGCCCAAGAGGCATATAAAAAAAAGTTTGAATTTCGAGTTTACTAATAAAAGTTTCCCTTTTGTTTCTGTTTGCAAAGATAAACTCTAAAGTCCTTGAAATCATTGCATATGCATCTACATCTCATAATCATTGCATAGCAGGTTTCTAAGACAGGTCTCTCATCTTCTCGTTGTTTATTTCAGAAGAAATGGCTCTCGAGCAAACCGTCAAAGATCTCCAGGCCCAGAATGCCCAGTTCCAAGAGCTGATCCTGAACTTGTCCAAGGGGCAAGAAGAACTGAAAGCACTTCTGACCAAGAGGAAGAAAGCGAGAAAATCAACTGGCATCATCAACCTGGGGAGGAGATTCAGAGGTCTGGCTAAACAGGTCAAGGAAATTGGGATTCCAGTAGATCAAGACGATGAACAGGATGAAGATGGTAAAAGTGTTAAAACTAAGGAAGAAAGCAACTATGGTTCTGACAAATATTCTGATGAAGAGGAAGAAGATTATTTGGCTGAACAATACCCTCCTGCTGATGAGAAGTATAAGTTATTAGAAGAACGTCTGAAAGCTATGGAAATTAATAAAGTGCCTGGCTTGAATTTTGAGGATCTGGGTCTAGTCTCAGAGGTTGTCATTCCCCATAAGTTCACAACTCCCACTTTTGCTAAGTATGATGGTGTTTCTTGTCCGAAGCTGCATTTGAGATCATATGTCCGAAAGATTCAACCACACACTGATGACAAGAAATTGTGGGTACATTTCTTTCAAGAGAGTTTGTCTGGAGCACAGTTGGAATGGTACTATCAACTCGAAAGTACCAACATTCGTACATGGGAAGATTTGGCTGCAGCTTTCTACAAACAATACCAGTATAATTCTGATCTGGCACCAACCCGAATGCAACTGCAGAGTATGTCAATGGGTTCTGAGGAAAGCTTTAAAGAGTATGCACAGAAGTGGAGAGATCTCGCAAGCAGAGTTCAACCCCCTTTGGCTGACAGAGAGTTGATTGACATGTTCATGAGCACATTAACCGGTCCTTTCTATAGTCATCTACTTGGAAGCTCGTCATCCGGTTTCACCGAGCTAATATTGACAGGAGAACATGTGGAAAATGGAATTCGAAGTGGTAAAATACAAGTGGCCATATCTGCAAACACTACAAAGAAGCCACATAATGGGAAGAAGGAATCTAATGCTGTACACGGCCAGAAAAGTCGCAACCAATCTGTTGGGCCAGTTCTGATCTCTGCACCGGCGCCACAATAACAAAAAGTTAGTCAGCGTAAGCAGGATACACCCAGGAGACAGTTTACAAAGATCAACATGTCATTGGCTCAGGCGCTGCAGCTTATGTTGAAGGTAGAGTTGGTTGCTTTGAGGGATCCTCCTAGGAATCCTAATACCTCCGCTCCTAGCTATAATCCCGATGCAAGGTGTGCATACCATTCTAATAGTCCTGGACATGATACGAATAGCTGTTGGGCGCTGAAGAATAAGATTCAAGACATGATTGATGCTAAGGAGATTGAGTTTGATCCCCCTGAGACTCCTAATGTGATCACCGCTCCTATGCCAAATCATGACGACACCATTAGTGCTATTGATGATGGTTCTTATGCTGCTACTGTGGTTGACTTGACTACTCCTCTATCAATTGTTAAGAAGAAGTTGCTGCAAGCCGGTTTATTTCCGGGCTGCGTTGAAAACTGTCATTATTGTGCATCTCAATCCAATGGTTGTGTGAAGCTGAAAGAAGGCATTCAGCAATTGATGGATGACCGTACTATACTGTTTGAGAAGATTCCTTCTATGGAGAGCTTATGTGAAAATTTGTCCCGAGGTATAAAGTTTGAGGACGTATCTGTGGTTACTAATTCCAAAACTCCTGTGAGGATCACCTCTAAGGTTCCTGTGAAGATTACTGCCGAGCCTAGAGTGGCTCCCCTGATTATTACTACGCCCGACCCATTTCCATATTCCTCTAGCAAGGCTATCCCTTGGAAGTATGGTGCGGATGTTTACATTCATGGTGTTAAGCAAGAGCCTTTGACCGATGAGACTACTGAAGTTATTAATCCCGATGTTGATAATATCATTGGGACTAGTAAGGTTACCCGAAGTGGAAGAGTTTTCTCCCCAGAAATCTCTCCGAAGACTGTTACTACTCCAATTCGTATCTCTGCCTCCAAATCAATTACTGAGACTCGAGACAAAGAACCGGTGGTTGAGCCTGCCCAAACGAAGACCCCGGGTGAAACTATTATCGAAGATCCCTCCAAAGAAATGGAGGAAGTGCTAAAAATTATCCGTAAGAGTGATTACAATGTTGTTGAACAGTTGGGGCACACCCCCTCTAAGATCTCTATGCTATCTCTGTTGTTGTGCTCCGAGGCCCATGCTAAGGCTTTGGTGAAGTTTTTGAAATCTGCGCATGTGCCGCAGGAAATCTCTGTCGACCAGTTTGAAAATTGTGTCGCTAGCCTGACAACTGATAATGGTCTAGGATTTTCTAACGCTGATCTGACTCCTACCGGAAGGAACCACAATAAGGCCCTGCATGTCTCCATTGAGTGTAGGGGCACTACTCTATCTCATGTACTGGTGGACACGGGTTCCTCATTGAATGTATTGCCGAAGATTGCTCTAGACAAGCTTGACTGTGAAGGGGTTGTGCTGAGACCCAGTGATGTTGTGGTGAGAGCTTTTGATGGTTCAAAAAGATTAGTGCATGGAGAGGTTGATCTTCCAATCAGAGTGGGTTCTCAAGTATTTGTTTCTACCTTTTACGTAATGGACATTCGTCCTGCCTATTCCTGTCTGCTTGGGCGCCCTTGGATACATGGGGCCGGCGCTGTGACTTCTACCTTACATCAGAAGCTGAAGTATCCCGTGAAAGGCAAGATTGTCACCGTCTATGGCGAAGAAGAGTATATGGTTAGTCATTTGAATACCTTCAAGTATGTTGAGATGGATGGCGAATTCCTCGAGACTCCTTGTCAAACATTTGAATTGGCTCCTCAGACTGCTCCTATTGCTAAACCAGTTCCTACTGTTCCCAGGGTTACTAGAGTACCTCCTACAATGGTTTCCCTAAAGGACGCTAGAGCCGTAGTTGAAGAAGGTGGTTGTACCATTTGGGGTCAGCTTCCTGACATCCCTTACAAATCTGATAAATTTGGTTTGGGCTTCACTTCAAAGGCTCAGAGGGCTGTACGTCGTGCTCGTGCTATTCGCATTACCAGCAAAGGAGTTCATAAAGATCAGGTCAATGCTTTGGAGGATGCTGACAGTGACTGTGATCTAGACAGTTGGATCTTTCCTACCATTGGCAGTGGGCTCAACAATTGGAAGACTGAAGACATTATTCCTATCTCCTTTAGTCAGGAGTAAATGATATTTTCTGTTTTTCTTATTTTTGAAGTTTGGTTTTGTTAATTTGAACAATAAAACTTTTAAGCCTTGTGCCTTGCCCGGGGTACAATGGCCAATTTGTTAGGGTTGTCATTTCATCGCATATTTTCATTCAATAAATCAATGGACATTTTGCATTCAAATTTTGCGCTCTTTGTCTTTTCTTTTACTTTATATTCATCAAAATAGCTATGTGTTCTTACACACACCCACGCGATAAATTGCAGATCCACATCCACTCTGGATCCCATTGATAACGATTCTGCTATTGTCAATTATGACTTCGAAAATCCGATCTACCAAGCCGAGGACGAAGGTGAGGAAGATTGTGAAGTGCCTATAGAGCTTGCTAGACTATTAGAGCAAGAGGAAAAGATCATACAACCGCACGAAGAGCCAGTCGAGGTCGTGAATCTAGGTACTGAGAAGGATAAGAAAGAAATCAAGATAGGTGCCAGATTAGAAGACCGTGTCAAGAAAAGACTGATTCAGATGCTACGTGATTATGCTGAGATTTTTGCTTGGTCTTACGAAGACATGCCAGGACTTGATACTGATATCGTGGTTCACCATTTACCGATGAAGGAAGGTTGTCCTCCGATAAAGCAGAAGGTTCGTCGTATGCGCCCTGAGATGTCTGAAAAGATCAAAGTCGAGGTTATGAAACAGTTCAATGCAGGTTTCCTAGCTGTCACATCATATCCTCAGTGGGGTGCAAATGTGGTACTAGTGCCTAAGAAAGATGGTAAGGTTCGTATGTGTGTGGATTATAGGGATCTGAACAGGGCAAGCCCCAAAGATGACTTTCCTCTCCCACATATTGATGTTCTGGTAGACAACACTGCTCAGCACAAGGTATTCTCATTCATGGATGGTTTCTCAGGTTATAATCAAATCAAGATGGTACCTGAAGACATGGAGAAGACTACATTCGTTACACAGTGGGGGCACCTTTTGTTACAAGGTAATGCCATTTGGTTTGAAGAACGCATGGGCAACATACCAGCGCGCTATGGTTGCTTTATTCCATGATATGATCCATCACGAGATAGAGGTATACGTTGATGATATGATAGCCAAATCTCATAATGAAGAAGAGCACCTTGACCACCTACACAAGCTGTTTGAGAGGTTGAAGAAGTACAAGTTGAGATTGAATCCAAACAAATGCACCTTTGGGGTTAGATCTGGTAAACTTTTGGGTTTCGTCGTCAGTGGTAAAGGTATTGAAGTCGACCCTGCAAAAGTAAAAGCTATACAAGATATGCCCGCTCCCCGTACTGAGAAAGAAGTCAGAGGTTTTTTGGGACGTTTGAACTATATTTCCAGATTTATCTCCCATTTGACCGCTACTTGTGAGCCAATCTTCAAATTACTAAGAAAAGATCAAGTAATGAAGTGGAATGACGAATGTCAGATAGCTTTTGATAAGATCAAGGAGTATCTCCAAGAGCCTCCGATTCTGATGCCACCAGTTGAAGGAAGACCTTTAATCATGTACTTAACAGTGCTAGAGAATTCAATGGGGTGTGTGTTGGGGCAACATGACGAGTCTGGTCGAAAAGAGCATGCAATATACTACCTTAGCAAAAAGTTTACCGACTGTGAAACAAGATATTCACTGCTTGAGAAAACTTGCTGCGCTTTGGCATGGGCTGCTCGCCGACTAAGACAGTATATGTTGACCCATACCACTTTATTGATCTCTAAGATGGATCCTATCAAATACATATTTGAGAAACCTGCTCTCTCCGGACGAATAGCAAGATGGCAGATGGTCTTGACAGAATACGACATCCAGTACACTACGCAGAAAGCAATCAAAGGAAGTGTACTAGCTGATCATTTGGCTTATCAAGCAATGGATGACTATCAGTCTATGAATTTTGAGTTCCCAGATGAGAATATTATGCTTGTTACTGATTATGAAGAACCTAGACCATATGAAGGACCTGAACTAGGATCCCGATGGACTATGGTTTTTGATGGAGCTTCTAACGCACTCGGCAATGGTATTGGTGCTGTAATTATCTCTCCTAAAGGTTGCTATACGTCGTTTACCGCTAGACTTTGCTTTCACTGTACCAACAATATGGCTGAATATGAAGCATGCATCATGGGTATCAAAGCTGCCATTGATATGAGGATCAAATTCTTGAATGTATATGGGGACTCAGCCCTAGTGATCAGTCAAATTAAAGGAGAATGGGACACGAAGCATCCAAATCTCATTCCTTACCGAGAACATGTGTTGACTTTGATTCCATACTTCGAAGAAATCACTTTTGAGTATATTCCACGAGAAGAGAATCAGTTGGCGGACGCGTTAGCCACCATGTCATCTATATTCAAAGTCAGATGGTACAACGAGGCTCCTAAGATTACTATTGACAGACTAGGTGAGCCGGCATACTGTTATGAAGTTGATACTGATGGGGTAGAAGAGAAGCCTTGGTTCCACAAAGTGAAAAGATATCTTGAAACTCAGGAATATCCTGAAGGAGCATCTACCAATGACAGGAAGTTTCTAAGGAGGTTCTCTGCTAAGTTCTTTCTGAGTAACAGAATTTTATACAAACGCAACCACGATTCAACCTTGCTTCGCTGTGTAGACAAGAAGGAAGCAGAAAAGATTATGGAAGAGATGCATGACGGAATTTTTGGCACTCACTCCAGTGGGCATACAATGGCTAAGAAGATTTTGAGAGCAGGTTACTACTGGTCTACCATGGAAACTGATTGCCATCATCACTCCAAAACTTGTCATAAGTGCCAGATCTATGCTGACAAAGTACATGTACCACCGGTTCCGTTGAATGTTCTAACTGCTCCTTGGCCTTTTGCAATGTGGGGCATTGATATGATTGGAGAGATTAAACCTACCGCTTCCAATGGACATCGTTTCATCCTTGTTGCTATCGATTACTTTACGAAGTGGGTGGAAGCAGCCTCGTTCGCATCTGTTACCAAGAATGTTGTAGCTCGGTTCATCAAACATAACCTTATTTGTCGGTATGGCATCCCTGAAAGGATTATCACAGACAATGGTACTAATCTGAACAACACTATGATCACTGAACTCTGCACGCAGTTCAAGATTAAGCATCACAATTCTTCTCCATATCGACCAAAGATAAATGGCGCAGTGGAAGCTGCCAACAAGAATATTAAGAAGATCTTGCAAAAGATGACGGTGACATACAAAGATTGGCATGAGATGTTACCATTTGCTCTTCATGGTTATCGCACCTCAGTACGTACCTCAACAGGGGCAACCCCTTTCTCTTTAGTCTATGGTATGGAGGCAGTTTTACCTGTTGAAGTTCAGATCCCTTCCCTAAGGATTATGCAAGATGCAGGCTTAGACGAAGATGAATGGGTTCAGACTCGACTTGATCAGATAAATTTGATTGATGAGAAGAGGCTTGCGGCTGTCTGTCATGGCCAGATGTATCAGAAGCGTATGATCAAGGCCTTTAACAAGAAAGTCAAGCACCAACCGTACCAGGCCGGTGATTTGGTAATAAAGCGTATCATACTACCACAGGGTGATCCCAGGGGCAAATAGACCCCCACATATGAAGGTCCATTCGTAATCAAGAAAATATTTTCTGGCGGTGCTATGATGCTTACTACTATGGACGGTGAAGATTTCCCACACCCCGTGAACGCGGACATAGTCAAAAGATACTACGCATAAAAAGAGACCCGCTAGGTTGACTGGCCTAGGCAAAAATTAGGGATCTATATACAAAAGAACTGTACACCCGACAAGTCGAAAACCTGAAAAGGCGGCTTGGGCAAAAAAGGGTATCCCGGTGGACTGAAAACCTGAAAAGGCGGTCCAGGTAAAAGTTAGGGATTAAAGTGTACGACTATGTCCCGTTGGATCACTTATCTGCTTCCAGCCTAGTTTTATCAAGTTCGAACGGTGCAGATCAATCCAGTCATTTTCCTTCCGACAGCAAGGGATAAGATGCTTGAAGATATAGTGGCAATAGCAGAGTTGAAACTCAACGAGATCATTTCCACATAGCTGTTTTTCTTTGTTTATCACTCTGTACCTTTTCAATTTTTTACGACAATTTCCTCTTACTAGGATTTCTGTCTCCTTGTACAAAACTGCCTGTTTATAGGCCAATTTCAAAATCAATACAAGTCTATTTTCAAATACAAAAATTTCTTTTATTTTCCCTATTTGGTTTGCGTAAATGTCCAATTGTTGCTTTGAATGAACATATGCACTTGAATATGATTGATGTTTACCAAAAAAATATATATATATATATAAACAGGAATAGCATTTACTAAGGATTCTAGGAGTTGGGATAGTGTTCAAAATGCCCACGAACCCCCACAGAGCCAGTTCATGGAAATATCCCCAACAGAGATATATTCCCCTACAGAATTAGTATGCCCTCAGACATAAATTGGGGCATCTTCCAGCAATTCACTTCCATATCTTCGATAGACAGCTTGGCGTGATCATAGATCCCCTAACAGATAAAGAAGTTGATCATTTCCCCAGCATACAGCAGAAATTTCCTCAACACAGCCTATGAAATTCTAATCCCCATCGGAGGTTATTCCCTCTATGTAGTATACAGAATTCAATTCCCCAGCAGAATTTATTCAAGGATGCTATCCCCAGAAGAGTTGACACTCGTGTTTGAAACCTGGTCAGATAGTGCATCGGAGAGTTATCCATCTCTTTTATTCCCAGTCAGAATGCATACAATCAATTTCCACAGTAAAAGAACCACAGACTACCGACTCTCCTGACAGAATACTTCTATCCACAAGCGGAAGTCAAAGATCCCCAGCGGAATATTCCCAAACGGAAAGTATGAATCCCCAGTAGAGTCATTCCAAACAGGATCTGAAGATTTATTTTCTCCATCCCCAACAACAGTCAGGGATTTATTCTCCCCAATCAGACTTTACTATTCAAAGTCGCCGCTACCTTCAGCGACATTTCATACCCATACATCATTTACAATACATCATAGCATATGCATACAAAACGCATATAACATTCTCATTTATTTTAAGGGCATCATTACGCAATGCATTACATATATCATGACATTGCATAAAACTAACTTTGCCTTTTTCAGGTGAGTTCACAATTAGACAAACATTATCATCTTCTAGATACGGTGCAGAGATAATCGAGACAACGATTTAATTCTGATACTAATTCAAGGACAACTTTAATTCTGATACTTCAACAATTCAGAAATGATCAACCCAAAGATTTAATTCTGATACTTCAACAGCTCAGAGATAATCAACAGAGATTTAATTCGGACACTTATCCCAGAAGATTTAAAAAAAAAATGGTTCAGAGATGATCGAGACGAAGATCTAATTTTGATACTTATTCCAGTATATTTTCCAGATACAGTTCAGATACGATCTAGAGATAGATTTCATTCTGATACTCATTCCAATACATCTTCAGATACAGTCAGGCGTAGACTCATTCTAATACGACTCCCAGATACAGTCAGGCAAAGACTCATTCTATAGATACAGTCAAGATGTAGACTCATTCTAGAACATCATACAGATACATTCAAGGCATAAGAATTATTCTGGCATTTCCCAGCACGTCTGCTAGATACAATTGGACACAGACTCATTCTAGTATATTCCTCAGATACAGTCAAACCTGAACTCATTCTGATACTCCTATCAACAGTTACTTTGGATGGCATCTATAAGCCCATCTCCATCCTGTCATACACTTCGAATGGCATCTTTTAAGCCCATTCAAGCAATACGATCAACCAACAGAGCGCACCGGCGAGTGCAAATTTTTGGGTTCTTATTGTTCAATCCTCTTCCACCTTCAGATCCCGATCGGCACGAATACCAATCTTACTCCCCAGGTTTAAGAAGATTGAAAAGGGGCAGCTGTTGTACCCCAAAATTTGCCCTCACACATTCAAGACAATATGCCTCAAGAGGTCTCCTAGTGATTCATAAGATCTTCAGTGGCTCAAGAGTACTCAAAAGTTTCATCAGACAAAGCCTCCTCCTAAGCAATAAATCCAACTAGGGTCGTGTACTTCTCAAAGTAGATTGGACTTCTAAAGCTTCAAAAGGACTTCATGGTGGCCCATACACTTCAAAGAATCCTCATAACAAGTTTCAAGACTTTCCTTACAAGTTTGGTCAGTCAGATGCTCAGACAGTCAAAGTCAGTTAACTTGGTCAAAAGGTCAACTGTGGTCAACACAAAGTCAAACCTCAAGATTTTTGGTCAACATCAAGATTATGGGGTGAAATTCATTATTTGATCAAGGTTTGATCATGATTCATCAAGGAAACCTCAGAATCATCAAGGATCGGGAGTTACTAAATTAGGGTTTTTATAGGAAAAGTCAACTGTACTTTGACCAGGCATAACTTCCACATACTTCATCAAAAATTCCTCAACCAAAGCCCATATTGAAGGAAATTTAATTCCCTACAACTTTGTGTCTCACAAGCCAAGTCCAGAAATGCTTCATTCGGGAGATATGAGCCAAGACATTATAGGTCATTTTGAAAGTCAACAAAAGTCAACATTTTTCAAAAGCTCATAACTTGAACATGGGAGATCAAATTGACATGGGACCAAAAGGAGTGATTATAGGACATCTTGAGGTTTCTAAAAAGTCCAAGAACTCATCCAAATGATAAAAATTGAGGAAGTTATGCGTTGTCAAGGTTGGACAATTTTGAGGAGGTGCACAAAGCAAATAATGGCCAAACTCCACTTTTTGCCAAAAGGGCCCATTTTGTGACAACCCAAACTTCATTTTAAGATGGTCCACGACCATTTGATCACATTTTCTGATTTTTTATTATTTATTCCATATTTTATTGGATTTAAATCTTTTAAATTCAATTTAAATCAAAATAAATATATCAAATCAAGAGATTTGATTTGTGGTTGATTAGGGAATCAAATATTGAGGTTTATGAGCATATTATCTGATTTAATTTCGTGCAAGATTGTTAAGGGAAGATTGGATGGCCAAATGGGAGAAAATGGTAAGTTTTAAACACCATTCATTATCATTCAAGTTTTGATCCAAGCCCATGGAATTTTTCAACCTAATTCCTCTCCTATAAATACATGGCCATATCCAAACCTGAAACACACGAAAAAATCACTTGAAGCAACCCAAAAATATTTTCAAAAAGAGGCAAAAGTAGAAAAAATCATAAAAACACTTCATAGCGAGTTTTCACGATTTTTTCACGTCCAAATCGTCTCAAAACAATCCCAGGAGCCAATCCCCATCACTCTTGAAGGTTAGAAGCAAGTGAAACGCGCACATCAAGCCATGGCCATTTCTTGAATTTTCCACTTTTTAAATCTCGTCTTTCATGCATTATAAATGTTGTTCATGTTTATATTCTTACTGATTATGATGTTTAGATTGGTTTTGATCAACTACTAACAAGCTTTGGTGCAGGAATCAAGACTTGCCATTGTTAGGGCACAAAGAGGGTGTTCTTCGAATCCCACTATACATGCGTTTTTAGACAAAAATAAGGCCACCATTGGATTCAGGGGCTTGTTTCCAATCGAACCATGGCCTTTTGATTAATTTATTTGGTGTTTTCATGGTGTTTCAAAAATGCAGGAAATTCGCAGCAAAATTCGCAGCAGAATTCGCAGCAAAATTCGCAGCAGAATTCGCAGGAAAAAGGTTGAAGACGATGAACAGTGCCAGGCGAATTTATTTATTTATTTTTTTTTTCTTAACAATAATTAATTTAGACTTTAGTTTTTTTTTTAATTAAAATCAATTAGACATTTAAATTTTTTAATTAATTAGCTTAATTTGTATATAATTAACAAAAATTAGAATTTAGTTTTTTTTAATTAGTTAATCAACTTTTTTATTCTTTTTTTTTATTTTTATTAATTAACTTAATTAATTTGTAAATAATTAAAGTTTTGACTTTTAATTATTTTTATTATTCAAAATCATTGCAAAAAAGGGTACAAAAGGACATTAATTTAGAATTAGTTTTAATTAAAATTAATTAGACTTTAGGATTAATGTGTACTTAATTATTTAATTTTTTATTACCATTAACCTTAAAAATCTTTTATTTACTAACCCTAAAATCCTTTTCTTTTAAAAAAAAAACATCAACATTATTTCTTTTTCTGTTTATTTATGTAATAATTTAGAACTTTAATTCCTCGCATTTTCCTAAATATTGTAACTGTTCACAGGATGTAATAGCGTAGATTTACATTTCCTCACATTTTTTAAATATTGTAACTGCTCATGGGATGTAATAGCTTAGGTTTAAATTCCCGCACTTTAATTTTTGTACATATTCAACTGCTAGTAACTAAGGTTTGCATGGCAAGACTTAAAACCTGACATAGAATAATCCTAATTCAAGATAAATAACTGAATCAACACACTCTTCACACTTACACCTCTAGGGTAACCTCTCTTCGCTGCCTTTCGATTAAATTGGTCAAGTCCCTCGAACGTGGGGGTATCTTAGTAAGGTTGCCTACGAATAAAAATCATCAAGTCCCTTCGAATAAAAGATCATAGTCCCTTCGAGTTGCCTACGAATAAACGATCTTGTCCCTCGATGACCCTACGGAAAAATGATGATTGTCCCTTCAAATTACTAAGATACCCCTACAAGTTGCCTTCTATGACCATACGATGACCCTACACTCGTCCCTTTAACATCCAAGGTAAAGACTACTTACTCACTAATAGTAAGGACAGTCTTACCCCTAAAGAAAAGAAATAACAAGAAAGACCTTACAAACTTAGGGTAGTAACTCTTAAATGCTTGCTCACCCTTTTCAAAAAAAACACTCTTTACACCACACATCTTTGCAAACATTTTTCAAAGCTAAACACTTTGTATAAATCCATACGAGGATCATTACAAAGTTAAAGTCTTTACGAAAATATTTTCTAATCACACACTATACTATTTTTCAAACAAAGTAAAGTGAGCTAAGCAATTAAGAGCCCATGGATAACCATGGATACAAAAGGTGCTCGTACCTTCCTTTTGTATAACTTACCCCCCGAACTCAAAATCTTTTAAAAGGTCTTTCCTGTTCTTTTATTCCTTTCTTTATTGGATAAAATAAAAGTCGGTGGCGACTCTTGCTTACCGCAACATTTTAAAAGTCAGTTCAAACCACCGTGTTACAGGATCATTTGAGAGTGTCCAAAGCATCAAACCATTTATGGAACAAGAAACTTGGCAGATTGCACAAAAACTCCAAAAGCTCAAAAGAGAGGTAAGCATCATGACTTGAATCTTCCAAAATATGCATTGCTTTGAAGTCCACTGATCATGCACATCTCATACATGTTATATATGTTGTGTTTGAACCAATTTATCATGTAATTCATGCCTGTATCAAAGTGTAGCATAGAAAATGTAATTATAGGCCTATTTCAAAACCACTATCGAATTTTAAGGAGGGAGCATGATCTGAAAAAATACCACCACCATTGGATTCCTTGTGAAATTCTAGGCCAGATGCATATAAATTCTGTCCCCAACCATGGAGAAATGAGAAAGTTATGGACCTTCCCGTTTCTTGGCAAAACTTGCCTTGCCTTGCCTTGGCCAGGCCTAGAAAACAAGGCAAGCCTTGTGTATTTGTTGGTTTGTTTCAATCAACGGATGTATCACCACCCCAGCGGTAAGGCGCGCGCCCTATAACCTTGAGGTCGTGGGTTCAAACCCCACCCATGTCATTTTGTGTTTTTTCACCTTTTTGCTATTTTTCCAATATTTTCATGTTTTTGTTAATTAATTGGAAAATTAATAACTCCTTCAATTTTAATTATTTTTTATTGGTTCTTTTTGCAAAAAATCACAAAAATGTTGAAATATTTTATTCCACAAAAAAATTAAAATTATGTTATTTATTTAATATAATTAGTATTTTTGTGAATAAATTCCTTCTTAAATGTTTTAAACATTTTTAAAATGAATATTTACTTTGAAAATCAAAACCAAATGAGTTTTAATATCTCTTGTGATTAAAACCTCATTTTTTCAAATCTTAAACAAAAATCACAAGTGGTTTATTCAAGCCTATTTGGTATTTTTATTTGATTTTCTTTTAATATTTACTTTTAAAGGAAAACAAATTAGGGTTCTTTGATTTTCACCCTCACAAATCATTTTCAAACACTCTTGGGCCTCTCCTCAAGCTATAAGACCCATTCAAAATCATTTTGGGCCTCTAATAGAGTGTAAGACCCAATCCCCTTTTAACCAAAACAAGTTTGGCCCTCAGATATTGTATAAGTCCCCCTGCGTTAAAAGAAACCCCGGCGCGATCGCCAGTTAAAAAGGTAAATCATCTGGGTCTAGCCTCGTGTTATAAGCCCCATTCTTTTTCTTTAAACACCCTTGGGCCTCTTGAGAGAGTAAGACCCATCCCTTTGTACAAAAAACCTTTCTTGGGCCTCAGTCACTTGTATAAGTCCCTGTACAAATTCGAAACAACAGTACAATCACTGATAAAACCTTGGGCCTCTCCTTGAGCTATAAGCCCCATCAATATTTTCAAAGCACTTTCTCCTTTGATTTTGAATACAATATTGTTATCAAAGTTTTCTTTGTTGGACAAACTAACAGAACAACATGGAAGCTCTACAACCGAGTAAGTGTTTACCTGCTTTCATTTACTGCTTTCATATGTATATAATTGTACTGTGGGGCTGTTTCATTGTAAGTCTTCTTTTATAAACTCATATCAACTGTGTAATAATAGTATAGATATTTAGAGTTTCCCCTGCAACTACGTCTAGAACTAGGCAAAACCTCGTCTCTTTACCTCCGACGTTCTCCCGGATATTTCAACATAACCTAAACCATGAGAATTTTCTTTTACAACAATTTTAGATAACTAGATCTAAGAAATCTCCCCCTTGAACGGTTCATATACTGAAGGCCAATGTTCCAAGTGAAACCCCTTCTGGAACTGTTCATCAGCCTCCTCTTGGGCTTAGTGCAAGGACCCACAAGCTTCCTAAAAGCATCACAGCCTTCTCTTGGGCATTGTACAAGGACCCGTCGGCTTCTTAGAAGTTTTCACAGCCTCCTCTTAGGCTTTTATAATGATTCTTCCTCCGGGAAGATAGCCTCCTCTTGGGCTTCGTACAAATTGTCCCTTCGGCTTCTTAAAAGTTTTTCTCGCCTCCTCTTGGGCTTCGTACAAATTATCCCGACGACCTCTTAAAGGTATAGGAACATAAATTAGTCATCTTGATAGAACAGTCTTTCAAAGAGTCTAGATCTTCCTACGGCGAACATACTGTCTCTTGATCTCCCTTAAGCATAGTACACAAGATAAAACTCTAGACTTGGACAGTCTAATCTCCTTGAGTCTCGAAGACATTCTCAAGTTCCTTTCAAAAATAGGAAAAAACACCCGTAGACTTGGGCAGTCTCAATACCCTTCGGATTCCCCGTTTCCTTAAAAAACAGGAAATAATCCTGGTTCTCAGATCAAATCCATGATTACAACATTACCCATATAAGAAATGATTTTATCTTTTAACCAATATACTGGACCTGTCACTCAACTGAAACAGTAACCATAGCCTCCTCTTGGGCTTTGTACAATGATTCTCCCCAGCAAAGTTAACCTTTGCAGCCTCCATCTCGGGCTTTGTACGAGATGCAAAACACTCTCTTGTTGAGTATAAAAAGACTTTCTTGTTGAGTCGATCCCCTTTAGCCTCCATCTCGGGCTTCGTACGAGATACAAATCACTTTCTTGGTGAGTATAAAAGACTCTCTTGTTGAGTCAAACCCTTTTATCCTCCGTCTTGGGCTTCATACAAGACACATATAAAACCACTCTCTTGTTGAGTCAACCCTTTTAGCCTCTATCTCGGGCTTCGTACGAGACACAAAAGCATCCTCTTGTTGGGTCAATAGCCTCCTTTTAGGCTTTGTATAAAGAAATCCCCGCTTGATTCAATCAACCTTTTAGCATTAAATCATGCTTTATCACAACATACAAACATCAACAACTCCTTTTCCCTCATCTAAACTGTTGTAAGCGGCAAGCCTCTGGATTATTTACATCCACGTCACTGTCCCTCTTTTAGCATGAGAAATTCCTAAGGAAAGATGGCATTACTCTACACTGAGTTAAAGTCTTCTCCTTCAGGCTAAAAAATCCCTTATAAATGAAATTATGGCATTGCTGGATTCACATATCCCAGTTAAAGTAATCCTCCTTTATAACCAGTCACCAAACAAGTTGTGACAAACGGATCCTCTTTAGAGATGACAAATTCTCTCTAAAGTCAAAACCTTTTAGCTTCACATCTTGGGCTTCGAACAAGATACAAATAGACTCTTCAACTTCACATCTTGGGCTTTGAACAAGATACAAACCACCTTTAGCTTCATGTCTTGGGCTTTGAACAAGACACCAAAACACCGTTTCCTCCCATAGAATAGGAGGAACTACGATCGCTCTGATTTCCCTGTTTCGGTAAACGGGAATACGTAGGCATAAGATTGAAAGAAAAATCTTAGCGAGCACACCACATCGAAAACCTCAGGTCACAAATCCTCACATATCAATCAAAACATCCGAGTCCGTATTCCCCACCAAAAGTTTAAATTCGATCAAAATAACCCAAGAGAGGCCCCCCACATTGATCGCATATGTAAACCAACAGTTTTGACTGTTTGACCTCAGTTTGCAAAGCAAGGTTAGTTGGAGACATCTATTCCCCTTCCTTCATCAGCTTCAATAGGATAAAAAATGAGTCGACCTGTAGTACCCCCCAGAGCGACAGTGCTTAAGAACCACGTCCAAAATCGCTCGCTACACGCAGAACTGTTTCCACTATTACTGGTCAAGGGGCATGCCCAAACCAGGGCTCCTCTTGCGATACCGGAGAATCCGCCTTTTTGGTTCAAAGCGGATCAGACTTGCCCTTACCACCAAGGAGGACCAGGGCACAACATAGAAAACTGTCTCAGCTTCAAATTCGATGTACAGAAGCTTGTTAGGAGCGGGGTCTTATCCTTCAAGGATACAAATCCAAACGTTCAGACGAACCCGCTGCCTCAACACGAGAAAGTTGCGGTAAATTTGATAGAGGGAGAGTCTAACCACAACTATCAAATTCATGATGTATTCTTATTGAGGGCCAACCTGGTAAAAATGCATCGCAGACAGAGCGGATATGGGCATGTACCATCTCATAACTATCACCAGTGTGATTTATGCTCTAAAAACAATCAAGGATGTTCTGTGGTTCAATCAGCTCTACAGGAACAGTTGGATCTTGGATGGATCCAGGATCACCGAATTCGTGAAGTCAACATGACTTATGCAAATTCCAACATCATTCAGAACCACAACATTCTGGCAATGAATGTCAACTTGGTGGCAATGCACTCAAGGCAAAGCCAACATCACAATCTGCCCCGGCACGATTACGATTCCTGTCCTATCTGCTCAATAAACATTCAGGGATGCTCTTTTATACAAGAGACCCTCCAGTGTCAGATGGATCTTAGATGGATTCAGGATTACTGTGATAGAAGTCAGTATCAAGTTAATATGATTCAAATTTTCGATATTCGCTTGATGAATACCAGCTTAGTGGAATTACACGCTAAGCAAGTCCAGCTCAGTTTTCTGACTTCGCATAATTATCAGAACTGTAAGGGATGTCGTGAGAGTGACCAAGGATGCGTTCTCGTTCAAAGAACTTTGCAACACTTGTTAAACCACTGGTGGCTTCCGATCTATTTAGACGAAGACACACAACAAGTCAGCATGACTAACAGAAACCCTATTAGGCATCAAAATCAGGATGTTCGATCAATGGAAACAGATCTACTGAGGTTACATTGCATACAGAGCGGACGTGGTAGGGTGCCACCACACAACTATGAACGCTGTAGAGTTTGCTCTGAAGATAATCAAGGATGTTACCTCGTGCGAGCAGCCCTTTAGAGTCAGTTGGACCATGAGGAGATTCGATCGTGTCCAAGTTCTGGGTCAACCAATTCGATGCCAGACTTTGTCACTAATCGAATCAAAGATGTTGTCGTAATCTCTTATCATAAGAGGACCAAAGATGTTTGTACCATCATCCCTTTACTTGACGAATCGAAAGTTCCCAACCAGGAACTAATTGAAATTACTTATAATGGTCAGAAGAATCAGAAGGCTCATGTAGTTATCTATCTAACGGGACCACTACCGTATAAATCAACCAAGGCTATCCCCTACAAATACGGTGCAACAATAATTGAGAATGTAAAGGAAACTCCATTACCTTCCGTCGTGAATATTGCAGACATCAGTCGAGTAACACGGAGCGGTCGAATCTTTAACCGAGGAGTTGGAGAACCCAGCAAAGAAAAGGAACCTCAAACAGAAGTTCCTAATCAACCTGTCGGTCAGTCCAATGATCCCGGCCTTTCAAAGAACAACGATGAGATGATGAAGCTCATCCAGAAGAGTGAATACAACATTGTTGATTAAATGTTGCAAACTCCTTCAAAAATCTCAGTGTTATCACTTTTACTCAGTTCCGAAGCTCACAGGGAGGCTCTTCAAAAACTCTTAGAGCAAGCCTTTGTGGAACAGGATGTGTTAATAAGACAATTTGACGGTATCATCTCCAACATCACTTCCTGCAACAACTTGGGGTTTAGTGATGAGGAATTTCCGGAAGAAGGCCCAAATCATAACATGGCACTCAATATTACAGTCAACTGCCAGGACGATGCTTTAGCCAACGTACTGGTCGACACCGGATCAACTCTAAACGTGATGCCAAAGTCCACTCTAATTCGACTATCATTCAAAGGATATCTGATGAGAGGCAGTGAGGTCATCGTCAAAGCATTTGACGGATCCCAGAAAATAGTTATCGGCGAAGTCGAGCTTCCCATAAATATCGGTCCCCACACTTTCCTATTCACTTTCTAGGTCATGGACATCCGGGCAGCATATAACTGTTTGTTAGGAAGACCTTGGATACATGAGGCTGGGGCAGTCACTTCGGCACTTTACCAAAAGCTGAAGTTCGTTAAGAACGACCAACTCGTCACAGTCTACGGAGAGCGAGCCTTGATCGTGAGCAACTTATCGTCGCCCACTTGTGTAGAACCAGAAGAGGTTATTGGAACCCAGTTCGAAGAATTTTCGGTGAGCAATGATAGTCAATCAGAAAGAGGAACGCTGGTTTCCTCGTACAAAGATGCTCTCGAAATGATCAAAAGTAACAATGCAAAAGGATGGGGACAACTTGTCATTCCTTCTGATAACAAAGCGAAGAAAGGTCTTGGTTTTTCTTCAAATTGTGCCCATACTGCTACTAACGATGAGAGTCTTCATCCCATTCAGAACTTCTTCAATAGTGGAGGCTTCCTTCACCCAGTGTCTCAAGAAGTACATACCATCAACGGGGGTGAGTCCTCCAATACAGATGAAGAGTGGAAGTCTTATCTTAATAAGGACGGTTATATGTCTCAGGAAGAGGTGCCTACACCATTTTGCTATCCTGCACAGAGTCCGAGATATATACCAAGATCAGATGTCCAAATGATATACGGAGATTGTGATCCGGAAGGATGCCGTGCTCCACCAAACTCATTAGAGGAAGACACTCTGATGAAAGACAACTTCGACTATGACTATTATGACCCAATGGATGGCCTGCCTATCTGGAAACCGTACCCAGGAGACTCAGGACAAAAGAGTCAGTTGAACGATGCATATTGTCGCTCCCGGGATTTTCATCCAGGTACAAACGCGAGAGTGGCGCGGAAAAACAGAGTCGCCAGCCGTGTAAATTTATCCCAAGAGAGGGAAAGGGAACACCGCATAAACCTGAGGAAGAGGGAAAGGAATGGTCTTTGCAACCATAACCTGGGTTCGGGAGTCGGTTACGCGAGGGGAAGGTGCTAGCACCCCACGCGTCCATCGTACTCGATGGGATCCACGCTTGTTGTCTATTCTAAGGGTGAGTTATACTATCATATAGGGTTGTACTAAAACGGGGAGGGGAAAACAAAGACCGACTCGGTAGGATGTCGACGTCCTAGGCCTACGTACCCCCTTTGTGCAATGGGGAATTCAGAGTCAACGTAGTTCGGACCAAGTTCTTTTTGTGTTTTTTATGAGCGACGTTAAGTCCGCGTCCGGCAGTTAGGGTCGATGCCTGTTTGCGACTCAGACGGAAAATAACGTGCCCTTTTTGAAAATAGCCTTTAAGTTGAAGGTCCCGAAGGACAAAAGGTTTGAGGTTGGTTGGTGTTTTTTAGGACAGAAGTGGCTTAAGTTAGTTCCTAAGCTGCATTGCACCAAAGTCTAGGGCACAGGGGCGAATACTTAACGCATCGTCCCAAGACAGGACGCTCGCTAAGCACTCTAGAAAGATGAGAGGAAGCCCCTCATTTCTCATTCCCCACGCTTAAGGCTCGTGCGCAATACACCTTATTCTTATTAAGTGTTTTAAAGAAATTTGAGATGAGAAGAGAGAAGACACAAGGGTAACTCTAAAGGGGACTATGAATCCTAAAGTTATCATGCATGGGTGACCTATGGTTAGTGAGGTTTGAAGGCAACCTAAACCCTAAGGAAGAAGATGAGAGAGAAAAAGGTAAGGGTGACCATGGATAGTTATCCATACCCTTAAAGAACTTACCTTAGTCCCTGCATAAAAGATTAGTACAGAACATATATAAATAAGAGAAACGAGGTGAATGGAAATCAAGTAGTGGCAAACAATAATGAGAACCATTCAATCATGAACTTAGAAACAAAGAACAGCCCCAAAAGCAAATGGCACAAGTGCCTTTTCAAACAGATAATCATATAAGGTCAAAGATGCGTCTGCAAGAAAATCTCAAGTGAAAATAACTCCGATAATTAGAAAAATGGTTCCTAAAATTCCCAAATTAATCATTAAGGTTCCTCAACCAGAGGCAAACAACATATAAAAAGTCCCTGCAAAAATCCAAAATGTTAGCCATTCAACTAATCATACAAAACTCAAGTAAGGGATAGGATTCAATGTGTCAAAGAGAAGGACCTAGATGCAATATGAAATGATTTTAAAAATGATAAAAAAATATTTTAATGTATTTTAGAATGTTAGTGAACAAATGCAAAAAAAACGGGTGAAAAATGTTTTATGATTGCAGAGAGATAAAATAAAGAAATTTAAGCATGCATGGTATGGATAATGCAAAAAGAAATTGAATAAATAATTAGTTTAAATGATAAAAATAAAAAATAAATTTTGTAAAAAAATTATTAAAATGATAAATATGATGTATGGATTTTATGGGAATTTTAAATGCAATTAACTATTTTTAAAAAAATTAAAATGAAATGTAATGATTAAATAAAAATAAAAATATGGAAAAAAATAATAATAATAAAAAGTAAATAAACGTGGTCAGCTGATGACCGTTGGATCTGGCCAACGGACGACCAGGATTTCATCTTCTTCGCCCAAACCCTAACCTCACCGGAAACCTTACCAGCCGCCGGAGCTAGGGTTCCGGTCATCCCTTTCGACCACCTGCAACCAAAAAGTCACCAGAACACGCAAACGAATATACCTTCTTGGCCAGAATTTCACCAGGATTAATAATATGCAATTAAAAATCACAAACAAACAATGCATAAGCCAAATCAAACGAAACAAGGTTAGATCACAAACTTTCAAACTCACAATATGCACATAATACACGTCCAATCTCAAAATAAAACATACCAGAATTATCAGTGGATATCATATATCATTATACACTCCAAAAAATTGAGTTCTAAGATCCTGAAAAATGCACTAACCTGAGGTCACGCAATCCGTACCCTTGTTGTTAGCTTCAAACGGTGGTTGATTCGTGCTCTATGGAACCCAATGATTCAGATTGTGAAAGTAGTTTGTGAAAAACTCTTGTGGATGATGAGATTCGAAGGAGAGAAGGATTAGGGTTTTTGGTTTTTTGAGAATGAGTGAAGTTATGGAAAAATGAGAGAGAGTTTTGAATATATAGTGGAGTCTAAAATGAATGGCAAAAGGTAGAATTTTAGCTTAAGTGAAAATAACACCGTCTTCGGCAAGGAATTTCGACTCTGAGCCTTCCACAACATCGTCCGCCTCTGAATCACGGTCGTAACGCAAAAAGAACGGACATCATACGATCAAAATCGAGTGCGATCGATATGTTTAAGCTGCAAGACATCACTGAATAAGTCGTTTTTTTTAGCTTATTTGGTGTCCGCTACTCGAAAACGTGACGAGGTCAACCTCTTCGGAGCATAATCTCGCCTCGACTTTGTCAGAAAAGTTGTAGATCTATGAGTCAGTGACCTCGTGTCAAAATATGAGCGCGATCGGACAAAAAACGAGTGAGATATAAATTTTCCCGTGAAACAACTTTCAGCCTTTTTCTTCGGTTCAGCACTTCCGTTTTGCGAAATAAACCAAAACGATGATCTTCGGAGCATCGTTCGAACTCGAGCTTGTCTTGGAACTTGTAGATGATAAAATTTGTGAACCAACGCTTCGAGAACGGACGCAATCCGATAAGAATTGACCGAGTTATGAATTTTACAAAATTTGACAGACAGTGCACTGCATCAAAGAACCCCACTGGTAATTCACATTTTCGGGGTGCTTCCGCTCGGACCTGACCCAAACTGAATTCACGGCACGAAAATAACATCTAAATGGAATTTTAGGCACCGGAACGACATCAATCCGATAAACGAGCTGAGAGTTATGAATTTTTTAGCGTCCGAAATACACCGGTTCAGCATTATTTTCAGTTGTTCTTCTGCTGTATCGACTCAAAGAATTCGAGTATTCGGAGATCTTCCTCAAAGAATTAGCTTTTGGCCAAAACACGAAAGTTGGAGAGGATATCCAGACGGAACTTTTGGCATAAGAATCTCTCAAAAATGATGATCCAATCAGAAGCTAAGCCCTTTTGAATGCCACTGACGCAATTATCCAGCGAAACCGAAATTCCAGAAACAAATAATTTCTACCACTTTCCTTGATGAATTGACTTCCGAGCCGAACATAAAAGTTGTAGAGAATACCAAGACGATTCTAATTGTTGAATATCCAGCCAAAACGAGTTCCAGAGCAAGAGTTATGAATTTTGCAAATTTGCACAGCAAGCTGATTTTCTGCTCAAACTGTTCTGAATCGGCTGAAAACTTCGACTTTCTCTGAGATTCTTGACATGAAAAATTATCTTTGATAAGAGCTTTGCTGACCCGTTGATTACGTAACCCGGAGAAGTGCTTTGCGCCTATGTCGAGTGACGAAATAAACGTCTGTTGCAACCTGACGATGCTTGAACAGAGAATCTTGATCCCATGCTAATGATATGCATACATGATAATGCAAAAAATGAAATGAAACATAAGTCAGTTAGTACTAAAGTAAGGAGGGCAAATTTTGGGGTGCAACAGCTGCCCCTATTCAATCAACTTGGTCCTGAGTGTATGATAGCAACGACTCTCAGACATTCCAGGATACACGGGGATTGAATACTGAAAGAACTCCAGAAATTTGCGACCAACAGAAGAGGGATGACTCGCTGGGGAACGAACAAAAATGCTGCACTTGTCACGATACGTACGAGTGTTGAAAACCAAGGTATTGGAAAGTCACGAAATAAACACAAACGAATGTTAACTATGCCGGGGATAAACACTGACGGGTGTCAAGGAATTCAGAAAATCAAATACGGACGGGTATCAAAAAGGTACACGGACGGGTGTAATACGGACGAGTATCTAAAAGGTACACGGACGGGTGTAAAGGTTTCAACACGGACGGGTATCTAAAAGGTACACGGACGGGTGTAAAGGTTTCAATACGGACGGGTATCTAAAGGGTACACGGACGGGTGTAAAGGTTTCAATACGGACGGGTATCTAAAAGGTACACGGACGGGTGTAAAGGTTTCAATACGGATGGGTATCAAAAAGGTACACGGACGGGTGTAGAGGTTTCAATACGGACGGGTATCTAAAAGGTACACGGACGGGTGTAAAGGTTTCAATACGGACGGGTATCTAAAAGGTACACGGACGGGTGTAAAGGTTTCAATACGGACGGGTATCTAGAAGGTACACGGACGGGTGTAGAAAGCTCAATACGGACGGGTATAAAAAAGGTACACGGACGGGTGTAAAGGTTTTAATACGGACGGGTATCTAAAAGGTACACGGACGGGTGTAAAGGTTTCAATACGGACGGGTATCAAAAAGGTACACGGACGGGTGTAAAGGTATCAATACGGATGGGTATCTAAAAGGTACACGGACGGGTGTAAAGGTTTAAATACGGATGGGTATCAAAAAAGTACACGGACGGGTATCAAAAGGGTACACGGACGGGTGTAAAGGTTTCAATACAGACGGGTATCTAAAAGGTACACGGACGGGTGTAGAAAGCTCAATATGGACGAGTATCAAAAAGGTACACGGACGGGTGTAAAGGTTTCAATACGGACGGGCATCTAAAAGGTACACGGACGGGTGTAGAAAGCTCAATACGGACGGGTATCAAAAAGGTACACGGACGGGTGTAAAGGTTTTAATATGGACGGGTATCAAAACGGTACACGGACGGGTGTAGAAAGCTCAATACGGACGGGTATCAAAAAGGTACACGGACGGGTGTAAAGGTTTCAATACGGACGAGTATCTAAAAGGTACACGGACGGGTGTAGAAAGCTCAATACGGACGGGTATCAAAAAGGTACACGGACGGGTGTAAAGGTTTCAATACGGACGGGTATCTAAAAGGTACACGGACGGGTGTAGAAAGCTCAATACGGATGGGTATCAAAAAGGTACACAGACGGGTGTAAAGATTTCAATACGGACGAGTATCTAAAAGGTACACGGACGGGTGTAGAAAGCTCAATACGGATGGGTATCAAAAAGGTACACGGACGGGTGTAAAGGTTTCAATACGGACGGGCATCTAAAAGGTACATGGACGGGTGTAGAAAGCTCAATACGGACGGGTATCAAAAAGGTACACGGACAGGTGTAAAGGTTTTAATACGGATGGGTATCTAAAGGGTACACGAACAGGTGTAAAGGTTTCAATACGGACGGGTATCTAAAAGGTACACGGACGGGTGTAGAAAGCTCAATACGGACGGGTATCAAAAAGGTACACGAACGGGTGTAAAGGTATTAATACGGACGGGTATCAAAAAGGTACACGAACGGGTGTAGAAAGCTCAATACGGACGAGTATCAAAATGGTACACGGACGGGTGTAAAGTTTTTAATACGGACGGGTATCAAAAAGGTACACGGACGGGTGTAAAGGTTTCAATACGTACGGGTATCAAAAGGGTACACGTACGGGTATCAAAAGGGTACACGGACGGGTGTAAAAAGGTGTAAAGCAACTTTTACCGGGGATTAATCTCGCTGGGGAATGGATAAGTCTAAATAAAAGACTCTGCCGGGGAACACAAATATGAGGAACGCGCCCCTCCAAAATCTCCTGAGTTATGCCATCTCCGCTGAGAAAGAGAAACTGGCAAAGAGAGCGTCAAACCTGGCTTATGCTTCGAATGCAAATGTTTGAATTTTGCCGTAATGCTCCGCACGAAGTGGAAATGCTACGCGTTTGAGGATGCAATGCAAGTGCTTATGATATGCAAAAGGGGTCCCTCCAGCAAAATAAATGCCGAAGAGAAAAGAATGATTCAGATCGGGCTGACAAAAATAAATTGTCCACTGAATCCCAGAACTCCGTTGAGAAGGATCACCGTGACCGACTCTCTGGACCAATAAGTTCTGCTGAGGATGAAGTCTCAGATGAACATTCACTCTACTGGGGATTATACATAACTCTTTGAAAAAGGAGGCCACGGCCTGGATCAAGAGAGTGTCAAATATCACTTGGATTCAAAACCTGCTGGGGATACTGCTGGACTTAGCCTGCTGATGGGGGAGAAGGAGCACCTTGACTTTGTGGGGAAATAACGTCTTGACCTGGGGAAAATACCTCCTAAGTCTCCTGCTAGGGAAGGTCTGCTCTGCTGAGGAAATTGCAACCTCAATGCTGGGGAGAGTAAGCTGCTGGGGAAGTACGATCCTGTTGCCCTTCAATCCTGACTTATTTCTAAGGTCATAGACGGCCCTTTGAACTTTCCACTTGCCCCAGACCACCAGGTATAATGGAAGAAATCACCTCAAGAGGATTTTACAGAAGACCGGGCATTCGCACTGCCCCAGGGTCTTCAAACTCTTGGAGAGATTTATCATATCTCGACATAACTGCCCCAGTCTTCATAATCCATGAAGTACATTACTTCGAAAGGGATTTGCAATGACCTGAAATATTCTTCCTTGAAGAGGTGCCTTCAATTAACCATTTTCAGGAGTGGATAATCTCCCACGCTTTGGAGGTGGCCTGCCCCAATATGAGCTTTGAAGTGACTTTGCCCCTGATCTTAGAATGAATGCCCCAGAATAACTGAATTTCAAAAGGGACTTCTCGACGTGACTGCCCCAGATTGGCTCCATCTTAACACGACTTACTGGGAGAGCCCACTCTACACTGAGTCTCTTGGCAGCATGCCTCTTGATATGATTGTCCTTCGGAATTTTCAAGCAACCCAACTTGGCAGGATCAAGCTTCTTGACTGACTTTCACTCTGTAAGCTACATTGATGCTTAGGAACATGTATGCAAACAGAACAAGTTATCTATGAGAATTCTAATGCAACACTCATGTTAACCTTGAAGTTTTTATTGAAAATGTGTCGCCCAACCTCGTGAACGAATCGCTAGCTGGGACGCGACCTTGATTTTTGAATGGCAAAACAATGCGCACATGTAATACCAACAAATCTTATTAACACAACTTATAGGAGTCAGGAACGTTGTCCTGTTGAAGTACGCCTTCGGAATAAACCCTGTTTCAATTAGGACTTTAGAGGGTTGTAACGTGGTCTGGTTCACGGTTTCAGAAAAAAGGATTTATGGCTCAAAGTTTTATCGGTGCTCACCCACTCTTCGTGATGTTCTCCAGTCCTATGTTCAGTTAATCTAACCCAAACGCTCATTTCTCGAAAGATTTATGATCTTCAAGGAACCTATGCCACTAATGGTTTGACCCCTAAGGAGGTTTTGGAGTGACAATCATCCCTTTTATCTTTTGTGTCTGTAATCACACGAATTTGTTCTTATCGGGGATTTTCTTTTCGCCTTTCGCTTTTTCTTTCTTTTTTTTTATCCCTAATTTTTGCCTGGACTGACTCTTTTGAGTTTTTTTTATTTTAAAGTCCAGCGGGACGCCCTAACTTTTGCCTAAGTCGCTTGTTCTCAAGCTTCGACTTAGCGGGCTTTCTCTTTTTATTCCCCTTTTGAACGAAGCGTGTGACACTGGTTGTCTTACTTGCTTGAAAGGGTTGTGACTGCCTCACTCCTTAGTTATTGACGGATAACCATCGGGGTTTCATATCTCTTGCACACTCTCCTTGGAATTTGAGCGCTCGGTCAAACTAACTGACGCCTACCCTGCCCCTGGGTTAAATATGAGGGTTTTTTCGTACGAAAGAAACTCCTACTCCGAGGCTCAAAGGGGTTAACGAGGGTTTATCTCCTTATCTCTCCAGTGTTTATGGTTTTGAAACAATGCCTGTACATCCTCAACAGGGTTCTATCCAAAAGCGTACCATTAGAGACCTGCGTTCTTATTTCGTCATCCTCCCTCAAGAGTTCTTAACAAGAAAAATTGATATTGCAGTGCATATAAACATTTAAGAGTGAATACGAATGGATTTCTTCAAGGAAAACATACTCATTGCATTAATATCATCATAAAAACAAACATATCTTGCATACATAAGATGCTTTAACAGAAAATAAAAAC
This sequence comes from Lathyrus tuberosus, assembly GCA_022829125.1. Lineage (NCBI taxonomy): Eukaryota > Viridiplantae > Streptophyta > Magnoliopsida > Fabales > Fabaceae > Lathyrus > Lathyrus tuberosus. The sequence goes on from JALAZF010000018.1 coordinate 17,470,741, forward strand.
TACAAATGAAAATGCAGTAAAGAAGCTGAAGATTGCTATTGCTGAGGAAGCTTAATTCTGCCTGGACGTACTTGCAGACTGAGTGTTCATTTGAGAAAGGAGGCTTCCATTGATGTACATATCATCTTCAGTGAATACAATGATCTCTGAGTCCACCAGGTCTTGCACCTTATGCCTGAATACATTACACTCATCAATCGTGTGCCCGAACGTTCCTGAGTGGAACTCGCACCTAGCAGTCATGTCATAATCGGGAGGAATAGGGTACGGTACTGGCACGGTACCCCTTGTTTGAATCAGAGACTTCTTGAGCAGGCGCGTAAACAGCTGACTATAAGGGATAGGAACAGGATCAATTATCCTTTTGGGCCTTCTTGGTCTCGGTTGCCCCTGTTGCTGATAATTCTGCTGTCATTGCTGATTTGGGCGCCTCTCCTGCGCTTGCACTCTCTTTTTCGCATTCGGCTGAGGCACGAACAAGGGTTGTGGAAGAGATCCCTGGCGCGAGGTGGATCCTTTGGTAAAAGAGGGAGTCCTCGGTCCCTTTGCAACTCCGGGAGTAACATCACTTTGTTTACCAGTGCCAACTGATGTAAACTTGATTGCCCCTGAATCAATGAGCTCTTGGACTTTGTACTTGAGCATCTTACAGTCTTCAACATTATGACCAGGTGCCCCTGAATGGAATTCACACCTATCATGGACGTTGGAACCCATACGAAACTTGGTGTGTGGGGGTCCCGCAGCAATCAATTCAATTAGTTAAAACTTGAGCAAGTGCCGAAGCAACTGAGCGTAGGGCATCGGAATCTGATCAAACTTCTTATCAATCTTCTCTGGATTAAGACCCTCAAGAAACAGTTGCTGATGAAAAGCTCTGACGGCGGAGAGGATCCACGAGGCAATCCATGGTCTAGAGGAGACCCCAAGGAGGTGGGAGAAATGAGAACCCCTGCTGTGGAAGCGGGCACATGACTGTCTTCCTTCTTCAACACTCTATTCAGCATTTCCATGACCAAACCCATCTGAGTCTTCAACTGATTGATCTCCTCCCTCATCATTTTCTGCTCCTGGAGCATGTCTTCCCCAAATTTCCCCATCTGGCTTCGCATTTCCCTCAACTCAGCTTGAACTCGTTCCATGATCAATTCTCGAATGGCCTGAGATGTCGGAACAAGATAAGAATACCGGAGATAAACACCTGTTATGCGAAATGATTATGCAAAATGATTATGAATATGCAAATGCAAATGGGCGTGTTTGAAAATTCACAGGGCGATCCATCCCTTGATTCCAATTTAATAACAAGATGTAATGGAACTTCTGCTCATATATTAAGAAAACCAGAGAAAAGCCAAGTGTCAACAATCACAAATCCGAGATAACAAGTCTGAACATAAAAACCGTAGGTCCCAACCAACAAGCCTGGTGGTGATCCACATACAATAAAAGAGAGAAGCAGACTAAGGCATGTCATCAAAATTCACAAGTGTCAATCCCCCCCATCCATTATGCCTTCTGCACCAGTCTTGAATCTCCTTGAACAGCTTTCTGGTATCGGGATGCTTCGGCCTCTGAATTAGCCCTTGAATGAGAAGGTCTCTCCTGTGTACGATCCCATCCAAGTATCAGCAATGTAGCTCCCAAGCGTCTTCTCTAGTAGCTCCAATCTATGCTAGGACCCTCATGTCTAGGTTTCTTCACTTCAGCTTGGACTTTCAGTTCTTCCACGGAGGCTATTGCTTCCTTGAGTCGACCTTCGACTACTTGTCTCTTGAATATCCCTGATAAGATCTCGGCGTCTTTCTTCTTGAGCGTTGACTTCAACTGATCAATCTTAGCTATGTAGTCGTCTTCCTTTCTTTTATTCTCAGCCATGGCGGTCTCTTGGTGATCATTGAACCTGTGAATCTTTAACAAAGCCTTGCCTAATTCCTCCTCCTTGGACCTGAGAACGCTACTGATACCATCCAAAGCTTGTTTCATTCTTTCCCTGGATGCAACCATGTCAGCAAGGTCTTTTTCTGCTTTAGCAAGGAGCTCTGTCTTTAACTTGGCGGTATGAACAGCTTCACCCCGCTCATGCTTCCACTGATAAATCTCTCTCTTTAGCTCACTATTCTCTTCCCGCAACCTTTCTTTTTCAGCCCATAATGTGTTATACTTCTCCAACTCAACGGTGGTAGGAGGCTCGATCACCAAAGGATACAGAGGTGGTTCCACCGGGAATGGGAGAAGCTCCTCTTTTGCTCTCTTCTTAATCCACTCTTTATATGGATGGAAAGCCCGATTGTTACTTTTCCCGAATGGAATCTTACCCTTCTTAGTCACCTGTTTCCAAGCATTCACAACTTTCCTTATCAACCCTTGATCCTCAATACCATTGAAGAATAAGGATTCTCGGACATCTCGCTCTTCGGGGGGATTCTTCAAAGGATAGCCAAACTGTCTGATAGCTAGGGAGGGATTATAGTTAATTCCACCTTTCCTCCCTATCAAGGGAACATTAGGAAATTCTCCGCATTTGCAAATAATCTCCATTCCTAGCAAGTCACGATTAATCCAAACGATGTTATCGGCAGTTAAGCCCATAACCCTCTTAGACCACTTCAGAGAATCTTTCGTATCGACGAAAGCGCCAGATTCAGGGAGACGACTCAAAAACCAAGTAGCTAAGAGCGGCGCACAGCAACTCACAGTTTTCCCACGCCTATTCTCATTCTTATAGTGAACTGAATGGTACACATCACCTAGCAAGGTAGGTATAGGATTCTTCGACATAAAGATCCTGACGGCGTGCATATCCACCAGATCAGGAATATTCGGAAACAGAACAATCCCATAGATACACACAGCTAGAATAGCTTGGAAAGCAGTCCAGTTCTTCTCTTTGACATGTATACAAGTTTGATCAAATAGGAACTTCAATAGGAAACCCTTAACTCCTTGTTTTTCCGCAATGTTGCTGTTCAGAACAGGCTCACTAATATGAAGAGCGACAGCCGTATCTTTTATACCGGGGTGTTCTTCAGAAAAGAAAACTATATCATGACTAATAGGAATTCCCAAAATAAATGAGAATTCCTCCAACGTCGGAGCCAAGATGTAGTCCGGGAAAGTGAAGCAACGCAGAGGCGGGTCGTAAAAATGAAGAAGTGTGTGAATGGCATCATTCTCATACTGGGAGATATTATAGACAAATTTCAGAAGTCTTCCATACCTTCCACTGAACTCTGTACGAACTCCGGAACCAGCCATATTAATCAATTTATGAATCAGTGTCAAAGTCGGCTCTGGGAACGAATAGGCAACAGTCTTCTTTCTCCGAACATCCATGCTGAAGTAACCTCAAAAAACCGGAATCAAGAGTAAGATGCAAGCCCTACAGAATGTCAAACATGTCAGAATGCAAAAAAAAAATGATATGCTCATGCAAACATGGGGTCAAGGCACACTGCTGGATGTGATGTGCTGTTAGCTGAACGAGGAACCAGAAAACCAAAACTCTGAACCACTGAGGAACCCAAATAATCAGACATTGATGAGAAATCCAGAAAACCGGGTAGGTTGAAAGTCTCGGTTACCTGCAAACCTGCAAACGCCCATCCCCTCTCACATATGGGTACTAGGATGTTTAGTATCCCGGGCTCTCAGGTCGAGAAATGATGATACGTTCACCATTTCTGGTTTGGCATCATCATCAATCGAGGAGGCCTCAACTGATTCTCCAAAGCGGAAGGTCCTCAGCTTTGGCACTGAGGTCGAGAAACAATAGTATGGTGGAGAAATGACTTTTTACTTTTGTTTTTCGCAAAACATGTTGCGGTTAGCAAGAGTCGCCACCGACTTTTCTTTTATCCAATTTATTTAGGAAAGGTGAAAAGAACAAGAAAGACCGTTTTGAAAAGATTTTTGAGTTCGGGGGGTAAGTTATGTTAGCACCCCTTTTCGTCCGTAGTTATCTACGGGCTCTTAATTGCTAGCTCACTTTAACTTGCTTTTTTTTGAAATGTGGTGTGTGTTTAGAAAATATTTCGTAAAAGTTGACTTTGTAATAATTCGTGTAAGAACGTATACAAAGTGTTTGTTTTTGAAAATATTTTTGAAAGCGTGAGGTGTGAAAAGTATTTGTTTTTTGAGTTGTGAGCGAGCATTTAAAAGTTACCTACCCTTAATTTATGAGGTCTTTCTTGTACTTATCATTTTCCTTGAGAGATAGCACTATCCATACCATTAGTGGGTAGGTAGTCCTATCTATTGGATGTGGAGGGACAGCGCAGGGTCATCAAACGGTCATAGAAGGCAACATGTAAGGATACCTTAGCAATTCGTAGGGACTACCATCATTTTTCCGTAGGGTCATTGAGGGACAAGATCATTTTTCGTAGGCAACTTGAAGGGTCATCGAGGGACTATGATCTTTATATCGAAGGGACTGTGATGATATTATTCGTAAGCGTCTTTTGCTAAAGTATCCCTACGTTCGAGGGGCATTCATCCCTCGGGGTACAGTACTAAAGTCAATCGAGGAGTGCCTCCGCTGATTCTCTTCAAAACGTAGGGGCCGTCCTATGCGAGTTCCAAAGCGGGCCCTCGGGTGCGAATGGGTTTGCCACAGGATGTGGTCTGCCACTGTCACCACTAAAGAGGGATGTTTCCACTAAGGTCCTCAATGATCGGTCACCAGAGTCGACAGCTCTCTAGATCAACACCCCAACATGCGCAAGACACACACGTTAAAATGCGTCCCAAGATAGCCTCGTCTGGTTGTGAATTTCGTGAACACACAAACGTACCAAGCGGGCACGTAGGTCCCACTACTTTCCACTCTAGTCCTAGGGTATTCTCAAGCCTTGGTATTGGGCTTAGCTCTCAAACCCACCCAACCTGCAAAACAAAGACAGCCATCACAGCACAGCAGTATGACAGTAATAGAAAATGAAATGCAGAAAATGCGGTAAAAAAAAAATAAAAATACAACACTTAAAGCAAAACAAAAACAAAGCACCCAAAGAAGACAAGCAAGCGTTAGGATTGACTCACTTAGGGATGGACCAGCATAGGTCAACCAGAGTCCCCAGCAGAGTCGCCAGCTGTCGCTCCAGGGATTTTCATCCAGGTACAAACGCGAGAGTGGCGTGGAAAAACAGAGTCGCCAGCCGTGTAAATTTATCCCAAGAGAGGGAAAGGGAACACCGCATAAACCTGAGGAAGAGGGAAAGGAATGGTCTTCGCAACCATAACCTGGGTTCGGGAGTCGGTTACGCGAGGGGAAGGTGCTAGCACCCCACGCGTCCATCGTACTCGATGGGATCCACGCTTGTTGTCTATTCTAAGGGTGAGTTATACTATCATCTAAGGCTGTACTAAAACGGGGAGGGGAAAACAAAGACCGACTCGGTAGGACGTCGACGTCCTAGGCCTACGTACCCCCTTTGTGCAATGGGGAATTCAGAGTCAACGTAGTTCGGACCAAGTTCTTTTTGTGTTTTTTATGAGCGACGTTAAGTCCGCGTCCGACAGTTAGGGTCGATGCCTGTTTGCGACTCAGACGGAAAATAACGTGCCCTTTTTGAAAATAGCCTTTAAGTTGAAGGTCCCGAAGGACAAAAGGTTTGAGGTTGGTTGGTGTTTTTTAGGACAGAAGTGGCTTAAGTTAGTTCCTAAGCTGCATTGCACCAAAGTCTAGGGCACAGGGGAGAATACTTAACGCATCGTCCCAAGACAGGACGCTCGCTAAGCACTCTAGAAAGATGAGAGGAAGCCCCTCATTTCTCATTCCCCACGCTTAAGGCTCGTGCGCAATACACCTTATTCTTATTAAGTGTTTTAAAGAAATTTGAGATGAGAAGAGAGAAGACACAAGGGTAACTCTAAAGGGGACTATGAATCCTAAAGTTATCATGCATGGGTGACCTACGGTTAGTGAGGTTTGAAGGCAACCTAAACCCTAAGGAAGAAGATGAGAGAGAAAAAGGTAAGGGTGACCATGGATAGTTATCCATACCCTTAAAGAACTTACCTTAGTCCCTGCATAAAAGATTAGTACAGAACAGATATAAATAAGAGAAACGAGGTGAATGGAAATCAAGTAGTGGCAAACAATAATGAGAACCATTCAATCATGAACTTAGAAACAAAGAACAGCCCCAAAAGCAAATGGCACAAGTGCCTTTTCAAACAGATAATCATATAAGGTCAAAGATGCGCCTGCAAGAAAATCTCAAGTGAAAATAACTCCGATAATTAGAAAAATGGTTCCTAAAATTCCCAAATTAATCATTAAGGTTCCTCAACCAGAGGCAAACAACATATAAAAAGTCCCTGCAAAAATCCAAAATGTTAGCCATTCAACTAATCATACAAAACTCAAGTAAGGGATAGGATTCAATGTGCCAAAGAGAAGGACCTAGATGCAATATGAAATGATTTTAAAAATGATAAAAAAATATTTTAATGTATTTTAGAATGTTAGTGAACAAATGCGAAAAGAACGGGTCAAAAATGTTTTATGATTGCAGAGAGATAAAATAAAGAAATTTAAGCATGCATGGTATGGATAATGCAAAAAGAAATTGAATAAATAATTAGTTTAAATGATAAAAATAAAAAATAAATTTTGTAAAAAAATTATTAAAATGATAAATATGATGTATGGATTTTATGGGAATTTTAAATGCAATTAACTATTTTTAAAAAAATTAAAATGAAATGTAATGATTAAATAAAAATAAAAATATGGAAAAAAATAATAATAATAAAAAATAAATAAACGTGGTCAGCTGATGACCGTTGGATCTGGCCAACGGACGACCAGGATTTCATCTTCTTCGCCCAAACCCTAACCTCACCGGAAACCTTACCAGCCGCCGGAGCTAGGGTTCCGGTCATCCCTTTCGACCACCTGCAACCAAAAAGTCACCAGAACACGCAAACGAATATACCTTCTTGGCCAGAATTTCACCAGGATTAATAATATGCAATTAAAAATCACAAACAAACAATGCATAAGCCAAATCGAACGAAACAAGGTTAGATCACAAACTTTCAAACTCACAATATGCACATAATACACGTCCAATCTCAAAATAAAACATACCAGAATTATCAGTGGATATCATATATCATTATACACTCCAAAAAATTGAGTTCGAAGATCCTGAAAAATGCACTAACCTGAGGTCACGCAATCCGTACTCTTGTTGTTAGCTTCAAACGGTGGTTGATTCGTGCTCTATGGAACCCAATGATTCAGATTGTGAAAGTAGTTTGTGAAAAACTCTTGTGGGTGATGAGATTCGAAGGAGAGAAGGATTAGGGTTTTTGGTTTTTTGAGAATGAGTGAAGTTATGGAAAAATGAGAGAGAGTTTTGAATATATAGTGGAGTCTAAAATGAATGGCAAAAGGTAGAATTTTAGCTTAAGTGAAAATAACACCGTCTTCGGCAAGGAATTTCGACTCTGAGCCTTCCACAACATCGTCCGCCTCTGAATCACGGTCGTAACGCAAAAAGAACGGACATCATACAATCAAAATCGAGTGCGATCGATATGTTTAAGCTGCAAGACATCACTGAATAAGTCGTTTTTTTTAGCTTATTTGGTGTCCGCTACTCAAAAACGTGACGAGGTCAACCTCTTCGGAGCATAATCTCGCCTCGACTTTGTCAGTAAAGTTGTAGATCTATGAGTTAGTGACCTCGTGTCAAAAGATGAGCGCGATCGGACAAAAAATGAGTGACATATAAATTTTCCCGTGAAACAACTTTCAGCCTTTTTCTTCGGTTCAGCACTTCCGTTTTGCGAAATAAACCAAAACGATGATCTTCGGAGCATCGTTCGAACTCGAGCTTGTCTTGGAACTTGTAGATGATAAAATTTGTGAACCAACGCTTCAAGAACGGACGCAATCCGATGAGAATTGACCGAGTTATGAATTTTACAAAATTTGACAGACAGTGCACTGCATCAAAGAACCCCACTGGTAATTCACATTTTCGGGGTGCTTCCGCTCGGACCTGACCCAAACTAAATTCACGGCACGAAGATAACATCTAAACGGAATTTTAGGCACCGGAACGACATCAATCCGATAAACGAGCTGAGAGTTATGAATTTTTTAGCGTCCGAAATACACCGGTTCAGCATTATTTTCAGTTGTTCTTCTGCTGTATCGACTCAAAGAATTCGCGTATTCGGAGATCTTCCTCAAAGAATTAGCTTTTGGCCAAAACACAAAAGTTGGAGAGGATATCCAGGCGGAACTTTTGGCATAAGAATCGCTCAAAAATGATGATCCAATCAGAAGCTAAGCCCTTTTGAATGCCACTGACGCAATTATCCAGCGAAACCGAAATTCCAGAAACAAATAATTTCTACCACTTTCCTTGATGAATTGACTTCCGAGCCGAACATAAAAGTTGTAGAGAATACCAAGACGGTTCTAACTGTTGAATATCCAGCCAAAACGAGTTCCAGAGCAAGAGTTATGAATTTTGCAAATTTGCACAGCAAGCTGATTTTCTGCTCAAACTGTTCTGAATCGGCTGAAAACTTCGACTTTCTCTGAGATTATTGACATGAAAAATTATCTTTGATAAGAGCTTTGCTGACCCGTTGATTACGTAACCCGGAAAAGTGCTTTGCGCCTATGTCGAGTGACGAAATAAACGTCTGTTGCAACCTGACGATGCTTGAACAGAGAATCTTGATCCCATGCTAATGATATGCATACATGATAATGCAAAAAATGAAATGAAACATAAGCCAGTTAGTACTAAAGTAAGGAGGGAAAATTTTGGGGTGCAACACATATCAGCTAAGCATCATTAAAAAGAATATCCGCGTCTTCACCATGTCATGGGATCAACACTCAGGGCATTCTGAAAATATCCAGCACAACGATGAACTTGCAAGGATTGCAGGACGAGAGTTCCTTAACTATGCTTTTCCTGAGGTCAACATCATCGAAAGGGATGACTCCTCAAGTTCCAAAGAAGTGTGGGACACCTTAGGACAACCAAGTGAAAAGTACGACTACTTGGTCAAGTACACCACTCCCGAGAGCTCTCGTATCAGGTTCGAAGACGTTCAGCCAACTGGATGGGAAGATACCCCTGAGAGTGCAAACACTGTACAAGATACAGCTGAAGAATCCTCCTACGACAATTCTGCCTGGGAGACAGATCCCAATGATCCTGCTCAACCAGAAATTAGTGTCATTTCTAAAGGCAAATCAAGAAGGAAAGTATCAGACTTTGTGATTCACCGAGGATTTCGCCGCCAATGGATTGCTGTCAACGTTCCGAAAGTTGTTCATAAGTCAAAGTAATTGTCGTCTTTACTTTAACCTTTCACCCTGCCCAGGTGAAACGGATGTTTTTACAGGGCTCACTTTCTGTAAATGTCCCTCTTCGCTTTGCCCAAAGCGACAAAGTTTTATTTTATAGGGCTGTAGTTTCAAGAATCGACAAGATCATAAATAAAATAAACGTCGTTCTGTAATTTCCGCATTTATTGTTGTTTTCTCTTTTCGCTTTTTCAAAAAATGGTAATCCTAAAAAAACAACTCAAATAATAAAAATAAGCAGTTATCAGAAAATACATTGCACACACTCTTGCATTTTCTCTATCTCTTCTAAAAAACAATCATCACGTCATGCAGATTGCTTGTTTTAAACCCCGTTGAAACACGCGATCCAACGCCTTCTCCCAATTTTGAATTCCCGGTATTTGAGGCTGAAGAAGAAGATGACGAAGAAATTCCAAAGGAGATCTCCCGATTACTAATACAAGAGGAAAGGTCCATTACACCTTACAAAAAGCTGTTGGAAGCGGTCAACTTAGGTTCAGAGGAAGAGAGAAAAGAGGTCAAGATTGGGTCACTGCTCAGTCCAACTGTCAAAGAAAGTTTGACAAAGCTTCTCAAAGAGTTTCTCGATGTATTCGCTTGGTCCTATCAGGATATGCCAGGGTTGGATACCAGCATCGTGGAACATTATCTACCGTTGAAATCAGAATGTTCGCCGGTAAAACAAAGGTTGAGACGGACTCATCCGGACATGGCCATCAAAATTAAAGAGGAGGTACAGAAATAGATTGACACGGGTTTCCTCGCCACATCAGAATATCCTTAATGGCTAGCCAACATAGTACCAGTTCCGAAAAAGGACAAAAAGGTCAGAATGTGTGTAGACTACAGGGATCTGAACAAAGCCAGTCCAAAGGATGACTTTCCTTTGTCGCACATAGACATATGTTGGTAGACAGTACAGCAAAGTTCAAAGTCTTCTCCTTCATGGATGGATTCTCGGGCTATAATCAGATAAAAATGGCGCCGGAAGAAATGGAGAAAACTTACTTCATCACCCCATGGGGCATTTTTTGCTACAAGGTAATGTCGTTCGGTTTGAAGAACGTCGGGGCAACCTATCAAAGGGCCATGACTACTTTGTTTCATGACATGATACACAAAGAAATTGATGTATATGTCGATGATATGATTGCCAAATCTAAAATAGAAGAGGAGCATGTGACCCACCTGTCAAAACTATTCGAGTGCCTGAGAAAGTATAAACTCCGCTTGAATCCCAACAAATGGACATTCGGTGTCCGTTCGGGGAAACTGCTAGGGTTCATCGTTAGCCAGAAAGGAATTGATGTTGATCCTGACAAGGTTAAGGCCATTCAAGAAATGCCTTCTCCAAATACTGAAAAACAAGTCAGGGGATTCCTGGGACGTTTGAATTACATATCTAGATTTATATTCCTCATGACCGCGACATGTGCGCCGATCTTCAAATTACTCAAAAAGAATCAGGACTGCGTTTGGATAAAAGACTGCCAAACTGCCTTCGACAGTATCAAGGAATACCTGTTAAATCCACTGATTCTATCACCTCCAGTGGAAGGAAGACCGCTGATCATATACCTAACAGTCTTGGAAGACTCAATGGGTGGTGTGCTTGGCCAACAAGACGAAACCGAAAGAAACGAGTCTTCTATTTACTACCTAAGCAAGAAGTTTACCGGCTGTGAAACTCGGTGCACTATGCTTGAGAAAACTTGTTGTGCTCTGGCTTGGCCAGCCAAATGTCTTCGCCAAGACATGATTTGTCACACTACTTGGTTAATCTCCGAAATGGATCCAATCAAGTATGTCTTTGTAAAGCATACTCTCACGGGAAGGATCGCCCGTTGGCAGATGTTGTTATCAGAATACAACATTGAGTACCATGCTCAGAAAGCCGTCAAAGGGAGTGTTTTAGCTGATCATTTGACTCATCAGCCGATTGACGATCAAGAATCAGTCGGATTTGACTTCCCAGACGAAGATGTCATGTATTTGAAAATGAAAGATTGTGATTAACCTCTACCCAGTGAAGGGCCAGAACCAGGTTCCCAATGGGGACTTATCTTTGACGGAGCTGTTAATCATTATGGAAACGGAATTGTGGCAATCATCATAACACCTCAGGGTACCGACATTCCTTTCACTGCCAGACTGACATTCAAGTGTACAAACAACGAGGCCGAATACGAAGCTTGTATCATGGGTCTCGAAGAAGAGATTGATTTAAGGATTAAGAACTTGGATGTATATGGCGACTCAGCCCTGGTTGTCAATCATATCAAAGGAGATTGGAACACATACCAATCAGGACTGATTCCTTACAAAGACTATGCGATGAGGTTGAAATTCTGGTACAGATGTGTGATGTCTTTGTGCAATGTCACAACATCGCAATCTGCTGAAGAAGGCAATAATAGAAACAGAAAAAGCAGTAAACAACACACAGAATTTGTTCACCCAGTTTGGTCTAACAACCTACATCTGGGGGCATACCAAGCCAGGAAGGAAGTCCACTATTAGTAGCATCAAATTACAGACTCAACAAACCAGTTGACCATCTACCTAATTTAATCACTACCCAATGACCCTTCTACCTAAGTCCTCCCTAGGTAAGAGACTCCATCTCACTTCCAATCATCTCAATGATGTCTAGCAGTCAACTTCACCGTCACTGCATCAACAGCTTGATTACCAACAACTCTTCAAACACAGAAAAGTAGAAGACACACTTCCATGACAATACCTAGACATGGCCCTCATGACTAAGAACACTACTTAGAGTTGCTTAACAGCTTCCTCCAAGACCAATACATCTCTTACCTACAGGCTTCGAGATAAACACGATGACCATCCCACAAACCGGGTGGTTCATCAACCAACACAGCCCTTCTAATCTACATGATGGCTGGCTCAATTTTTCTAGGTTACAATGCTTCTATTTATAACCTATTCCCAACTGGATTTGGGCTTCAAATCACAGCATAACAGCTGCTACAACTCAGCAAAAGATTCTCCTACAAAATAGGTCTTCAAACAAATCTTCCTAATTTATCTCCATAATTAGAACTATTTATTCTCCATATCTTTTTGCACAAAAATAGTAACAACCTATTTATTCTCCATATCTTTTTGCACAAAAATAGTAACAACCTATTTATTCTCCATATCTTTTTAATTCAGCTGCAAGGTCTTCTCCACAAAAATAGCAGATTTGATTTGAATTTAGAAGCAGATTTTATCTTCAAATCTTCTTAAATCTTCAGCCCTTAAACATAGCAACAAATCTGCACACAATCTGATTGCAACAGAAAATATTTCTCCCAAGATATTCGCACACTAAATCTCTAACAGATCTGATCAAATCAAACTTAAACGCGCAGCCCTAAAAACATCACAACCTGATGTTTTAATGTTCTGGTATAGTGATGTCAAGACATCGCATGTGACATCACTCTTCAGCACTTTAACTCTTCAATACCTTAACATTCACTAATGTTATGACTCAATGTTAAGACACATGACATCATTAACACCACCTGCTATAGATCATCATCTGTTTTGACATTAACACATCCTGCAGTGATGTTCTACTCTTATGTCAAGACATTCTTCATAACATTTTCCTGAGCAACATGTTTTGCAAAAATGCTACCAACTCAGAACTTACAAAGGTTGTTACCATTCTTCAACAAAATCGAGTTTCACCACATCCCTCGTGAAGAGAATCTCATGGCTGATGCATTAGCCACACTCTCTTCCATGATTAGTGTAGGTCAATGGAATAACATACCAAAGATTGACATAATGCGCCTAGAAAGGCCCGCCTACATCTTCGCGATCGAAGCGGTCATAGACGACAAACCTTGGTATCACGATATCAAATGCTTCCTTCAGAAATAAGAGTACCCACCTGGGGCATCCAAAAAAGACAGAAAGACCCTCAGGAGGCTAGCAGGCAGCTTCTTCCTGAGCGGTGATACACTCTATAAGAGAAACTTTGACATGGTCTTGCTTCGATGTGTAGACAGACCAGAAGCAAACATGCTGATAAAAGAAATTCACGGAGGAACCTTTGGCACTCATGCCAACAGACACACAATGGCGAGAAAAATTCTAAGAGCAGGGTACTATTAGTTGACCATGGAATCTGATTGCTACAAGTACATGAGGAGGTGTCACAAGTGTCAGATATACTCAGACAATATCCATGTACCGCCTACACATCTCAAAGTTCTTTCTTCCCCGTGGCCTTTTTCCATATGGGGAATTGACATGATCGGCATGATCGAACCCAAGGCTTCAAACGGACATCGGTTCATCCTAGTAGCCATTGAATACTTCACCAAGTGGGTCGAAGCAGCGTCATACGCCAATGTAACCCGACAAGTGGTGGTCCGATTTATCAAGAACAATCTCATATGCCATTATGGTATTCCAAGCCAGATCATTACCGATAATGGATCCAACTTGAACAACAAGATGATGAAAGAGTTGTGTGCTGAGTTCAAGAGCGAACATCGTAACTCATCTCCCTTCCGACCCAAGATGAACGGAGCAGTAGAAGTGGCTAACAAAAATATCAAGAGGATTGTTCAGAAGGTGGTTGTAACCTACAAAGATTAGCACGAGATGCTACCCTATGCTCTTCATGGTTATCACACATCTGTCCGCACTTCAACAGCGGCAATCCCTTTCTCTCTAATATATGGCATGAAGGCAGTGCTCCCCATAGAAGTAGAGATCCCATCAATCTGGGTATTGATGGAAGCTAACCTAACAGAGGCTGAATGGTGTCAAAGTCGACACGACGAATGAAATCTGATCGAAGAAAAGTGGATAACAGCTCTATGCCATGGTCAGTTGTATCAACAGAGAATGAAGAAGGTGTTTGCCAAAAAGGTCCGACCCCGCATCTTCAGGAAAGGAGACCTTGTGCTCAAGAAGATACAATCATTTCTCACTGATTCTCTGGGCAAATGGACTCCGGATTATGACAGCCCCTATGTGGTCAAGAAAGCCTTCTCAGGCGGTGCCTTGAGACTCAACCATGGATGGAGAGGAATTTGCCTACCCCACAAACGTTGACGTAGTCAAGAAATACTTCGCCTAAATGAAAAAAAAATGTCTCGGTGGATTGAAAACCCGAAAGGGCGGTTCAGGCAAAAATTAGAGACATAATAAAAAATCATCCCGGTGGATTGGAAATATCAAAGTACAATCTAGGCAAAAGTTAGGGATAATGGCAAGTAACTATGTCTGATCAGTTCAACTCCTCAGCAGTAATGCCATCCATCAGGAAAACTCCAGTCAAGGTCATCTTCGACGGAAGCTCAAGATGCCCAGAATTCAAAGTTGGTAGAAGGATAATAGTCGTTATGTTTTAATGTAGCCATGTTCCCTTGAAATTACTATTTTCTAAACTTTGTAAATACTCTATGGAATCACGCGCTTGGCTGATCTCCATCCTATCAATAAAATTTGAGCCCTAGTGCTTTTGTTTATAATTCTGATTTGTTTTAGCTTTACAGAACCAAATTCTAACATGATTTACGGTTCTTGAAATAAAACAAAAATGAATTTACTTGTCAAATTTTTTTTCTCTGCTTTTCCAAATAAAGATGGCAATTTCTTTTGACTGTTGAACATCGAAAGAACATCGATCGCTTCTCCAGAAGCAATTAAGCTTCAAGGTGCAGAATCAAAGTACTCCTTCTAAACCAGTACACCGGAATGAAGGATCAACTGTGTCGGATGCGAACATTCCATCCGACACCCCCGACAGAGTTCTTATCTCCTAATCCCGACCAATGGTTGTTCCCCACACGGACTATCTCTCCTAAGCAAGGCAGAATTGCTATCTTTAATGAAGGGTGCTTCTTCGTCCCCAACAGTGGCCGAGTATCCAGTTGTGTTCATCCACTAGTCTGTATGTCGCATCAGTTTTGTCAGCATATACATACATACATCATGCATTATTGATTTACATTCATATTCATATTGCATCATTATCACTCTAGTCAGTCTTACCCCACAGTGATAAAAGTTCTCTCAATCGAGTTGTCAGTTATTTTCTCGTCAGGAAATGCTTCATCTGAGCGATCTCTCCTCCAGTTTATTTCTGGGATGGAGAAGGCCCTTTACCACTTTGATAACTTGAACCTCTGAAAAACAAGAAAACTCTCGACAAACGTCACTCTTCTCCATTGAAGATGATATCTTTGCTTTCCCAGATTAAGGACAATCCCAGAGAGAGCCTCGCAACTAAAGACTCTCAGCAACATAGTGGTTCTTCTCTCCAAAAAATCAATGTTAACGAACTCATCAGCACCTCAAAATTAGGGTACATGTATGGCATTTCTCCGAGAAGGTCTCCAAGAAAAGTATGATGTAGTATCCCCAAGCAGAAAGAAGTCTCTCAAGAGACTCATTTTTCCCCAGTAGAGTCAACAAATGGCGTCTCCAACAGAGAAGTTTGCACACCTATACAGCTCAGATAGATGGGTTTCCCCAGCAAGTCTGACATCAAAACTTTTTCCATCAAATGGCATCTCCCCAAGAAAATTCGGCGAGAAGTTTGAGGAAAACCGCTACAAATAGCTTCCCTTGTCAAGAAAGTTTATTGACAAAAGAAACTGAGACCAGTTCCTTGATAGGAAACCAGGATCGAGGGGAAGTTTATTTCAGAAACTAAGACCAGTTCCTTGGTAGGAAACCAGGATTGAGGGGAAATTTATATCAGAAACTGAGACCAGTTCCTTAGTAGGAAACCAGGATCGAGGGGAAGTTTATATCAGAAACTGAGACCAGTTCCTTGGTAGGAAACCAGGATCGAGGGGAAGTTTATATCAGAAACTGAGACCAATTCCTTGGTAGGAAACCAGGATCGAGGGGAAGTTTATATCAGAAATTGATACTAGTTCCTTGGCTGAAGACCAGGATCGGGGGGAAGTTTTTACCTTTTCTAAGCATTATTGCTTAGCAAAAGAAGATGGATGAGCAAGCAACCATTCATAACCACCATCAAAATTTCGGGTATTCCGATATTTAATCATCTTGCACCCCGAATGTCCGAAAACCTTCGGCATTCACACCTTCGGGTCCAAAAAGATTAAATAGGGGCATCTGTCATACCCCAAATTTTTACCACTAACATTTCCCATCATTGTAAAAATCATCATCACAATATAGATGTACCTTCATGCCTCATTAATCTCCTCAAAGATGGGTGAGCATTCACTACAGCTAAGAATTAGGGTTTCCAGCCCTCTCAGAGCTCTTAGATAAAGGATCAATCAAGAAATAACATAATCTTCTACTTTTCTAACCTCTCAAACATCCATAAAGGATCAAGAGGACTCCCACATCAGGAATCGAGCACAAAGTTGCAGCATTCCAAGTGGATCAAGCCTCAAGATCGCCAGTGTCACCAAATTAGGGTTTTGGTCGACTGAGGCCTCCAGATGAAATTTTTCCTCTGGGCATGAGCCAATGCTTCAAAGCACAACCCAAGATACTCTAAGGGACATCATAAACCCAATCATCATGTCAGTTTAACCTCAGGGGATGCATTCACAAAAAATCAGGAATTAGGGTTTCTTGACCTAATTCACCCCTAAGTTGACTTTAGGTACAAAACATGAGCCAAGACCTCAAGACATGATTTTAGGGTCTCTAATAAACCACATTGATCCATTTTGCAACAATGGATTGATCCAAGAAGCTTGACTCACAAGTTTCATTTTCATCAGAACCACAATTAGGGTTTTGAGGAAAAAGTCAACTGTACCTTTGACTTTTGACCTGGACATGCTCCCAAACCTTGGGACATGATTAAATACACCCTACAACCCCTATGGAACATATGTATTAGGTTTGATTTAGGTCAAGGACTTGATTTCACCAAGGATCGCACAGTTTGGAATTCATCTGATAAAAAGTCAATTGTGCACAAAAGTTAAGTTTGACTTTTTGAGATTTTTCACAATTATGTTTCCTTGACCCTAAAACAATGTTAATATGTGATTTGAATCATCATTCATCAAGAAAAATCAAAGAAAGTGGGATAACTTGTAAAAGGGGTAACCATAAAAACTTAGAATTTTTCTAAGTTATGGAACAAAGTAGCTAGGGTACCAACTTCCAAGGATTATAACTTGAGATCCAAGCAACCACTTTGGATGGTCCAAAGCTGGATTTGTAGCTCTCATGGCATACTTCAAAAGTGTCAACTACACCTCATTCCAATTCCTCATAGATTTCAAGCTATGATTGGATCAAAATCACTAAAAACATGAAAATGCATCTTTTTCCAACCCTTAGAAAAATTCTGCTCAAGGCAGATTTCAAGTGAAACACCAAAACTTGGAGGGTTGTTTCACATAGTTTTAGGCTGAATCAATTCAAGATGTAAACATCAAAGTTGTTGTCCATATTGCCTACAATCCAAGGAACTTATTGGCATGAAACAACTCAGCTTGAGCCAAGAGTTATGGCTGCTGCAAAATACCATGGCAAGGCTGTCATGAAAAAACCAGTTTGCATGTTTTCTTGCTTTACACGATTTCTGAGTCAAAGCCAAGGACCACTATGCCAAGTTCATCCAATCTGATTACAATGCATCTGATCCAACCAACAAACTTAGACTGAAATGCCAAGAGCTTGTCCTTCAGAATTGATGAGTTTTTTGTGAGGGATATTCTTCTATCTACCTTGTTTTAATGATGTCAACAAACATGTAAGAAATTAGATTGTAATTTGAGCGGTATCACTTCACGTGTCGGGCATATTGCGTCTAATCATTATCGTTCATGTGTATAGATGCATAGGACCTTGTCTTTCCCATAAATGAATGTCCATTATCATTTTAGTAGTGTCTAGTATGTGTTTCTGAACTTGGTCAGGTGAAAATGCTCAGAAAATTGAATTTCCTGAAAAAATGCAGTTCATGCGCTGACCCTCCCAGTTCATGCGCTAACCTCCAAATTCATGCGCTGACCTAGAAAATCCTGCGGGAAAGCGCACAACTTAATTGACACAAAAACTTGTTTCTATGCGTCGACGCATGGGGTTGGTAGGTCGACGCATGACTTCCAAAATCTGTGTTTTTCACTTAATTTCTTTTCTCTTATTTCTGTTATTATTTTGTGTGGATCATTTTATTTTCTTATAAATAGTTTTGGTCATCTCTTTATTCATAACAAGAAACGTGAAAAATATATGTCATTTCTCTCTTCATCTTCATCTTCTTCATTGAGTAAACAAACAATCACACATAATCATCTTTGTTTGTGTCGCCCATTGTTCGAAGTGATAACGTTCAGAATTTAAGAAGTGTGATCTTCATTTTCTGGGTTGAGAGCTTGGCAGGTGTTTCTTGAATAAAACTAGTTGGTTTTGTCCTCCAAGAATCAGATTGATTTTGGGGGTTTTTGCACAAACCTTTTCATTCTACAGGGATTCGGCTGGGCGAAGGTAATCGGAAATTGGCGCAATTGTTCGGTTTAGTAGCTGTAATCAGGGGATCGTAGAAGAGAGGTTTGGGTTCGAATTTTTGGTAGATTGCAATTGATCGAGTGAAGGTAACCGAAGAACGGTGGATTCTTTCGGTTTAGTAGCGTGGGATGATAATTGGATCAACCATATTCGAAGGACTTGATTCATCTTGAATCAAGGGAAGAGAAAATTCTGCATCAACGATCGAAGACATTCGAGGGTTTGGATGTTCATAGTTTCCTCTTGTAATAAACAATTTGCAACAACTATATATATATATATCTCAATTCCATTTGTGGAGTTGGGGGCAGACGTACCCAAAGCGAGGACGATTGGGGAACTGCCTAATCAAATCGTGTTTGTTCTCTCTCTCCTTAACTCTTTTACATTTCAGTTTGTTCGAATTTGTGAAGTCGCAAGTTATTGAAATTTCTGTCGTAGAGTAATTGTAAGTTGATAAACTGTTTTGTTAAATTGATACAATTCCTTGAATTGTATCTTGGAGCAGTTTTACATTACCCTCCATAGAAATTCTGCACTTAGTGTGTTTACGCACACTAGGAGTTTGATAATTTGTTTCAAAGCAAATTTCGAACACGTTGCCTTAAATTGCTTATCACTTTACCTCATTGGATTGGAATAAACATCAAGCAAGTGATATTTTGTTGACTGCGTTTATAAGTGTAGTAATCAAACTAAATTTTTTCTCTTCCATGCTCATTCCCGATATATTCGTGCATATCCGATCGTTTTAGTAGAAGGTTCTTTATAGACGATCTATCCCGTTGCTGCTTCCATTAAACAATTTTAAAAACAAATTTTTGTAATCCAATTGCGTGTAAAACTCAAGGGATCTATTCAACCCCCCTTCTAGATCTATAGCCATCGTTTATCAAGTGGTATCACGAGCTCCTGTTAATTCTGGTGCTTCGGTAAAACTTCTTGGAT
Source organism: Lathyrus tuberosus (assembly GCA_022829125.1). Taxonomy (NCBI): domain Eukaryota; kingdom Viridiplantae; phylum Streptophyta; class Magnoliopsida; order Fabales; family Fabaceae; genus Lathyrus; species Lathyrus tuberosus. The sequence continues at coordinate 17,490,533 of JALAZF010000018.1, forward strand.
CATGGCGAACGAACCTAAAGGGGCTTATAATAGAGCTCCAGTTTTTACAGGCGAAAATTACAGCTACTGGAAGGATTGTATGCATGTCCATATTAATTCCGTAGATCGGAAGGTTTGGAATGTTATTTTAAACGGTCCCATGGAAATTACTATAACTAACGCGGCAGGCGTTGTCGTTCCTAAACCCGAAGCTGAAGGGACTGAGGAGGACGAGAAAAAGTACAGCTATGATTGGAAGGCTCGTAATATGATCATCTCCTCCTTGGGAGTTGACGAGTATTATCGAGTCTCCCATTGTGAAACAGCCAAAGCCATGTGGGATGCTTTACAAGTAGCTCACGAAGGCACTAATGATGTTAAGATGGCTCGTATTAATACACTAATGCAAGAGTTTGATTTGTTTTACATGAAGCAAGGGGAAACGATTGCGGATATGCAAAAACGATTTACTTACATTATCAACAAATTGCATGTTCTTGGTAAACCAATTCCAAATGAGGTTGCTACTAACACGATTTTGAGGTGTTTAAACAGGGAATGGCAACCGAAGGTCACCGCTATCAAGGAGGCCAACAATCTGGCTACACTAGACCTCACAACACTTTTTGGCAAACTCGATGAGCATGGGCAAGTGCTCATTGGCTTGGATAAACATGAAAAGAGTATCAAGAAAGAGAAGGTAAAAGATACGGAGAAGAATTCGATAGCTCTTAAGGCTTCTTGTTCAAAGTCCACACATCAAAAGCTAAGTGATGATGAAACCAATAATGACAAAGATGAAGATTTCGGTGATGATATGGGCTTATTTTTGAAGAGGTACAATAGATATATTCGTAAGAATGAGATTCAACACTCAGACAGAAATCTAGTCAAGTTTAGGAAGCAATCTAGAGGCGAAGGAAATAAGAATGGCAAGGTAAAAGGGGTGTGCTACAACTGTGGAAAATTCGGGCACTACAAGCCGGATTGTCCATCTCTAAAGAAAGATAAAGATAAGGATAATGACAAGAGTCTCTCAAACAAAAGGTCCAACAAGTCTCGACGAGCATACATCTCTTAGGAAAGCGATGGTGAGTTGGAGAAAGATGATTCATCAAGCGACGAAAGTGAGTTCGTTAACTTTTGTCTTATGGCGCGCCACAACAAAGCAAAAGAGGTAAAGCATTCTAAATACGATCATGTTAATAAAATGTCGCATTTAGAGTTACAAAAGGCTTTTGATATGTTACACTATGAGGCTAAGGAAGTATTTCAATGCTTAGCCTCAAATAAAAGGATTTTCTCGTATTTGGAGAAGAAGGTTTCCGATTCCGAAAAGGAATTGAAAGCCCTCAAGAACTCTATAGTGGACACATCAAAAGCCAAGGTTGAAAAGGACCCTACCTCTTGGTTCAATTGGGGCTGTGACACTTGTCATATTTGGCAACGAGAGGTGAGAACCCTCAAGGCCAAATTGGACAAGGCTCTTAAGCCAAAAGTTACGTTTTCTATTGATCGATCACATTTTCGTGAAAGCATGAATAATCCATATCAAAAGTATGCCTATGTGATTCGAGATAGTGATAGCAAATGTAAATTCCATATAAACTGTAGTTGTCTTTACTGTTGTAAGCCTGGTCATACTATTGCGAAATGCCGCTTCAGAAGGTTTCTTGTTCCGAAAGGCATCTACCAATGGTTGCCCAAGTGCGGTCTTGGTTTCACTCACCTTAAAGGACCTAATGAGAATTGGGTACCTACTCTCCCTTGATAGTTTCTTGTAGGTACAAAGTCTTGAGACCACCGAAAGAAGATGTGTTCTGGATAGTGGCTGCTCGAGACACTGTCATACCCCAAATTTTGACCACTAAGATTTCCCATCATTGTGAAAATCATCATCACAATATGGAGGAACCATCATACTTCATCAGTCTCCCCAAAGATGGGTGAGCATCTACTACAATCAAAATTAGGGTTTCAAGCCCTCTCTGAGTGCTTAGACAAAGGATTAATCAAGGAATGACATGATCTTCCACTTGTTTAACCTCTCAAACATCCACAATGGATCAAAAGGACTCCCATTTCAAGGATTAAGCACAAGGCTGCTCCCTTCTAGGTGGATCAAGTCTCAAGATCGACAGTGTCACCAAATTAGGGTTTTGGTCGACCAGGGCCTCCAGATGGAAATTTTTCATCTGGGCACAAGCCAATGATCCAAAACATAACCTAATATACTCCATGGAACCTCATGGACCCAATCATCAAGTCAATCTTGCCTCATGGGATGCATTCATAAAAAATCAGGAATTAGGGTTTCTTGACCTAATTCACCCCTAAGTTGACTTTTGGGAGAAATCATGAACCAAGACCTCAAGACATGGTTTGAGGGTCTTCAATGAACTATATTGATCCATTTGGAACAATGGATTGATCCAAGAAGCTTGAGCAACAAGTCTCAATTTCATCTGCACCACAATTAGGGTTTTAAGGGAAAAATCAACTGTAACTTTGACTTTTGACCAGGACATGCTCCCAAACCCTAGGACATGCCTCAATATACCCTATGACACCCATGGAACATGTCCATCAAGTTTGATTTAGGTCAAGGACATGATTTCCTGAAGAATTGCACAGTTTGGAATTCATCTGATAAAAAGTCAACTGTGCACAAAAGTCAACTTTGACTTTTTGAGATTTTTCACCAAAATGGATTTTTAACCCTAAAATGATGTTAATGTATGGTTTGAATCATCATTCATCAAGAAAAATCAAGAAAAGTTGGATAACTTGTAAAAGGGGTAACCATAAAAACTTAGAAAATTTTCTAAGTTAAAAATAAAGTGACAAGGGCACCAACTTTGAAGGATCATAACTCCTAAACCACAAAGCCATTTTTTTTTCATCCAAAGATGGATTTGTAGCCCTCATTACCCTCTACAAAAACTTCAACTAGACCTAAGTCCAATTCATTAAGGATTTGGAGTTATGGAGTGATCAAAATGGCTGAAAAGTGAAAATGTCACTTTTTCCAACACTTAGTGAAATTTTCACTAAGTCAGAATCTGCCTTCACTTTTTGCCAAATGTAGGGAGATTTTTCACTTGGATTCAAAAGAGATCAAAACCAAACATGTTCAAACAGTTGTTGTATCATGTAAGGGCTTTCCAAAAGGGTCAAGAACATTACCAAATTTAACTTACACCATGAGATATGACATTGGCAAGTTGCCTTGCTGAAATCTGTCAAGGGCAAGGCAAAATTTGCAATTTTGCTCGATTTGCCAAAATCAGCCAAATTCAAATGCTCCTATCCACTTGGACACATCTGAGTATTGAATCTAAAGGGGACAATCACTGAGCCAAGCCTCCAAAGTCCATGGAACAAGAAATAACATGTTGAACCTAGAATGGCCAAAATAGGGACAAGACTCCAAATTTGGATTGAAGCATTCAATGGAAGCATCAAGGTGGCATGGACTGAGCCATTCTCATCTGAAATCAGTCAAGACTTATCCAAGACCAAGGGAACCAAAGCTCTGTGCCCTAACCTCTAGTCAATGGCTAGAGGAGACTTGGATTTTCATTTGCCAACATTGGCCAAACCTACTTACCAGTTGCCATTCACTATTCCTTACAAAAAAAACTTGCTCTACTATAAATAGAGCTCAATTGTGATCAGTTTGAGTACACCAAAGCCATCTAACAGATGCTTTCCTCAAAATCTCTTTCTCTTGGCAAAAATGCCTTTCTTAGCAAGGTAGCTATCGGGTTTTGAGTTTGAGAGCTTTTCCAATCAAACCAATCACTCACACACCTCACATACATCATATAGAAGTGATCCAAACACTCACATAACATATGGAACACAAATTTCACAAAATCACCAGCTGGTTGCTCAAACTTTCAATCAAGTTGCAGCTGAGGTACCACAAATCGTTCCAGCCATTTTCAATCAAGTCCAGGCATTCAAACACACTCCATAGGGTGTAAGGAAGCTGTTCAGATCATCACCACTCATCTGTAACACCTCCAAATCAAAAATCACATTGCACTTGCTGTACGGCCTAGAGGTAAGCATACACTTGGTCATCTCTCAATCTATGCATATTTCCTCGCACAATAATTTGGCCATATGTTCATAATCAAGCATGGAATGTTTTCCCTCAATTAATTGCATTGTTTGAATCGTGTATCAAAAATCCTAGCCTTCATGCAGAAATTAGGGTTCTTGAGGATTTTTCATGATTTCTTGTTATATGTTTAATTTAAATGAAATTAATGGACATAGACATGATCGTGAGGTTGAGACGAGCATAATGATATGTGGATTGCATGTTATAATCAAGTATTCAGGGAGATTGGATAGAAAATGCAAATCAGCCAAACCCAGAACACGCGCGTGTTCTTCAGCTGTTCTTGGCGCCTTTTTTGAATTTTCAAATATTTGAATTTTGTGATTTTTCTTTAATTGATTCAAAAATTAATTTCTCTCTGAGTTTTAATGATTTTGAGTTGATTCTTTTTTTAATAATTCACAAAAATGTTAAAATATTTTATTTTCCCAAAAAATCCCAAAAATATTATTTATTTCATATAATTGATATTTTTGCAAAGAATTAATATTTTAATTGTTTTTGACATTTTTAATATTTTTTCCACATTTATTTTGCAACTTTTAATGCTTTCTAATTATTTTGTAGGTCAATACTTAATTTTTGAAGCATTAATCCAAGATCACAATTTGTTTTCCATATGTTAAACAATTTTGATCATTTTAATTGAATTTTTATTCAATTAAATACATTCTTGAAAACAAATTAGGGTTTTTGGATTAATTCAACCCTCATAAATCATTTTCAAAACACTTTGGGCCTCTAATAGAGTGTAAGACCCAATCCTTTTTTTGACCAATCATTTTTGGGCCTCAGTGTATTATATAAGTCCCGATACCGTCAAAAACAAACGGCGCGATCGTCGCGTTTTGAAAAATAACCTTTTGGGCCTCTCCTTGAGCTATAAGACCCATTCAAAACTTTTGGGCCTCTATTAGAGTGTAAGACCCAATCCCCTATTAACCAAAACATTTTGGGCCTCACTTATTGTGTAAGTCCCTCTGCGTTAAAAGAAAACCTCGGCGCGATTGCCATTTTAAACGGAAAAATCATCTGAGCCTACCCTCGTGTTATAAGCCCCACTCTTTTTCTTTAAAACATTTGGGCCTCTTGAAAGAGTGTAAGACCCATCCCTTTGTACAGAAAAACATTTTGGGCCTCAGTCACTTGTATAAGTCCCTCTGTACAAATTCAAACAGTGCGCTCACTGATAAAACCCTGGGCCTCTCCTTGAGTTGTAAGCCCCAAATCTTTCTTTTTCAAAGCACTTTCTCCTTTGATTTTGAATATACTGTTGTTTTCAATCTATCTTTGTTGAACAACTAACCAAACAGCATGGAAGCTCTACAACCGAGTAAGTGGTTATTGCTTTCATTTACTGTTTTCATATACATATAATTGTATTGTGGGGCTGTTTCACTGTAAGTCTTCTTTCATAAACTCATATCAACTGTGTAATAATAGTATAGATATTTCGAGTTTCCCCGACAACTACGTCTAGAACTAGGTGACGCCGTTTCGTTTGTTCGTAGAAATAGACAACTAGATCCCCAATAGGATCACCAGATACAGTCTTCTCTTCGGCTGTCCTCATTAGGAATTGTCAAGAAACTCTATTCCCAAAGATGAATGTATTCTCCGTGAATGGCATCTTTGAGTATCTTCCAAATTCTCGAACTTTCCTGACTTGATCTATTCCTCGTGAATAGCTTGCCTTGAATTTCTCGGGGTTTGGGGACCCATCGGCTTCCTAAAAGCATCGGCCTCCTCTTGGGCATCGTACAAGGACCCACAGGCTTCCTAAAAGCAACCCCGCCTCCTCTTGGGCTTAGTACAAGGACCCTACGGCTTCTTAGAAGTATTCACAGCCTCCTCTTAGGCTTCGTATAATGATCTCTTCCTCCGGGAATGATAGCCTCCTCTTGGGCTTAGTACAAGGACCCGTCGGCTTCTTAAAAGTTTCTAGCCTCCTCTTGGGCTTCGTACAAATTATCCCGACAACCTCCTAGAGGTATAGGAACATAACCTAGTCATCTTCATAGAACAGTCCTTTTCCATAGTCTACTACTGTTTCTTAAAGCATAGTACAAAATATAAAACTCTAGACTTGGACAGTCTAATATCCTTGAGTCTCAAAGACATTCTCAAGTGACCCCTTCGTTAAATAGGAAGGAAACCCGTAGACTCGGACAGTCTCAATACCCCTTGGATTTCCCGCTTCCTTAAATAAAAGGAAATAACCCGGATCCTTGAATCAAATCCCTGAGTACAGTGTTGCTCATATAAGAACTGATTTTCTCTTTCAAAATCAGTATACTGGACCTGTCACTTAAACAGTTACCTTAGCCTCCTCTTGGGCTTTGTACAATGATTCTCCCCCGAGAAGTCAAACAACGTTTAACCTCTCTCTCGGGCTTTGTACGAGACACATAAGAGACTCCCTCGTTGAGTCAATCACCCCTTTCGCCTCCATCTCGGGCTTTATACGAGATACAAAAGGGTTCTTATTGAGCCAAACAAACAATAGCCTCCATCTCGGGCTTTATACGAGATACCAAAAGACTCCATCGTCGAGTCAAAAACTTTTAGCCTCTCTCTCGGGCTTTGTACGAGACATATAATAGCCTCCTCTTAGGCTTTCTATAAGAAAACCACTGGTTAATCCAATTAACCTTTTAACATCAAAACTGTGCCTCGTTCACAGTACACAAACATCAACAACTCCTTTCCCTTCATCTAATCGCTGTAAGCGACAAGCCTCTGGATCATCTACATCCATGCCAATGTCCCTCTTTTAGCATGAGAAATTCCTAAGGAAAGATAGCATTGCTCTACACTGAGTTAAAGTCTTCTCCTTCAGGTTAAAATCCCCTATAAAGGAAATTATGGCATTGCCGGATTCACAAAATCCCGGTTAAAGTAATTCTCCTTTATAAACAGTTGTGACATACAACCCCCTCTTTAGAGATGAAAAATTCTCTCTAAAGTTGAGACCTTTTAGCTTCACATCTTGGGCTTTGAACAAGATACAAATAGACTTTTCAGCTTCACATCTTGGGCTTTGAACAAGATACAAATCACCTTTCGCTTCACGTCCTGGGCTTTGAACAAGACACAAAAACACCCATTTCCTCCCATAGAATAGGAGGAACTACGAACGCTCTGATTTCCCTGTTTCGGTAAACGGGAATACGTAGGCATAAGATCGAAAGAAAAGATCTTAGCGAGCACACTAAACAAAAAACCCAAATCCCATATCTCCATCAATCAAAAGCAGTAATTCAAAAACATCAGTCCTAACATCCTAATCCTTGTTCCCCGCCAGAAACCTTCTGTCAAGGAAAAAATAAAGAAAATCGTATTGGCGAAAATACAAATAACCAGTACAAAGGCCCCTCCACATTGATAGCATTCGTAACCTAACAGATCGCTGTTTAAACTCAGTATGCAAAGCAGGGTTAATTGGAGACATCTATTTCCCTTCCTTATTCAGCTCATAATAGGATAAAAAATGAATCGACATGTAGTTTAAGCTCAACCGCAGAGAGCGACCAGCGCTTAAGAACCGCGTCCAAAATCGCTCGCTACAGAAAAATGGCGCCCACCGTGGGGCAGTAGTTCTCTTTTTCCTTTTCATCTCTTGTGTGAATACCACAGATTGGGGCTTCCGCCGGGGAACCCATTTTCTGTCAGGAACTTAGGATTCATAGCTTTAAAGGTCTAGGATGTTTAGGACAAATATATATACTGCTTTTCCTAATTGCTATACATGTTTATTTTTCTGCTAATGGGAATGCGTGGGATGCCGCATGTGGTGAGATTGAGTATACACTTAAGATAAGTGATGGCGACGAGGTCGACCATCAACCTCAGTGGAGGCATCCTAATGTAACCATTCTCTCACCTAGACAATGGGTCGGTTGTGATGCCTGAGAAGCTGAGGAGCCAAACCCTTTTGTATTGCGGAAACTATCGGAAATAGTTGTCACACGATACTACCCTCATTTGAGGCTGGTGATCTATTCTCGGTGAATGGCACTTACTCTAAGATTGCACTATAACTCGCTGGCGATCCGCTTGTTGTTTTGCTTTCCTGGGAGGAGCTGATGATAATGAGTACAGGTACAAAAATCACCTTAATATAAACCTTTGGGGATGGGTAGAGCCTTGACTTCATGACAACGACCCTTTGACCCCATGTTTTTTCTATGTTTTTGTGTGCTGCATTCATGCATTCATTAAAAATAAACATTAAAACATTCAAAAAATCTTATCTTCTAGTCCCTCTATTTTTCAAATTAAACTAAGAATGTGATTGCAAATATCAGAGAAGAGGATTACGCTAATGGATTTAAGTAGAAGGAGAACTCATACGTACACCTTCAAGGTTCCAAAACTAGGGGATTTCAGAAGGTTAGCAAGGATGATCACTAGCCCTGAGGCTTTCAGAGCCAAGCACGGAGGGTTGCTACCACTGTTAAGAGTCCATGTGATTGAGGGAATCATGGACGCGCTCGTTCAATTCTACGATCCGGTTTATCACTGTTTCACATTCCCAGATTACCAGCTTGCACCAACGCTGAAGGAGTATTCTCATCTGATCGATCTACATATCACCGATCGAGCTCCATTTTCCGGACTGGAAGAAATTCCAAAGAATCAGACCGTTGCAAGAGCAATTCATTTGGACGAGTCTGAGGTCAGGACTCACATGACTACTAAGGGTGGCATCCAAGGTTTGCCAGCCCAGTTCTTAACAAAGAAAGCTCTGTACTTTGCTAGTATAGGGAACGTGGCTGCTTTTGAAAGCATCTTTGTCTTGCCCACCTACGGGTTATTTTTGTTTCCCAACATCAATAACTTCGTCGATATTAACTCCATTAAGGTTTTTCTCATTGGAAACCCTGTGCCAACTTTGCTCGCAGATGCGTATCATTCTGTACACTTAGGAAATTTGTACATCGGGGGGGAGATCACATGCTGTGTACCTCTGCTTTACAAATGGTTCATTTCCCACTTGCCCAAGTCTGCTGCTTTTTGGGATTGCAAGAGTGTCTTACGTTGGTCGCAGAAGATCATGTCTCTCACCAACTCTGATATAGATTGGTGCAATAGGATTTTTGAGGGAATCAGGATCATTGATCGTTGTGGAAATTTCCCCAATGTACCCCTCATAGGAACTAAGGGAGGAATCAACTATCATCCGGTATTGGTTCGTCGTCAATTTGGATACCCGATGAGACACGTCCCACGGGGTGTTCATCTGGAAGGTCTTTTCTTCAAAGAAGGAGAAAATGACAGAGCACTAAAGATAGAAATAGTGCATGCTTGGAAACAGGTTCATAAGAAAGGACGAGAGTCTCTAGGAAAACCGAACTGTGTCTCGGTGGAGCCTTATCTCCATTGGGTACAAACTAGAGCTCTCAAGCTAAAGATGCCTTATCCTTGTTACGGAATTCTTCCGCCGAGGGAATCTGTCATGTACTTCATGACGGAAACTGAAAAGCTTCAGGTTACTCTCAACAAAGTTCAAAAGGAGAGAAGGTCTTGGAAGAACAAGTACCGCACCCTCGACGTAGAGTGCGTCAAAATACAGCAATTACTGAAAGATAAGGATGCTCTGATCGAAATTTTGGAGCAACATGCTGTAGAGAATCAAGATGACCAAAGGAATTTGCTCACTCCTTTCACTTGGCAAAGGAATGACAACCCGACAACGGCCCAAGAGCCCCAGTCAAAGAAAAGGAAAGTCCCAGAATCAGCACCCGATTTCTCTTCGGAGAGGACTCGGGACCCATTAGCTTAGGTTCCTATTTCTGTACCTTGTAATCTACTGTATTTCCATTTCTGTAATCCTTTAAATTCAATAAAAAGGGGTTTCCCCACTGTTTGATATTTGCAATCTAATTGTCGAAGTTTATTTTGATTAAACCAAAAAAACAATTAATATAATCATTGCATTCATCATTCTCACGTCGCGTATTCTTCTTCCCTACGAATCTCACGTTTGTGTCTCGATTCTAGAGTCAAACTGTCTCATTCGTATAATACTCGGGCCAATCGTTAGAAAAAGATGGATGATCTTGAGGAAGAGAACAGAGAGTTGAAAGAAGAGATTGACGCTCTAAGAGAGGATATGAGAAAGCTTTGTAACGACATGCAAGCCATGGCAGAAGCTCAACTACAAAGAACTGTGATCTCAGAGATCACCTCAATGCCCATAGTGGAGAAGAATGATCCTAGGTATCAGATGCCGAAAGATCGTCCCTGGGGCATGCCTGTCAACTATATCCCGGGAGGATATGTTCCGCCGATCACTGAGGATCAGGGAATCACAACAGAAGCCGCTGGGCCTAAAGGTTACAAACTTCGGGAAAGCGAAGATGCCAGGGGCATACTGAAGACTCCTGAAGGTTACAAACTTCGGGAAACGCCAAGATTTGCTACCGTAGTCACGGTACCACCCCCTGTGGTGCACACTGTCCCGGAAGGACAGATTCCACCGATACCTTCTGGTAAGAAGGAAACTATGTTCGATAGAATGGATGAATTCCAGGAACAGTTCTTGGAAATGCAGAGAGGGCTACAAGCCATTCGCGGTCAAGATTTATTTGGAAATGACGCCGCAGACCTCTGCTTGGTCCCCAATGTGAAAGTCCCGCACAAGTTCCAAGTGCCCGACTTTGAAAAGTACAAGGGTAACTCTTGCCCTCAAAGCCATTTGGTGATGTACGCTCGGCGGATGTCAGCTCAGACGGAGAATCAGGACCTACTGATTCACTACTTCCAGGATAGTTTAACCGGTGCCGCATTAAAATGGTACATGGGTTTAAACCGTGCCACGATCAGCAATTTCAGAGATCTTGGCACTGCCTTCGTCCAACAATACAAATACAATTTGGACATGGCACCCGACAGAGATCAACTCAGATCAATGTCACAAAAGGACAAGGAAACCTTTAAGGAGTATGCTCAAAGGTGGCGTGAAATTGCCGCTCAAATTTGTCCACCTCTTGAGGAAAAAGAGATGACAAAGATCTTCTTAAAGACCTTAAGCTCATTTTACTATGACCGAATGGTTGCCAGTGCGCCCAGTGATTTCACCGAGATGGTCGGCATGGGCGTACGTCTTGAGGAAGCCGTCCGAGAAGGACGTTTGGTAAAAGACACTGGATCGACGAGCGGTACTAAAAAATACGGTAGTGCTCTCCCTAAGAAAAAAGAGCAAGATATTGGGAATATCTCTCTCGGAAAGCAAAGGCGTCGATATCAACCAGTAGCGGCTGTGACTCCTGCTGTCAACCTTGCTCCTATTCCTACGTATCATCCTCAGGTTGCGCAGAGCCAACCTGATCAGCAAAGGACACAACAGCCTCTTCAGCAGGCTCGTCCTCCATATAACAACAACCGTACAACACGACCATTAGGGTTTGATCCTATACCCATGTTATATGCAGAACTGTTTCCGTTACTACTGGCTAAGGGGCACATTCAGACTAAGTCTCCTCTTACAGTACTGGAAAATCCGCCTTTTTGGTTTAAGGTGGATCAGACATGCCCTTATCATTAAGGAGGATCAGGGCATAACATTGAGACTTGTCTCAATTTCAAGTCCGACGTGCAAAAGCTTGTTAGGAGCGGGCTCTTATCTTTCAAAGATACGAATCCCAATGTTCTCACGAACCCGCTGTCTCAACACGAGAAAGCTGCAGTCAATCTGATTGAGAGAAAATCTAACGATGTCTATCAAATTCACGATGTACTCTTGTTAAAGACCAATCTGGTCAAGATGCATTGTAGACAGAGCGGATATGGCCATGTGCCACCTCATAACTATCACCAGTGTGATATCTGCTCTAAAGATAACCAAGGATGTTCTGTGGTGCAAGCAGCTCTACAGGAACAGATGGATCTCGGATGGATCCAAGAGCACCGAGTTCGTGGAGTTAACATGGTCTATACAAATTCTAACGTCATTCAGAACCACAACATCTGTGCAATGAATGTCAACTTGGTGGCGATGCACTCAAGGTAAAGCCAGTATCATAATCTTCCGCGACATGATTACAACAAACAGGGATGCTCTTTCATACAAGAGGCCCTCCAACGTCAGATGGATCTTGGATGGATCCAAGACTACCATGATAGGAATTCCTATCAGATCAATATGGTTCAGATCTTTGACATTCGCGTGATGAATACCAGCCTGGTAGAGTTACATGTTGAGCAGGTCCGACTCAGATTCTTAATATCACATGACTATCAAAGCTGTAAAGCAGGTTGTGAAAACGATCAGGGTTGTACCCTTGTCCAGGAGGCACTTCAGCACTTGTTAAATCATTGGTGGATGCCAATCTACATGGATGAAGATACTCAGCAAATTAGTATCAGTAACAGGAATCCTACTCGGCGTCAAAGTCAGGATGTCCGATCAATGGAAGGTAACCTAGTGAGGTTACATTGTATTCAAAGTGGGCGTGGTCAGGTGCCACCACACAATTACGATCGTTGTAGCGTCTGTTCGGAAAGTAACCAAGGGTGCTACCTTGTGCGGGCATCTCTCCAGGGGCAGGTGGACCGTGGAGAAATTCGTCCATATCCGGGTTCTGGACCCATCAACTGGACGCCGAATTACCTTGCCGATCAAGTTGAGGATATTGTCACCATCTCTGGTCATCACCATACCATGGATGTTTTTGCCATCATCCCTCTACTTGACGAATCTAAAGTTCCCAACCGGGAACGGATTGAGATTACTTACGATGGTCAGAAAAATCAGAAGGTTCCCATAGTCATCTATCTACCGGGACCACTACCGTATGAATTAACTAAGGTTATCCCTTACAAATACGGTGCAACAATAGTCGAGAATGGAAAGGAAATTCCATTACCCTCCGTTGTGAACATTGCAGACATCAGTCGAGTAACACGGAGTGGTAGAATCTTCAACCGAGGGGTTTGGGAAGTTAACAAAGAAAAGGAACTTCAGACAGAAGCTCCTGATCCATCAGTCGGTCAATCCAGTAATCCCGACCTTTCAAAAAATAATGATGAGATGCTGAAGCTCATCCAAAGGAGTGAATACAACATTGTCGATAAATTGTTACAGACTCCTTCAAAGATCTCGGTGTTATCACTGTTACTCATTTCAGAAGCCCACAGGGAGGCTCTACAGAAAGTCTTGGAGCAAGCCTTTGTGGAACAGGATGTAACAATCAAACAGTTCGATAGTATTGTCTCTAACATCACTTCCTGCAACAATTTGGGATTTAGTGATGAGGAATTACCTGAAGAGGGTCGTCGTCATAACATGGTGCTCAATATCACAGTTAACTGCCAAGACGATGCTTTAGCCAGCGTACTGGTAGACATAGGGTCAGCCCTGAATGTTATGCCAAAGTCCACTTTGATGCAATTATCATTCAAAGGCCCTCCGATGAGAATCAGCGAGGTCGTCGTCAAAGCATTTGACGGATCCAGAAAAGCGGTTATCGGTGAAGTTGTTCTTCCCATAACTATCGGTCCTCACACTTTCCAAGTCACTTTCCAGGTCATGGACATCCGGGTAACATACAGTTGTTTATTAGGAAGACCTTGGATACATCAGGCTGGAGCGGTCACTTCGACCCTCCACCAAAAGCTAAAGTTCGTCAAGAACGATCAACTTGTCACAGTCTGTGGAGAACAGGCCTTGCTCGTAAGCAACTTGTCATCATCTACTAGTATAGAACCCGAGGAGGTTATTGGGACACAGTTCCAAGCACTGTCGGTTAGCAAGGACAATCAATTCAAAGGAGGAACCTCGATTTCCTCATACAATGATGCTATCAAAGCGGTCGAGAGTACCGATACAACCGGATAGGGACAGCTTGTCATTCCTACTGACAATAAAACAAAGAAGGGTCTTGGTTTTTCTGCAACCTGTACCCAGACAGCTGCCAACGATGAAAGTCTTCATCCCCTTCAGAACTTCTTCCACAGTGGATGTTTCCTTCACCCAGTGTCTCAGACAGTTCATGCTATCAATGAGGAAGATCCCTCTGACACAGATGATGAATGGAAGTCCTACCTTAACAAGGACGATTATATGTCTCAGGAAAAGGTGCCTACGCCATTTTGCTATCCCGCACAGAGTCCGAGATTTATACCACGGTCAGATGTCGAAATGATATATGGAGATTGTGATCCTGAAGGATGCCGTGCTCCACCAAATTCATTAGAGGAAGACACTCTGATGAAAGACAACTTTGACCACAATGGCCCGATGGATGGCCTGCCAATGTGGCAGCCTTACCCAGGAGACTTGGGGCCAGAAAGTCAGCCGAGTAATGAAACTCAGCTGAGCATCATTGAACAGAATACCTGTGTCCCCACCATGTCATGGGATCAACACTCAGGTCATTCAGAAACTACTCAACATGACGATGAATTAGCAATGTTTGCAGGACTTGAATTCATCAACTATGCTTTTCCCAAGGTCAACGTCATCGAGAGGGATGACTCCTCCAGTTCCAAAGAAGTATGGGACACCCTGGGACAACCAAGTGGAAAATTTGATTATATGGTCAAGTACACCGCTCCCGAAATCTCTCGTATCAAGCTCGAAGATATCCAGCCAACTGGATAGGGAGATACAGCTGAGAGGACAAATGCTATGCAAAATGTAACAGAGGAATTCTCCTACGACAGTTCTGCCTGGGAGACAGATTCCAATGATCCTGCTCCACCAGAAATCAGCATCATTTCTGAAGACAAATCAAGGAAGGTTCCAGACTTTGTGATTCACTGAGGAGTTCGCCGCCAATGGGTTGCTGTCGATGTTCCGAATGCCGTTCACCAGTCAAAGTAATTGCCATCTTTAACCTTTCACCCTACCCAGGTGAAACAGATGTTTTGATAGGGCTCGCTTTCTGTAAAATTTCCCTCTTCGCTTTGCCCGAAGCGACAGAGTTTTGTTTTATAGGGCTGTAGTTTCAAGGATCGACTTGTTCATTAATAAAATAACGTCGTTCTGTAATTTCCGCATTATTTGATGTTTTCTCCTTTTGCTTTTTCAGAAAATGGTAATCCTAAAAAACATTTAAAATAAAAACAAGCAGTAAAATAAATACACTGCACACACTTGCATTTTCTCTATCTCTTCTAAACACGAATCATCACGTCATGCAGATTGCTTGTTTTAAACCCCGTAGAAACATACGATCCGATGCCTTCTCCCGACTTTGAGTTCCCAGTATTTGGGGCTGAAGAAGAAGTTGACAACGAAATTCCAGAAGAGATCTCCCGACTACTCAGACAAGAGGAAAGGTCCATTGAACCTCACAAAGAACCGTTGGAAACGATAAACTTGGGTTCAGAGCAAGAGAGAAAAGAAATCAGGATTAGGGCACTGCTCAGTCCAACTGCCAGAGAGGGTTTGATAAAGCTTCTCAAAGAATTCCCCGATGTATTCGCTTGGTCTTATCAGGATATGCCAGGGTTGGATACCAGCATCGTGGAACATCACTTACCGTTAAGATCGGAATGTCCGCCAGTAAAGCAAAGGTTGAGACGGACTCACCCGGACATGGCCATCAAAATCAAAGAGGAGGTACAGAAACAGATTGACGCGGGTTTCCTCGCCACATCAGAATATCCTCAATGGTTAGCCAACATCGTACCCATTCCCAAAAAGGATGGAAAGGTCAGAATGTGTGTTGATTACAGAGATCTGAACAAGGCAAGTCCAAAGGACGACTTTCCTTTACCACACATTGACATGCTGGTTGACAGTACAGCAAAGTTCAAAGTTTTCTCCTTCATGGATGGATTCTCGGGCTATAATCAGATCAAAATGACGCCGAAAGACATGGAGAAAACTTCGTTCATTACCCCATGGGGTACCTTTTGTTACAAGGTGATGTCGTTCGGTTTGAAGAACGTCGGGGCAACCTATCAAAGGGTCATGACTACTCTGTTTCATGACATGATACACAAAGAAATCGAGGTATATGTCGATGATATGATTGCTAAATCTAGAACAGAAGAGGAGCATGTGACCCACCTGTCAAAACTATTCGAGCGGTTGAGAAAGTACAAACTCTGCTTGAATCCCAACAAGTGCACCTTCGGTGTCCGTTCAGGGAAACTACTAGGGTTCATCGTCAGCCAAAAAGGAATTGAAGTTGATCCTGACAAGGTCAAGGCCATTCAGGAAATGGCTTCTCCGAAAACTGAAAAACAAGTCAGAGGATTCCTGGGACGGTTGAACTACATCTCCAGATTCATATTCCTTATGACTGCCACGTGTGCGCCGATTTTCAAATTACTGAAAAAGAACCAGGATTGCGTTTGGTCAGAAGATTGCCAAACTGCCTTCGACAGTATTAAGGAATACCTGTTGAATCCGCCGATTCTATCACCTACAGTGGAAGGAAGACCACTGATCATTTACCTCACAGTTCTAGAAGACTCAATGGGATGTGTACTTGGCTAACAAGACGAAACTAAACGGAAAGAGTCTGCCATTTACTATCTAAGCAAGAAATTCACCGACTGTGAAACTCGGTACACGATGCTTGAGAAAACTTGCTGTGCTTTGGCTTGGGCAGCCAAACGTCTTCGCCAGTACATGATTCGTCATACTACTTGGTTGGTCTCCGAAATAGATCCAATCAAGTACGTATTTGAAAAACCTGCTCTCATGGGAAGGATTGCCCTTTGGCAGCTGTTGCTATCAGAATACGACATCGAGTACCATGCTTAGAAAGCCGTTAAGGGAAGTATTTTAGTAGATCATTTGGCTCATCAAACGATTGACGATCAAGAATCAATCGGGTTTGACTTCCCAGACGAAGATTTCATGTATCTAAAGATGAAAGATTGCGGTGAACCGTTACCCAGTGAAGGGCCAGAACCAGGTTCCCGAGGGGGACTTATATTTGACGGAGCAGTTAATCATTATGGAAACAGAATTGGGGCAATAATTATTACCCCTCAAGGTACCCACATTCCTTTCACCGCCAGACTTACATTCAAGTGTACAAATAACGAGACCGAATACGAAGCATGTATCATGGGTCTCGAAGAAGCGATTGATTTAAGGATCAAAAACTTGGACGTATACGGCGACTCAGCCTTGGTTATCAATCAGATAAAAGGAGATTGGAACACATACCAATCAAGATTGATTCCTTACAAAGACTACGCAAGAAGGTTGCTACCTTTCTTCGACAGAGTTGAGTTTCATCACATCCCTCGTGATGAGAATCACATGGCTAATGCTTTAGCCACTCTCTCTTCCATGATTAGTGTAGGTCGATGGAATGACTTACCTAAGATTGACATCATGCGCCTTGAACGGCCCGCTTACATCTTCACGATTGAAGCAGTCATAGACAACAAACCTTGGTATCACGATATCAAATGCTTCCTTCAGAAACAAGAGTACCCACCTGGGGCACTCAGAAAAGATAGAAAAACCCTCAGAAGATTGGCTGGAAACTTCTTCCTGAGCGGTGACACTCTCTATAAGAGAAATTTCGACATGGTCTTGCTCCGATGCGTCGACAGACCAGAAACAGACATGCTTATGAAAGAAATTCATGAAGGATCCTTTGGCACTCATGCCAACGGACACACAATGGCGAGAAAAATTCTCAGAGCAGGGTACTATTGGTTGACAATGGAATCCGACTGCTACAAGTACATGAGGAGGTGTCACAAGTGTCAGATATACTCTGAAAAAATTCATGTACCGCCATCACATCTCAAAGTTCTCTCTTCCCCATGGCCTTTCTCGATATGGGGAATCGACATGATTGGCATGATTGAGCCCAAGGCTTCAAACGGACATCAGTTCATCCTAGTAGCCATTGACTACTTCACCAAGTGGGTCGAAGCAGCGTCGTATGCTAATGTAACCCGACAAGTGGTGGTCCGATTTATCAAAAACAATATCATATGCCGTTATGGTGTTCTAAGCGAGATCATTACTGATAATGGATCTACCTTGAACAATAAGATGATGAAAGAGTTATGCGCTGAATTCAAGATTGAACACCATAACTCATCTCCCTACCGACCCAAGATGAACGGAGCGGTAGAAGCGGCTAACAAGAACATCAAGAAGATCGTTCAAAAGATGGTTGTAACCTACAAAGATTGGCACGAGATGCCACCCTTTTCTCTTCACGGTTATCGAACATATGTCCATACTTCAACAGGGGCTACCCCTTTCTCTCTAGTATATGGCATGGAGGCAGTGCTCCCCATAGAAGTAGAGATCCCATCAATCCGGGTATTGATGGAAGCTAAGCTCACCGAAGCTAAGCTCACCGATTCCGATTTTTCCCATTTTGTTGAGTCTTTTATTTAAATTGAGTGATAAATTATTTTATCTGTGAAATTGGTGTGTTAATATGTTATGTTGACATGTTATGTTATTTTACCGTTTTTGAGAGTTTTTGGGGAAAATTAGAATGGAGGGTATTTTAGACATTTCTCAATTAATGTTAAGTTAGAAAATTTAGTGGAAATATAATTGTGTGAGAAAATGAATTAATTTGAATTTGTGTAAAAAGAAATAGAAAAGAAAGAAAAAGAGATAGAAAGGAAAAATAGAGAGAAAAAGGAGAGAAAGAAAGAGGAAGAGGAGAGAAGAGAAGGAAAAGAGGAAAAAGCTAGGAAAAATCAAGAAATCAACTTCTAGGAATCGATTTAATCGGGTAAGGGTGTGAAATCTTATTATCTTATCAATGTATATCATTATGTATGATTATGTATGTGTGTATTGGATTGTTTGTTGGGTTTTCATAAGTTTTCCATTCTAGGTCGATGTTGAGAAATCGATGTTTTCGCGGTTGGAAATCGACGTAAATGTGGTAGAATGCTTGTTGCCATGATTGGATTGAGTTCTGATTGATATATATTGTTTTGAAAATGTTTTGGTTGAAAAATACGGATTTTGGGTTTTCAACAGCGCTGAAAATTCTGAGTTTTCCTTGGTTCGCCTAGCGAACCTGGGGCGAAGCAGTAGCGAGTGATGTTTTCGCGGGTTCGCCTAGCGAACCATTTAGCGAAGGTCAGCGAAGGTTCGCTGAGTTGTTCCCCTAGCGAACTTTGGGTGTTTTTGATGTTGGAGGTTGCTGCCTTGGTTCGCCAAGGGGTTCGCCTAGCGAACTTTGTATCTGTTTTTAGCTAGTAGTTGGTTCGCTGGAACATTCGCCTAGCGAAGGTGCTAGCGAATGCTCGAGAGAGGGTTCGCCCAGCGAACAGTGTTGTTTGTGTAATTTTGTTTTCTGCATAACTTTTGATCTGTGGTTCGGTTTGAGGCGTGGTTTGATGCGTTAGAAAGCTTATAAAATGTACTTTATTATGATGATGATTTTGAGAATTATTAGCCGATTTAATTATGTCGAAAAGTCAGGAATAGTGCTATTTAGCGACTTTTACCGTTTTGAATGTGTGTTTTGGATGTGAATCATACAATAGTGCATTGATGTGAATGTATATAGATTGTATGTGATTGTATGAGATGAATGCATGAATATATTGTGAATATGTATGCATTTCAAGAATGTCTTGAGTCATTGGCATGTGAAGCATAATGATATGCATTCTTGTGACGTCCTGAGTGACAGATTAATTCCAGAGGGAATCCGCTATAACCTCGTGTGCCTTAAAAATAAGAGGTGTGAGCGATCGGATGGATCATGTGCCTTAAACATAAGAGGTGTGAGCGATGGTTATAGATGATCGTGTGCCTTATACAAAGAGGTGTGAGCGATCGGGTCGTGTGCCTTATACAAAGAGGTGTGAGCGATCCATAAACGTCGTGTGCCTTAAAAATAAGAGGTGTGAGCGATCAGATCGGATCGTGTGCCTTAAAAATAAGAGGTGTGAGCGACGGGGAACATCGTATGCCCAACGGGGAGTTACAGTGATGTAACGAGCGATGGTTCCAGCAGAGTTCCTGAGTGAACTAGTGTTGAGAAATGATTAAGTCGGTACCGCATTGCATTTGCATAGAGTCGTGAGTCGGTCTCTATGATTTGCATTTATCATCTTTATATGGTGCATTGATGAATAAACATGATTATGTATGTTTATGTGGGATGATAAGAATTGTGAAGGTATGCATGAAGAAATGCTTGGATTTGTATATGTATACATTGTAATGTATATGGGTGAATTATGATGAATTATGGTGAGAATGTGGAATATGTGTATTTTTATGCTAAGATATATAATTATATGCATTGTTATTATGATAATATTTCTCACCCTTCTGCTGTTTTATGATGCTCTATGAGGCATTGCAGAGTAGGTATGCTGGTGGTCTTTTTGTGAAGGGTGTCTTCATTCTTTTGGTCGGTCGGCTCTGATATGTAGCACCGGGTAGCTAGGAGGCTATGATTCTTTTGTGATACATTTGTATATGTATCTTGTTGTTGAATGTTTAAGTAAACATGAATTATGTTGGTGGATAATACTTGATGATGTATATATGTATATGTTTATAAGCTAGTTGTTATTCAATGTTTAGATTTTCCGCTTTTATTCTAAATATTGAGATGTGGGTGTACGGACTAAGTTCCTCTGCTGCAAAGTTACCCCACTGTTGCATATCAACTGTTGAGCAGGTGTTGAATGTTTTAATTTCATGTATAATGTGACATACCTCTTTTATACTATGTTTATAATTATACTCTGACGAAATTTCTAATGTGTGCCTAAATGATTATGTGATTATTTGGGGGTATAGAAATGGGGTGTTACATTAAGTGGTATCAGAGCCAAGGTTGAGTCAGTTGTGTCTGTCTTGTTGTTGTGATGGTTGAACTGTTGTTTAACCTTGTTGTCATTTTTGGGAATGATCAGAATATGGCTGGTAGAAACGACAATGTGATGGCTACTGCTTTGGAAGCAATGGCTAGGGCGGTGCAAGGTGCGCCGAATGTGAATGCTAATGACGAGTTCAGGAAGAATCAACCACCGGTCTTCAAAGGAAGATTTGATCCCGATGGTGCTCAACTTTGGTTGAAAGAGATTGAAAGGGTCTTCAGAGTCATGGACTGTGCAGAGGAGAATAAGGTGAGGCTTAGGTCTCACATGCTGAAGGAAGAAGCCGACGACTGGTGGGTCGGTATGCGTCAAGTTCTTGAGGTGGATGATGAAGAGATAACTTGGGATTTATTTCGTACCGAGTTCTTGAGGAAGTATTACCCCGAAAGTGTGAAAGGGAAGAAGGAGATGGAGTTCCTTGAATTAAAACAAGGTAGTATGTCCGTGGTAGACTATACTGCTAAGTTTGTGGAGTTGGTTCAATTCCATCCTCACTATGCTGCAATTACTGCTGAGTTCTCAAGGTGTATTAAGTATGAGAATGGTTTACGTCCCGAGATTAAACTGGCTGTGGGATATCAAAGGATAAGAAGGTTTTCGGATTTGACGGAATGTTGTAGAATCTTTGAGGAAGATAGCAAGGCTCATTCTACACATTACAAAAGTTTGAATGAGAGGAAGGGAAAGCAACAAGCTAGAAGTGGGCCTTATGTGACACCCGCTGATAAGGGAAAGCATAGGGGAAACTTTGAGAAGAGGTCTGGAGGAGGAGGTTCCGGCTCCATTAAGTGTTACAAGTGTGGTGAAATGGGTCATAAATCATTTGAGTGTGGGAAGACAGTGGCGAAATGTTCTAACTGTGGAAGCCTTGGGCATGCTACTACCGATTGTAGGAGGAATGGGGTGAAATGTTTTAATTGTGGGGAACCTGGTCACATTAGTACGAAGTGTCCGAATCCGAAGAAAGCTCCAACTGGTGGGAAGGTATTTTCCTTGGCGGGCACTCAGACTTCAAGTGCAGATCGTCTGATTAAAGGTACTTGCTTTAGTAATAGTACGCCTTTAGTTGCTGTTTTTGATACTGGAGCGACTCATTCGTTTATTTCGTCTGAGTGCAAAAAGCGTTTGAATCTTGTGTTGTCACTGATGGATGGTAAGATGGTTATTAATACTCCAGCAATGGGGTCAGTAACTACTTCTTTAGTTTGTTTGAGTTGTCCTTTGACCATTTATGGTAAAGACTTTGAGATGGACTTAGTGTGTTTGCCATTGGAAGGATTGGATGTGGTCTTGGGTATGAATTGGTTGCAATTTAATAGAGTTCATATAGACTGTTATCACAAGTTAGTGAGGTTTCCTTCTTTGGAAGATGACGAAGACTCGAGTTTCTTATCTACTAAAGAGTTGAAGAGACTTTTAGCGGACGAAGCTCAATTGTTCGGTTTGTTTGCATATTTAACTGTGGATAGTCAAGTGTCACTTGATGTGTTTCCTGTTGTGTGTGATTTTCCTGAAGTGTTTCCTGAGGATATTACAGAGGTACCGCCGGAAAGAGAAGTTGAGTTTTCTATTGATCTAGTTCCGGGTACTAGACCGATTTCGATGGCACCGTATCGTATGTCGGCATCGGAGTTGGTAGAATTGAAGAAGCAGTTGAGTGACTTGTTGGACAAGAGATTTGTAAGACCAAGTGTTTCTCCTTGGGGTGCTCCGGTATTGTTGGTAAAGAAGAAGGATGGAAGTATGCGGTTATGCATTGATTATCGACAATTGAATAAGGTGACAATTAAGAACAAGTATCCGCTTCCAAGGATCGATGATTTGATGGACCAATTGGTCGGTGCACATGTTTTTAGCAAGATTGATTTGAGATCGGGATATCACCAGATTCGTGTGAAAGAAGAGGATATTCAAAAGACGGCCTTTAGGACACGGTATGGCCATTACGAATATTCCGTGATGCCATTCGGGGTTTCTAATGCGTCGGGTGTGTTTATGGAATACATGAATCGTATTTTTCATGAGCAGTTAGATCGTTTTGTGGTTGTGTTCATCGACGATATTTTGATTTACTCTAAGTCTCAAGAGGAGCATGAAGAGCATTAGAGGATTGTGTTACAAATTTTGAAAGAGAAACAATTGTATGCTAAGTTGTCGAAATGTGAGTTTTGGTTGTCGGAAGTAAGTTTTCTTGGACATGTTATTTCCGGTAGTGGTATTAGTGTTGATCCATCCAAGATTGATGCGGTGATGCAATGGGAGGCTCCTAGATCGGTTACGGAGATTCGAAGCTTTCTAGGCTTGGCGGGTTATTATCGGAGGATTATTGAGGGATTTTCGAAGTTGGCACTTCCGTTAACGCAATTGACTTGTAAAGGAAAGGCTTTCATTTGGGATATTCATTGTGAAGAGAGTTTCAATGAGCTAAAACGAAGGTTGACGACGACTCCAATCTTGATTTTACCAAATCCGACGGGACCATTTGTTGTGTATTGTGATGCTTTATTGGTTGGTTTAGGTGGTGTTTTGATGCAAGGTGGAAAAGTTGTGGCTTATGCTTCAAGACAATTGAGAGTGCATGAAAAGAATTATCCTACACATGACTTGGAGTTAGCGGCCGTGGTGTTTGTTTTGAAATTTTGGAGGCACTATCTTTATTGTGCAAGATTTGAAGTTTTTAGTGATCACAAGAGCTTGAAATATTTATTTGATCAAAAGGAATTGAACATGAGACAAAGAAGGTGGTTAGAGCTTTTGAAGGATTATGATTTTGGTTTGAATTACCATCCGGGTAAGGCAAACGTGGTGGCCGATGCTTTGAGTCAGAAGTCGTTACATATGTCCTTATTGATGATGAGAGAATGGGAACTTTTGGAGAATTTTAGAGACTTGAGTTTAGTTTGTGAAATGACGCCGAGAAGTGTGAGACTTGGTATGCTACATGTTACGAATGATTTTCTTGCAACCGTATGTGAAAAGCAAAAGTTGGATTTGAAGTTCGTTGATTTGATGATGAATGAGAATGAGGATTTCAAGGTTGATAATTTCGGAGTTTTGAGATTTCGTGGTCGTATTTGTATTCCCGATGATGCGGAGTTGAAAAAGATGATATTGGAAGAAGGACACCGAAGTAACTTAAGTATTCATCCGGGAGCGAATAAAATGTATCAAGATTTGAAGAAAATCTTTTGGTGGTCCGGGTTAAAGAGAGATGTGGCTCAATTTGTGTATGCGTGCTTGACTTGTCAAAAGTCTAAGGTGGAACATCAAAAGCCTAGTGGATTGATGCAACCGTTGGACATCCCGGAGTGGAAATGGGATAGTATATCGATGAATTTTGTTACGGGACTGCCGAATACGCAAAGAGGTCATAATGCCATTTGGGTAATCGTGGATAGGCTTACTAAATCTGCTCACTTCATTCCAATTGATATTAGTTATCCTTTGGAGAGGTTAGCCGAGATTTATATTCTTGCGGTTGTGAAGTTACATGGAGTTCCTAAGAGTATTGTATCGGATAGAGATCTTAGATTCACGTCGAGGTTTTGGGAGAGTTTACAAAAGGCTTTGGGTTCTAAGCTAAGATTGAGTTCGGCTTATCATCCGCAAACGGATGGTTAAACCGAGAGGATAATTCAATCGTTGGAGGATTTATTGCGTGCTTGTGTGCTCGAGCAAGGTGGTGCTTGGGATAGTTATTTGGCGTTGATTGAGTTCACCTACAATAACAGTTTTCATTCAAGTATAAGTATGGCACCATTTGAGGCTTTGTATGGTCGAAGGTGTCGAACACCTTTGTGTTGGCATGAAACCGGTGAGAGGACGTTAGTTGGACCGGAGATGGTACAACAAACGACGGAGAAAGTGAAGTTTATTCGTGAAAAGATGAAAGCTTCTCAAAGTAGACAAAAGAGTTATCATGACAAGAGAAGAAAAGATCTTGAGTTTCAAGAAGGCGATCATGTGTTTTTTAGAGTTACACCGGTTACGGGTGTGGGTCGTGCTTTGAAGTCGAAGAAGTTGACTTCTCGTTTTATTGGTCCGTATCAGATTTCTGCACGAGTTGGTGTTGTGGCTTACCGTGTGGCGTTGCCTCCAAATCTTTCGAATTTGCATGATGTATTCCATGTTTCGCAGCTTCGAAAGTATGTTCCGGATCCGTCACATGTTATTCCTATGGACGAGGTTGAAGTGAAAGATAACCTTACGATTGAAGCTTTACCGATTAGGATTTTGGATCGTGAAGTTAAGAAGCTAAGAGGCAAGAATATTGCGCTTGTGAAAGTAGCGTGGAGAGGCGCTGCAGAAGGCGATATGACTTGGGAGCTAGAGAGTAGGGTGCGAGAGTCATATCCGGAGTTGTTTGAATCAGGTAATATATTCGAGGACGAAAATTTCTAAAGTGGGGGAGAGTTGTAACGCCCCGATTTCGATTTTTCCCATTTTGTTGAGTCTTTTATTTAAATTGAGTGATAAATTATTTTATCTGTGAAATTGGTGTGTTAATATGTTATGTTCACATGTTATGTTATTTTACTGTTTTTTAGAGTTTTTGGGGAAAATTAGAATGAAGGGTATTTTAGACATTTCTCAATTAATGTTAAGTTAGAAAATTTAGTGGAAATATAATTGTGTGAGAAAATGAATTAATTTGAATTTGTGTAAAAAGAAATAGAAAAGAAAGAAAAAGAGATAGAAAGGAAAAATAGAGAGAAAAAGGAGAGAAAGAAAGAGGAAGAGGAGAGAAGAGAAGGAAAAGAGGAAAAAGCTAGGAAAAATCAAGAAATCAACTTCTAGGAATCGATTTAATCGGGTAAGGGTGTGAAATCTTATTATCTTATCAATGTATATCATTATGTATGATTATGTATGTGTGTATTGGATTGTTTGTTGGGTTTTCATAAGTTTTCCATTCTAGGTCGATGTTGAGAAATTGATGTTTTCGCGGTTGGAAATCGACGTAAATGTGGTAGAATGCTTGTTGCCATGATTGGATTGAGTTCTGATTGATATATATTGTTTTGAAAATGTTTTGGGTTGAAAAATACGGATTTTGGGTTTTCAACAGCGCTGAAAATTCTGAGTTTTCCTTGGTTCGCCTAGCGAACCTGGGGCGAAGCAGTAGCGAGTGATGTTTTCGCGGGTTCGCCTAGCGAACCATTTAGCGAAGGTCAGCGAAGGTTCGCTGAGTTGTTCGCCTAGCGAACTTTGGGTGTTTTTGATGTTGGAGGTTGCTGCCTTGGTTCGCCAAGGGGTTCGCCTAACGAACTTTGTATCTGTTTTTAGCTAGTAGTTGGTTCGCTGGAACATTCGCCTAGCGAAGGTGCTAGCGAATGCTCGCGAGAGGGTTTGCCCAGCGAACAGTGTTGTTTGTGTAATTTTGTTTTCTGCATAACTTTTGATCTGTGGTTCGGTTTGATGCGTTAGAAAGCTTATAAAATGTACTTTATTATGATGATGATTTTGAGAATTATTAGCCGATTTAATTATGTCGAAAAGTCAGGAATAGTGCTATTTAGCGACTTTTACCGTTTTGAATGTGTGTTTTGGATGTGAATCATACAATAGTGCATTGATGTGAATGTATATAGATTGTATGTGATTGTATGAGATGAATGCATGAATATATTGTGAATATGTATGCATTTCAAGAATGTCTTGAGTCATTGGCATGTGAAGCATAATGATATGCATTCTTGTGACGTCCTGAGTGACGGATTGATTCCAGAGGGAATCCGCTATAACCTCGTGTGCCTTAAAAATAAGAGGTGTGAGCGATCGGATGGATCGTGTGCCTTAAACATAAGAGGTGTGAGCGATGGTTATAGATGATCGTGTGCCTTATACAAAGAGGTGTGAGCGATCGGGTCGTGTGCCTTATACAAAGAGGTGTGAGCGATCCATAAACGTCGTGTGCCTTAAAAATAAGAGGTGTGAGCGATCATATCGGATCGTGTGCCTTAAAAATAAGAGGTGTGAGCGACGGGGAACATCGTATGCCCGACGGTGGTTACAGTGATGTAACGAGCGATGGTTCCAGCAGAGTTCCTGAGTGAACTAGTGTTGAGAAATGATTGAGTCGGTACCGCATTGCATTTGTATAGAGTCGTGAGTCGGTCTCTATGATTTGCATTTATCATCTTTATATGGTGCATTGATGAATAAACATGATTATGTATGTTTATGTGGGATGATAAGAATTGTGAAGGTATGCATGATGAAATGCTTGGATTTTTATATGTATACATTGTAATGTATATGGGTGAATTATGATGAATTGTGGTGAGAATGTGCAATATGTGTATTTTTATGCTAAGATATATAATTATATGTATTGTTATTATGATAATATTTCTCACCCTTCTGCTGTTTTATGATGCTCTATGAGGCATTGCAGAGTAGGTATGCTGGTGGTCTTTTTGTGAAGCATGTCTTCATTCTTTTGGTCGGTCAGCTCTGATATGTAGCACCGGGTAGCTAGGAGGCTATGATTCTTTTGTGATACATTTGTATATGTATCTTGTTGTTGAATGTTTAAGTAAACATGAATTATGTTGGTGGATAATACTTGATGATGTATATATGTATATGTTTATATGCTAGTTGTTATTCAATGTTTAGATTTTCCGTTTTTATTCTAAATATTGAGATGTGGGTGTAAGGACTAAGCTCCTCTGCTGCAAAGTTACCCCACTGTTGCATATCAACTGTTGAGCAGGTGTTGAATGTTTTAATTTCATGGATAATGTGACATACCTCTTTTATACTATGTTTATAATTATACTCTGACGAAATTTCTAATGTGTGCCTAAATGATTATGTGATTATTTGGGGGTATAGAAAGGGGGTGTTACAATGGCCGAGTATCCAGTCGTGTTCACCTGTCAGTTTGTATGTCGCGTCAGTTTTGTCAGCATAAACATACACACATCATGCATTATTGATTTGCATTCACATTTCATATTGCATCAATATCACTCTAGTCGGTCTTGTCCCCTAGTGATAGAAGTTCTCTCAATCGAGTTGTCAGTTCTTGCCTCGTCAGGAAACGCTGAGTTTGAACCATCTCGTCTCCAGTGTATCTCTGGATTAGAGTCGGCACTCGACCACTTTGATAACTTGAACCTCTGAAAAAACAGAGATGCCCTCAGTTAACATCACTCTTCGCCATTGAATATGATATCCTTGCTTTCCCGGATTAAGGAAAATCCACAAAGAAAGCCTCCTAATCGAAGATTCGGCAGTACGGCAGTTTTTCTATGAAAAACCCACTGATGAAAAGGTCATCGGCACCTCAAAATTGGATCACATCATATGGCATTTCTCCGAGAAGATCTCTGAGAAAAGTATGATGTAAAGACCCCAAACGAATGCAGTCTCTCAAGGGACTCGCATTCCCCGAGTAGAGTCAACAAATGGCGTCTCCAAACAGAGAAGTTTGTGCAACTCTATAACTCAGACGGTTGGGTTCCCCATAAAGTCTGACATCGAAACTTTTTCCACTCAAATGGCATCTCCCCAGGAAAATTCGGCGAGAAGTTTGAAGGAAAGCCGCTACGAATAGCGTCCCTTGTCTGTAAAGTTTATTGACGAAAGAAAATAAGACCAATTCCTTGGTAGGAAACCAGGATCGAGGGGAAGTTTAAATCAGAAACTAAGACCAGTTCCTTGGTAGAAAACCAGGATCGAGGGGAAGTTTAAATCAGAAACTAAGACCAGTTCCTTGGTAGCAAACCAGGATCGAGGGGAAGTTTAAATCAGAAACTGAGACCAGTTCCTTGGTAGAAAACCAGGATCGAGGGGAAGTTTACCTTTTCTAAGCATCATTGCTTAGCTAAAGAAGATGAATGCGTAAGCTACCATTCATAACCACCATCAAAATTTCGGGTATTCCGATATTTAATCATCTTGCACCCCGAATGCCCGAATACCTTCGTCATTCACACCTTCGTGTCCAAGAAGATTAAATAGGGGCATCTGTCATACCCCAAATTTTGACCACTAAGATTTCCCATCATTGTGAAAATCATCATCACAATATGGAGGAACCATCATACTTCATCAGTCTCCCCAAAGATGGGTGAGCATCTACTATAATCAAAATTAGGATTTCAAGCCCTCTCTGAGTGCTTAGACAAATGATCAATCAAGGAATGACATGATCTTCAACTTTTCTAACCTCTTAAACATCCACAATGGATCAAAAGGACTCCCATTTCAAGGATTAAGCACAAGGCTGCTCCCTTCTAGGTGGATCAAGTCTCAAGATCGACAATGTCACCAAATTAGGGTTTTGGTCGACCAGGGCCTCCAGATGGAAATTTTTCATCTGGGCACAAGCCAATGATCCAAAACATAACCTAATATACTCCATGGAACCTCATGGACCCAATCATCAAGTCAATCTTGCCTCAGGGGATGCATTCATAAAAAATCAGGAATTAGGGTTTCTTGACTCAATTCACCCCTAAGTTGACTTTTGGGAGAAATCATGAACCAAGACCTCAAGACATGGTTTGAGGGTCTTCAATGAACTATATTGATCCATTTGGAACAATGGATTGATCCAAGAAGCTTGAGCAACAAGTCTCAATTTCATCTGCACCATAATTAGGGTTTTAAGGGAAAAGTCAACTGTAACTTTGACTTTTGACCAGGACATGCTCCCAAACCCTAGGACATGCCTCAATATACCCTATGACACCCATGGAACATGTCCATCAAGTTTGATTTAGGTCAAGGACATGATTTCCTGAAGAATTGCACAGTTTGGAATTCATCTGATAAAAAGTCAACTTTGACTTTTTGAGATTTTTCACCAAAATGGATTTTTAACCCTAAAATGATGTTAATGTATGGTTTGAATCATCATTCATCAAGAAAAATCAAGAAAAGTTGGATAACTTGTAAAAGGGGTAACCATAAAAACTTAGAAAATTTTCTAAGTTAAAAATAAAGTGACAAGGGCACCAACTTTGAAGGATCATAACTCCTAAACCACAAAGTCATTTTTTTTCATCCAAAGATGGATTTGTAGCCCTCATTACCCTCTACAAAAACTTCAACTAGACCTAAGTCCAATTCATTAAGGATTTGGAGTTATGGAGTGATCAAAATGGCTGAAAAGTGAAAATGTCACTTTTTCCAACACTTAGTGAAATTTTCACTAAGTCAGAATCTGCCTTCACTTTTTGCCAAATGTAGGGGGATTTTTCACTTAGATTCAAAAGAGATCAAAACCAAACATGTTCAAACAGTTTTTGTATCATGCAAGGGATTTCCAAAATGGTCAAGAACATTACCAAATTCAACTTACACCATGAGATATGACATTGGCAAGTTGCCTTGCTGAAATCTGTCAAGGGCAAGGCAGAATTTGCAATTTTGCTCGATTTGCCAAAATCAACCAAATTAAAACGCTCCTATCCACTTGGACACATCTGAGGATTGAATCTAAAGGGGACAATAACTGAGCCAAGCCTTCAAAGTCCATGGAACAAGAAATAGCATGTTGAACCTAGAATGGCCAAAATAGGGACAAGACTCCAAATTTGGATTGAAGCATTCAATGGAAGCATCAAGGTGGCATGGACTGAGCCATTCTCATCTGAAATCAGTCAAGACTTATCCAAGACCAAGGGAACCAAAGCTCTGTGCCCTAACCTCTAGTCAATGGCTAGAGGAGACTTGGATTTTCATTTGCCAACATTGGCCAAACCTACTTACCAGTTGCCATTCACTATTCCTTGCAAAACAAACTTGCTCTACTATAAATAGAGCTCAATTGTGATCAGTTTGAGTACACCAAAGCCGTCTAACAGATGCTTTCCTCAAAATCTCTTTCTCTTGGCAAAAATGCCTTTCTTAGCAAGGTAGCTATCGGGTTTTGAGTTTGAGAGCTTTTCCAATCAAACCAATCACTCACACACCTCACATACATCATATAGAAGTGATCCAAACACTCACATAACATCTGGAACACAGATTTCACAAAATCACCAGCTGGTTGCTCAAACTTTCAATCAAGTTGCAGCTGAGGTACCACAAATCGTTCCAGCCATTTTCAATCAAGTCCATGCATTCAAACACACTCCATAGGGTGTAAGGAGGCTGTTCAGATCATCACCACTCATCTGTAACACCTCCAAATCAAAAATCACATTGCACTTGCTGTCACGGCCTAGAGGTAAGCATACACTTGGTCATCTCTCAATCTATGCATATTTCCTCGCACAATAATTTGGCCATATGTTCATAATCATGCATGGAATGTTTTCCCTCAATTAATTGCATTGTTTGAATCGTGTATAAAAAATCCTAGCCTTCATGCAGAAATTAGGGTTCTTGAGGATTTTTCATGATTTCTTGTTATATGTTTAATTTAAATGAAATTAATGGACATATACATGATCGTGAGGTTGAGACGAGCATAATGATATGTGGATTGCATGTTATAATCAAGTATTCAGGGAGATTGGATAGAAAATGCAAATCAGCCAAACCCAGAAAACGCGCGTGTTCTTCAGCTGTTCTTGGCGCCTTTTTTGAATTTTCAAATATTTGAATTTTGTGATTTTTCTTTAATTGATTCAAAAATTAATTTCTCTCTGAGTTTTAATGATTTTGAGTTGATTCTTTTTTTAATAATTCACAAAAATGTTAAAATATTTTATTTTCCCAAAAAATCCCAAAAATATTATTTATTTCATATAATTGATATTTTTGCAAAGAGTTAATATTTTAATTGTTTTTGACATTTTTAATATTTTTTCCACATTGATTTTGCAACTTTTAATGCTTTCTAATTATTTTGTAGGTCAATACTTAATTTTTGAAGCATTAATCCAAGATCACAATTTGTTTTCCATATGTTAAACAATTTTGATCATTTTAATTGAATTTTTATTCAATTAAATACATTCTTGAAAACAAATTAGGGTTTTTGGATTAATTCAACCCTCATAAATCATTTTCAAAACACTTTGGGCCTCTAATAGAGTGTAAGACCCAATCCTTTTTTTGACCAATCATTTTTGGGCCTCAGTGTATTGTATAAGTCCCGATACCGTAAAAAACAAACTGCGCGATCGTCGCCTTTTGAAAAATAACCTTTTGGGCCTCTCCTTGAGCTATAAGACCCATTCAAAACTTTTGGGCCTCTATTAGAGTGTAATACCCAATCCCTTTTTAACCAAAACATTTTGGGGCTCACTTATTGTGTAAGTCCCTCTGCGTTAAAAGAAAACCTCGGCGCGATTGCCATTTTAAACGGAAAAATCATCTGGGCCTACCCTCGTGTTATAAGCCCCACTCTTTTTCTTTAAAACATTTGGGCCTCTTGAAAGAGTGTATGACCCATCCCTTTGTACAGAAAAACATTTTGGGCCTCAGTCACTTGTATAAGTCCCTCTGTACAAATTCAAACAGTGCGCTCACTGATAAAACCCTGGGCCTCTCCTTGAGTTGTAAGCCCCAAATCTTTCTTTTTCAAAGCACTTTCTCCTTTGATTTTGAATATACTGTTGTTTTCAATCTATCTTTGTTGAACAACTAACCAAACAGCATGGAAGCTCTACAACCGAGTAAGTGGTTATTGCTTTCATTTACTGCTTTCATATACATATAATTGTAATGTGGGGCTGTTTCACTGTAAGTCTTCTTTCATAAACTCATATCAACTGTGTAATAATAGTATAGATATTTCGAGTTTCCCCGGCAACTACGTCTAGAACTAAGTGACGCCGTTTCGTTTGTTCGTAGAAATAGACAACTAGATCCCCAATAGGATCACCAGATACAGTCTTCTCTTTGGCTGTCCTCATTAGGAATTGTCAAGAAACTCTATTCCCAGAGATGAATGTATTCTCCGTGAATGGCATCTTTGAGTTTCTTCCAAATTCTCGAACTTTCCTGACTTGATCTATTCCTCGTGAATAGCTTGCCTTGAATTTCTCGGGGTTTGGGGACCCATCGGCTTCCTAAAAGCATCGGCCTCCTCTTGGGCATCGTACAAGGACCCACAGGCTTCCTAAAAGCAACCCCGCCTCCTCTTGGGCTTAGTACAAGGACCCTACGGCTTCTTAGAAGTATTCACAGCCTCCTCTTAGGCTTCGTATAATGATCTCTTCCTCCGGGAATGATAGCCTCGTCTTGGGCTTAGTACAAGGACCCGTCGGCTTCTTAAAAGTTTCTAGCCTCCTCTTGGGCTTCGTACAAATTATCCCGACAACCTCCTAGAGGTATAGGAACATAACCTAGTCATCTTCATAGAACAGTCCTTTTCCAGAGTCTACTACTGTTTCTCAAAGCATAGTACAAAATATAAAACTCTAGACTTGGACAGTCTAATATCCTTGAGTCTCAAAGACATTCTCAAGTGACCCCTTCGTTAAATAGGAAGGAAACCCGTAGACTCGGACAGTCTCAATACCCCTTGGATTTCCCGCTTCCTTAAATAAAAGGAAATAACCCGGATCCTTGAATCAAATCCCTGAGTACAGTGTTGCTCATATAAGAACTGATTTTCTCTTTCAAAATCAGTATACTGGACCTGTCACTTAAACAGTTACCTTAGCCTCCTCTTGGGCTTTGTACAATGATTCTCCCCCGCGAAGTCAAACAACGTTTAACCTCTCTCTCGGGCTTTGTACGAGACACATAAGAGACTCCCTCGTTGAGTCAATCACCCATTTCGCCTCCATCTCGGGCTTTATACGAGATACAAAAGGGTTCTTATTGAGCCAAACAAATAATAGCCTCCATCTCGGGCTTTATACGAGATACCAAAAGACTCCATCGTCGAGTCAAAACCTTTTAGCCTCTCTCTCGGGCTTTGTACGAGACACATAATAGCCTCCTCTTAGGCTTTCTATAAGAAAACCACTGGTTAATCCAATTAACCTTTTAACATCAAAACTGTGCCTCGTTCACAGTACACAAACATCAACAACTCCTTTCCCTTCATCTAATCGCTGTAAGCGACAAGCCTCTGGATCATCTACATCCATGCCAATGTCCCTCTTTTAGCATGAGAAATTCCTAAGGAAAGCTAGCATTGCTCTACACTGAGTTAAAGTCTTCTCCTTCAGGTTAAAATCCCCTATAAAGGAAATTATGGCATTGCCGGATTCACAAAATCCCGGTTAAAGTAATTCTCCTTTATAAACAGTTGTGACATATAACCCCCTCTTTAGAGATGACAAATTCTCTCTAAAGTTGAGACCTTTTAGCTTCACATCTTGGGATTTGAACAAGATACAAATAGACTTTTCAGCTTCACATCTTGGGCTTTGAACAAGATACAAATCACCTTTCGCTTCACGTCTTGGGCTTTGAACAAGACACAAAAACACCCATTTCCTCCCATAGAATAGGAGGAACTACGAACGCTCTGATTTCCCTGTTTCGGTAAACGGGAATACGTAGGCATAAGATCGAAAGAAAAGATCTTAGCGAGCACACTAAACAAAAAACCCAAATCCCATATCTCCATCAATCAAAAGCAGTAATTCAAAAACATCAGTCCTAACATCCTAATCCTTGTTCCCCGCCAGAAACCTTCTGTCAAGGTAAAAAGAAAGAAAACCGTATTGGCGAAAATACAAATAACCAGTACAAAGGCCCCCCCACATTGATAGCATCTGTAACCTAACAGACCGCTGTTTAAACTCAGTATGCAAAGCAGGGTTAATTGGAGACATCTATTTCCCTTCCTTATTCAGCTCACAATAGGATAAAAAATGAATCGACCTGTAGTTTAAGCTCAACCGCAGAGAGCGACCAGCGCTTAAGAACCGCGTCCAAAATCGCTCGCTACAGACACATAACCGGAGACATATCTCTTTTCATCGACTTTGTGGAGAAGAAAAAGGGGTTTGTCACCTACGGAGATAACAACAAGGGACAGATTCTCGGAAAAGGTAGTGTAGGTAACCCCTCATTTACTACTATCTCTGATGTGCTACTTGTGGAAGGCCTTAGACACAACCTTTTAAGCATTAGTCAACTATGTGACAAGAATTATAAAGTATCTTTTTCAAAGGATTGTTGCATATTTGAAGATAACGACAAAAAGAATGTGTTTAAAGGCTTAAGGGTGAACAACGTCTATATGCTAGACTTAAATGAGGTATCGTTGAATGGAGATAAGTGTCTAGTCGCTATGAATGAAGATTCATGGTTGTGGCATAGACGGTTGGCTCACATCAACTTTGATTTGCTTAACAAAATAGTCTCTAAAGACCTAGTCATCGGTTTGCCCAAAATTAAATTCACAAAGGATCACCTTTGTGATGCGTGTCAAATGGGGAAGCAAACAAGGATCTCATTCAAATCTAAAAACATCGTTTCAACTATGAGACCCCTTGAGCTCCTCCATATGGACCTCTTTGGACCATCTAGAGTTAAAAGTCTAGCTGGTAACTATTATGGGTTTGTTATAGTCGATGATTTTTCTAGGTTTTGCTGGACCAGTTTCTTAGCAAATAAGAGTGATACCTTTTCGGCCTTTGAACGATTTGCTAAGTTATCTCAAAACAAGTTAAACACAAACATTGGGTCAATTAGAAGTGACCATGGGGATGAGTTTGAAAATCATTTTTTGAAGCATTTTGTGATTCCAACGGAATTGATCATAATTTTTCCGCACCACGCACCCCTCAACAAAATGGGGTAGTGGAACGTAAAAATAGAGTTTTGGAAGAAATTGGAAGGACTTTGATCAACGATAGTGGATTACCAAAATACTTTTGGGCCGACGCCATAAATACGGCTTGTTACGTTTTAAATAGGGTGCTCATCCGGCCTATTCTAAACAAGACACCGTATGAGCTTTTAAAAGGGCGTAAGCCAAATATCTCTCACCTTCATGTATTTGGTTGCAAATGTTTTGTGTTAAACAATGGGAAAGAGACTCTTGGTAAGTTTGATGCCAAGGCCGACGAGGGTATTTTTCTTGGATACTCTCAGTCAAGTAAAGCGTATAGCATTTATAATAAAAGGTTACGTGTAGTTGAAGAGTCAGTTCATGTTACCTTTGACGAGTCTTATCCGAGAAATGTCGGAGAAGGTAGTTCTTTTCATGGTGCAGGTGTACCTATTGAAGACATACTCAAGGACACTGATAAGGGAACTGATCAGCCTGAAGCAGTGCATATTGAGGAGGAAAAGGATCACCAACCAGTGAAAAGTGAAGATGATCATCATGCTGATAAAGATTAACTTCCTCCAGCTTGGAAATCTTCAAAAGACCATCCAATTGACAACATTCTCGGTGATATCTCTAAGGGAGTAACCACTCACTCTAAACTTAGTAATTTTTGCTATTACTCTGCTTTTGTCTCCCAAGTTGAACCTAAAAACGCTAAGGAGGCGTTACTCGATGAGCATTGGTTTTTGTCAATGCAAGATGAACTAAACCAATTCAGGAGAAATGAGGTTTGGGACCTTGTCCCACCTCCACGAGATCATCGAGTAATCGGCACCCGATGGGTGTTTAGGAATAAACTTGATGAAAATAGAGTAATAACACGTACAAAGCGTGACTTGTAGCGCAAGGCTATAACCAAGAGGAAGGAATCGACTATGATGAAACTTATGCGTCGGTTGCCCGACTCGAGGCTATACGCCTTTTACTTGCACTAAAAATTTCAAATTATTCCAAGTGAACGTTAAAAGTGAATTCCTCAATGGATATATAAATGAAGAGGTTTATGTTGCCCAACCTCCGGGTTTTGAATCTCATGAATATCCTGATCATGTCTACAAACTTAAACGTGCTTTGTACGGACTTAAACAAGCCCCTAGGGCTTGGTATAAACGTCTAAGCAAATTTCTACTTGATCAAGGGTATTCAAGAGGAAAGGTTGACACAACCCTCTTTATTAAACGTCAAGGAAAACACTTAATTTTGGTACAAATTTATGTTGACGATATTATATTTGGGTCTACTAACATGACCTTGGTCAAGGAGTTTTCTAGTTTGATGCAGGGGGAGTTTGAAATGAGCATGATGGGGGAGCTTAACTATTTCCTCGGATTGCAAATAAAACAACTGAAGAGGGCACATTCGTGAGTCAAACAAAATATTGTCTTGAGTTACTAAAACATTTTGATATGCTGAACTGCAAAGCAATAGACACTCCTATGCCTACAAGTGCTAATCTTGATCGTGACGAAAAGGGTAAGGATATTGAGGTAAATAAGTATCAGGGTATGATAGGATCTCTCCATTATCTTACCGCATCACGTCCCGATATAATGTTTAGTGTATGCATGTGTGCGAGGTATCAGGCACATCCCAAGGAATCCCACTTAAAATTTGTTAAGCGCATACTTCGATACCTGTCTGGTACTCCAAAGTATAGGTTGTGGTATTCCAAAGGTAGTGTTTGTTCCTTAGTAGGCTACTCCGATTCCGACTTTTTCGGGTGCAAGGTGGATAGGAAAAGTACTAGTGGTACGTGTCACCTTTTCGCAAATTCCTTGGTGAGTTGGCATAGCTAGAAACAGGTTTCCGTTGCTTTGTTAACAGCCGGGGCGGAATACGTTGCCGCCGGTAGTTGTTGTGCTCAAGTCTTATGGCTTAAACAACAATTTCTTGATTTCAATTTAAACCTTGAGCGTATTCCAATTTTGTACGATAACACTAGTGCGATTAACCTAACTAAGAACCCCGTATTGCATTCACGCACCAAGCATATCGAAATACGCCATCATTTTCTTAGGGATCATGTAGAGAAAGGTGATGTGATTTTTGAGCACATTGACACTAAAAATCAACTTGCCGATATTTTTACGAAACCATTAGCTACAGAGCCTTTCTTTCACATCTGTAGGGAACTTGGCATTCTCGATATCTCGGATCGTGATTAATAACCTCTTAAGGTAGTGATCTTCACATATATACATGCTTGTTTATTATTTTAACTAACAATGCAAAGAGATATTTAGCTATATGTGAGGGCTCTTATCGTCATGATGATCAAGGTAATATCGTTCCGATTTATAGACGTTTATCATGTTTTGTGCCATATAAATTACTCTAATCTTGATGTTTATTGCATTTTGAGCACTTATCGTTCATGTGGATGTTTTGGTATACATATATGTGCTTGTTTATTTATCTTTTGGAACTTAAATTGCAAAAATTTCATTTCTGGCTCAAGTTTGCATGTGCATGCGTCGACGCATGACTTATGCGCTGACATAGGATAAACTTTCGGGAAAGCGCATAACCAAATGTTTAATTTTTTAAGAAAATTCATGAATCATGCGCTGACGCACAGATCCATAGGTTGACGCATAAACCTGACGTTCAGATTTCCTTCTTTACTGGGACGCGTGCGCCAACCTAGTGCTGCCTATTTTCACTACATATTTTTATTGCACATTAATGTATGTTTATTGCATGTCATCTCATTAGATTTTGTGATCAATCTCTCCTTATCTTCCTCCATTAAACCTCATCAATAACCATTATTCTCCACTAAATCCTCATCAAAAACCCTAAAAATCAAAAACCCACCAAGAGTGAATTCTGTATATTACTACTACAAGGGTTTCTAAGGGCTGCACATATCTCCTTTTCACTTTCTGCGAAAATCAAGTGTCATCATCTTCTTCCAACTCTTCTTCAACCATGGCTTCAAGAAGAAATCCTAGTAGAAGAGGAACAAGAGGTTCATCTTCACAACCAGCACCAACCAGAACATCATCTTCACAATGGGTAACCTTTAAGTCTTTAATTTCTGAAAGGCTAGCTATTCCTTTTGAGAAACTATTCTGTAACCGT
This sequence comes from Lathyrus tuberosus, assembly GCA_022829125.1. Classification (NCBI taxonomy): domain Eukaryota; kingdom Viridiplantae; phylum Streptophyta; class Magnoliopsida; order Fabales; family Fabaceae; genus Lathyrus; species Lathyrus tuberosus. The sequence continues at coordinate 17,529,238 of JALAZF010000018.1, forward strand.
GCGGTTATAAGACAACATGGCTTTTATCCTCTGATGGGTCTAAATTATCACATTCCTGAGATTTTTGAACTTGTGAATTTTCAAAATCTTGGTGAATTTCTAGAATGTGATGATAAGTATAGTGAAGATTTGACTCGGTTGTTCTACTGTGGAATCAAGGGTAAATTTCATGGGACTGAATTTAAATTTTCTATGAATAATGCACAATTTGAAGTGACCAATGATGTATGGTCTACACTGTTTGTATTGGACACTGATGACACTCTCCCAAAGGTCACAGATAAAATTTTTGTTAGGAATTATGAGTTCAAAACTGCTCTGAATTCGATGTTACGGGAACCATATCTAGATGATGTTGTAGCAAGTGGAGTATTTCCGAAAAATGTCACTACCGGACACTTGAAATTTAAAGACCGAATTCTTCAATGGATTATTGCTCGCATCTTGAGGCCTAAGAAAGGAGGGTAATCAAGAGTTGAGCAGGCAGAGGTTCATCTCATTTATATTCTAAAGAATCGGATCAAGATCAACTGGCCTTACTATTTTGCTTATAGGATGTTCGTTACTCGCAGCTCCAGCAAATTTCTGGCACTTGGTTATGCATCTGTTGTTGCAAACATTTTGAATCACTTTGACATTCCTGTTCCAAACATTTTTCATATTCATATTACAGCTGAACAACAATTTCTTGCCAAAACCCTTACCATGATGGGTTACTTTTGGGATTCACGAGAGAACAAGTTTACTTATCGACCTCGTTCCACCCATCCTGAACCTGATGCACCTATTCACCTTGAAGAAGATGATGATGAGGATGCTCTAGAAAATGCTAATCAAGATTTTAATGATGAAGATGTGGTTATGCAGGACGAGAACAATGAGGCATGGATGGGCAATCAATATGAAGAACCCTCTGAAAATCAGGGCTGGGGGCAGTGGCAACAAAATTGCTGGACTGTTTTTGGAAACGCCTATGTTCCTCCAACCTATGGTGAGGACTCTGAATGGCAGCAACCTAATAATTCTGCTCCTCAAACTCCACCATCTCAGCATGATCTGCAGGCTTCTGAAGAAATTCTTGCTAGGTTGAACGAATTGACTCTTCAACATCAAGAATTTCATGCTTTGCAAGATACGCGCTACACTGCTCAGGAAGAACGGTTCACCAATCTGTCTAATCAAGTCTCCTCTCACATTACCAACTTCAACAATTTTGCTAACGCCGCTATGAATCATTTCAATCAGATGGACGCCAACTTGACTCAACAAAACTTGAACCTGGTAAATAGTCTTGGCAACCTAAACAGCACGTTAATTGAACTCAACCTACAACTAGAGGATCTCCCACCACCAAACCAACACTATAGGGGAAGAGGTAATCCGTTTAGGGCGAGAAGGCCATAGAGTTTAGGGCATCATATTTCATTTGTGCTTGCATTTATGTCTTGTTGTTTGTTTTTCTACTGTTGCTTAACTTTGACTTTTGCTTCCGTCTGTTTGAACTCTTCCGGATTGAATGTATTGCTTTTAAGTTTTTGTTCCGTATTTATCCATTCCTAATTTTTACATTAGCCATATCATATGTGGATGCGTGTTAATGTTTGTATGTTGCAAATATGTGATGATCCCTTACGTATTATAGTGTTTTACTTTGACCACTTTCTTTTCTTCTTTTTGATGTTTTCAAAGGGGGGAAGAATAACGACAAGCAGAAATTTTATTAACCAAGTGTCAAAGACAGGGGGAGCTTTGCTCACTCTCAAATTACAAATCTCATGACAGCTAAGAAAGTGTTGCCATCATAAAAAAGGGGGAGTATGTGAGGGATATTCATCTATCTACCTTGTTTTAATGATGTCAACAAACATGTAAGAAATTAGATTGTAATTTGAGCGGTATCACTTCACGTGTCGGGCATATTGCGTCTAATCATTATCGTTCATGTGTCTAGATGTATAGGACCTTATCTTTCCCATAAATGAATGTCCATTATCATTTTAGTAGTGTCTAGTATGTGCTTCTGACCTTCGTCAGGTGAAAATGCTCAGAAAATTGAATTTCCTGAAAAAATGCAGTTCATGCGCTGACCCTCCCAGTTCATGCGCTAACCTCCAAATTCATGCGCTGACCTAGAAAATCCTGTGGGAAAGCGCACAACTTAATTGACACAAAAACTTGTTTCTATGTGTCGACGCATGGGGTTGGTAGGTCGACGCATGACTTCCAAAATCTGTGTTTTTCACTTAATTTTTTTCTGTTATTTCTGTTATTATTTTGTGTGGGTCATTTTATTTTCCTATAAATAGTTTTGGTCATCTCTTTATTCATAACAAGAAACGTGAAAAATATATGTCATTTCTCTCTTCATCTTCATCTTCTTCATTAAGTAAACAAACAATCACACATAATCATCTTTGTTTGTGTCGCCCATTATTCGAAGTGATAACGTTCAGAATTTAGGAAGTGTGATCTTCATTTTCTGGGTTGAGAGCTTGGCAGGTGTTTCTTGAATAAAACCAGTTGGTTTTGTCCTCCAAGAATCAGATTGATTTTGGGGGTTTTTGCACAAACCTTTTCATTTTACAGGGATTCGGCTGGGCGAAGGTAACTAGAAATTGGCGCAATTGTTCGATTTAGTAGCTGTAATCAGAGAATCGTAGAAGAGAGGTTTGGGTTCGAATTTTTGGTAGATTGCAATTGATCGAGTGAAGGTAACCGAAGAACGGTGGATTCTTTCTGTTTAGTAGCGTGGGACGATAATTGGATCAACCATATTCGAAGGACTTGATTCATCTTGAATCAAGGGAAGAGAAAATTCTGCATCAACGATCGAAGACGTTCGAGGGTTTGGATGTTCATAGTTTTCTCTTGTAATAAACAATTTGCAACAACTATATATATACATATCTCAATTCCATTTGTGGAGTTGGGAGCAGATGTACCCAAAGCGAGGACGATTGGGGAACTGCCTAATCAAATCGTGTTTGTTCTCTCTCTCCTTAACTCTTTTACATTTTAGTTTGTTCGAATTTGTGAAGTCGCAAGTTATTGAAATTTTTGTCGTAGAGTAATTGTAAGCTGATAAACTGTTTTGTTAAATTGATACAATTCCTTGAATTGTATCTTGGAGCAGCTTTACATTACCCTCCATAGAAATTATGCACTTAGTGTGTTTACGCACACTAGGTGTTTGATAATTTGTTTCAAAGCAAATTTCGAACAAGTTGCCTTAAATTGCTTATCACTTTACCTCATTGGATTGGAATAAACATCAAGCAAGTGATATTTTATTGACTGCGTTTATAAGTTAGTAATCAAACTGAACTTTTTCTCTTCTATACTCATTCCCGATATATTCGTGCATATCCGATCCTTTTAGTAGAAGGTTCGTTGTAGACGATCTATCCAGTGGCTGCTTCCGTTAAACAATTTTGAAAACAAATTTTTGTAATCCAATTGCGTGTAAAACTCAAGGGATCTATTCAACCCCCCTTCTAGATCCATAGTCACCGTCTAACATTTTTGGCATATATGCCTTGAATTCAAAGGGAATTAATGTGGAATAGTGCACTTTCAAGATTCTCACTCTCCTCAGTTAAGTTCTCTGATTAAACAACAATTAAAATGACTGAGGAATGTGGAATCAGTCAATACATAGCTGATCTATTTGGGGCAGCTGTTACACCTAGTGCAAGAGGCATTTATGCCAAGCCAAGACCATTAAACCATGGCCTTATCCTCTGAGCTTCAAGAGAACCACTTCAAAACAAACTTGCTCTACTATAAATAGAGCTTATTTGTGCTCAGTTTAAGTACACCAAAGCAACCAAACTGGTGCTTTCCTCAAAATCCCTTTCTCTAGGCTAAAATGCCTTCTTTTGCAAGGTAACTCTGAGTTTTTAAGTTAGAGAGCATTTCCACCACAGCTCATGATCCAAACACATCCAATATGTCATATCTAAGCTGTCCAAACTCTCATATGTGACATGTAACACCAAAATCACAAAGTCCCCTCTCAAAACCTCAAAATTGGACTTTTTTGCATTTTTCAAGCCATGTCTTGATTCAGTCACTTTCAAAACCAGATAAGACCTCAAACATACTCCAAATATCATCTTTGAACTGTCCCAAATGGTTCCCCACATCTGGAACACCATTTGAGAGAGTTGCTATATTGGTCACTTTTGCCCCTTTTGCAAAAAAGAGCTCAAACTTGTTCCAGAGGATTCCAGCTGGTTCCAACCATTTTACAAGCTTCTAAGGGATCAATTGAGAGTGTCTAAAGCATCAAATTACTTCTGGCACAAGAAACTTGGCAGATAGCCCAAAAAGCTCCTAAAGAGGTAAGCATCACAACTTGAACTCTTTGAAATATGCATTGCTTTGAAGTCCACTGATCATGCACATCTCATACATGTTATATATGTTGTGTTTAAACCAATTCATCATGTAATTCATGCCTGTAACAAGAGGTAGCATAGAAAATCCAATTATAGGCCTATTTCAAGAACACCATCGGGTTTTGAAATAGGAGCCTCATCTGAAAAAACCACCTCCACCATTGGATTCCTTGTGAAATTCTAGGCAGGATAGACCTAAATTTTGTCCCAATCCATGGAGAAATGAGAAAGTTACAAGCTTCACGTTTTTTGCCAAAACTTTGCCTTGCCTTGCCTTGGCCATGCCAAAAACAAGGCATGCCTCATATATTCATGAGGTGGTTTTGATACACGGATGTATCACCACCCCAGTGGTAGAAGGCGCGCGCTGCACCCTAGAGGTCTGGGGTTCGAATCCCCCTCGCCCTAGATCCTCTTTTTACCACTTTTTTCCATTTTTTAAATATATTTTGTTATATTTTAAATGATTTGGAAAATTAATTTCTCCTTCAATTTTAATTAATTTTTATTGGTTCTTTTTGAAAAAAAATCACAAAAATGTTAAAATATTTTATTCCACAAAAAAATCAGATTTATATTAATTATTTAATATAGTTGATATTTTTGTAAATAAATTCATTTTTATTGTTTTTAAACCTTTTTAAAATGAATATTCACCTTGAAAAAACAAAACCAAATAAGTTCTAAATCATCTTGTGATTAAAACTTCATTTTTCAAACCTTAACCAAAAATCACAAGTAGTCTATTTAGACTTATTTGGTATTTTTGTCATTTTATTCATTTTATTAAAAGGATTACTTTTAAAAATGATGAAATTACGGTTTCTTTGATTTTCACCCTAACAAACTTTTTTCAAACACTTTGGGCCTCTAATAGAGTGTGAGACCCAACCCCTTTGTAAATAAACATTGTTGGGCCTCACATATTGTATAAGTCTCTCTGTATATTTTCAAAACAACGGCGCGATCGTCGCCTTTTCAAAATCATCCGGGCATCTCCATGAGTTGTAAGCCCCATCTCCTATACAAAAATAAACTTTTTGGGCCTCTAATAGAGTGTAAGACCCAACCCCTTTTTGTAAAAAAAAAACATTTTTGGGCCTCAGTGTATTGTATAAGTCCCGATATAGCTTTAGAAACTCCCACGAGATCGTCGTGTTCAAACTATTTTTAACTGGGCCTACCCTTGTGTTGTAAGTCCCATTTCTTTTCTTTAAATAACCTTTGGGCTTCTCTTTGAGTTGTAAGACCCATCCCTTTGTACAGAAAACTTTTTGGGCCTCAGTCGTTGTATAAGTCCCGATACGATATTCAAAACAATAGTACAATCACTGTTCAAACCTTGAGTCCCTCCTTGAGTATAAGCCCCAACAATTTTTTTACAATCAACTCCCTTTTGATTTAGGTTCAAATATACAATTGTTATCAAAACTTTCTTTAATTTCTCTGAACAACTAACAATACAGCATGGAAGCTCGTTCACCTGTAAGTTTTAACAGCTTTCATTTACTTGCTTTAATATATATATATATATATATATATATATATATATATATATATATATATATATATATATATATATATATATATATATATATGTATTGTGGGAAGCTGCGCATCGTTAGTCTTCTTTCATTCTTTTAAATATACGTCAAATATATATATAACTATATTGTGGGAAGCTACGCATGGTTAGTCTTCTTTCATATCCTTTTAAATACTTGTCATATATCAACTGTATATATACTAGTATAGTTATTTAGAATTTTCCCTGACAAATAGGTCTAGAACTAGGTAAAGCCTGTTGGTCACTCTTAAATACAAACAAAACTAGATCCCCCATAGGATTTCCAGATACAGACTTCTCTTCTCTTGGGGTTAAACAATATGGAACAAAGAGAAAGGAAGTATTCTCAGTGAACCTTTTCTCAGACTGTCACCCCTAGAAATTGTCAAAGAAATTCTACTCCCCGAAGTTGATCTATTCTCGGTGAATAGCATCTCTTGAGTTTCTTCGAACCTCGAACTTTCCTGAAATGATCTCTTCTCTGTGAATTGCATTTCTTGAACTTCTCTTGGTTTGGGACCCATAGGCTTCCTAAAAGCATCCCCGCCTCTTCTTGGGCTTTGTACAAGGACCCTTCGGCTTCTTAGAAGTTCTCATGCCTTCTCTTGGGCTTAATACAAGGACCCTGACGACCTCTTAAAGGTATAAGACAGAACTTAGTCATCCTTTGCTAGAGCTGTCTTTCTAGTGTTAGACCTCAGGCCACTTTAGGGTTGATTCTCATCCCTTAATGTCCTTGCCCCCTCTTGGAGGCATCATACAAAAGATAAAACTCTTCCACACCGCTAGACTTGGACAATCTAATCCCCTTGAGTCTCAAAGACATTCTCAAGTTCCTTACAACTATAGGAAAAAAACCCGGGCATTCTGGATCGATCTCCAGTAGAAACCCAGCCTCTCTCATGAGAGTTCCCCGACCAGGGTCAACACTATCTTAAATCAGAACCTCGAGATATCTGACATCTTAATTCTTCTGTAATCCTCAGCAAGAGTTGATTCCCCACTTGGACCTGCCTGGGGATCTCAATTATCCCCGGCAAAAGATAGCCTCCTCTTAGGCTTTGTATAATGATCCTTTCCCCGCAGAAGTCATTCCCCTCTTGGGCTTTGTACAAATGATTCTCCCCAGCGGAGCTAACCTTTTCAGACTCTCTTGTTGAGTCAACCACCTTTCCCAGCTCTCTTGTTGAGTCAATCACTTTTTAGACTCTCTTGTTGAGTCAATCACCTTCTCGGACTCTCTTGTTGAGTCAACGTTTTTAGCCTCAATCTTGGGCTTTGTACAAGACAGATAAAAATACTCTCTCATTGAGTCGATCTTTATCCAAACTTGGTATAAAGATTTCCCCTAGAGGAGCTAGCCTCTTCTCAAGTTGTCTAGAAAAACTTCTCCAACATGTCTAGCCTCCATCCTGGGCTTTATACAAGACAGATAAAAGCACTCTCTTGTTGAGTCAAAACCCCTTTAGCCTCAAATCTTGGGCTTTGCACAAGACATAAATTTTCCTCTCTTGAGCTTGGGACATATATCTTCCCTAGCAGAGTCATTTCTTCCCAGTCTTCTTCTAGGCTTTGAGGAATGATTTTCCCCAAGAAGAGTCAAACCCATTTCAAGCCTCCTCTTAGGCTTTGTATAATGATTTTCCCAGTAAGGTCAGCCTCAAATCTTGGGCTTTGTACAAGACACCTACAAACCCTCCCCAGCGGAGTCAAAATCCCTTTTAGCCTCAATCTTGGGCTTTGTACAAGACACATAAAACACTCTCTTGTTGAGTTGGTCACTTCTAGCCTCTTCTTAGGCTTTGTATAAAGAAATCTCCTAGCCGAGTCAATTAACCTTTTAGCATCAACCTTGTGCTTTGATCAAGGCACACAAAAATCAACAATCCTTCTTTAGAGATGACAAATTCTCTCTCAGTCATAACTTTTTTAGCTTCAATCTTGGGCTTTGAACAAGACACAAATACACCCTTTAGCCTCTGTCTTGGGCTTTGAACAAGACACCAAAACATCTTTTTCCTCCCTTAGAATAGGAGGAACTACTATTGCTCTGATTTCCTTGTTTCGTTTAAACGGGAATACGTAGGCATAAGATTGCAAAATCTTAGCGAGCATACTAATCAGAAACTCTAGGTCCAGTACCTTCATACCAATCAAAACTTAGGTCTAGTACCTTACCAAAAACATCGGGAGTAACCCGAACACAAACAAAATCTCACTCACTCACTCATACTTCCTAAGAAACTTTCCCAACCCATTACTAGATAAACACCATCAATTATAAAGTGAAACCCTAAAGCTAATATCCTGTGGATAACCACATATAGGATGGGTAATTAACAACTACCCATTGTATAACCTGACCCCGGACCCCTCCAATCTCTTTAAAGCGTTTGTTTAGTTAAACATTCGCGTGCAATGTTAGTTTTAGATAGCTTCCCTTTTTCTTCCAGCTTCACGAGATAAATAAGAAATCAGAAAGTAACACCCTTTCTCCTCGAGGAGGAAAACCCAAACTTCAGCGATAAGGTGATCGCGTCACCGACAAAAATCGCTCGCTACACTAACCACAGTACACTGTCTCCCACTTTCCATTATTATTATATTTCATGTTTTCACCTTTGATCAAAAGAATATATTAAAAAAATATAAAAAAAATTAAATTTTATTCGTAAATTTACAACCTTGCGGACAAGGTTTATTTTGCAGGGGTACGTACTGATAGAGAATGATTTATACTTAATTGATTAGATATTTTAATTAGTATTAGTATTAGATTCTAGAAGTTTCTTAGGTTCTTGTGATTGTGACACTTGGATGACTAAAATATGTTTAAAATAATATTTAAAGTATAGTGTTCTATTTATATTGGCATCAAAAAAATTAATAAAAGTCTTTATTTTTATTTTATCTCTCTCTTAGTCTAGCTCACAATCTCATCCTTCATGTCTGCACAAAACACATGGAGTTAGATTTCTTCTTTGTTCGGGAGAAGGTCTCAATAAACAATTTGAAGTGTCACATATCTCTAGTCGCATACAGTGTACTGATATTATGAATAGGGCTCTTCCTCCAACCAAATTTGATTACTTTATAACCAAGCTTATTGTGTGGGATTCCAATTTATCCCCTTCAGTTCAGCTTGCAGAAGGGTATTAAAGGTTATTATATAATAGTATGCCTTACTATACTTACTCTACACTAGCTACACGGTAGATTCCCCTTTCCAATCTAACTTGCAATTGCTCCCTAAAATCAAGAAAATTGATCCCTTGATTTTAGGGATTGACTAACTAAATTAGTTTGTTTTGCAAGCCTATAAATAAGTCATACACTCAGTGCATTGAATATTAAAAGTATATGAATCAAAATCAAAAGAAATTAGTTAAGAATTTCTCCGCATGATCAATGCAATTCTATATTTCTAACAAAAACAAACTCGGTATGACATAGGAACATGGGCTTGAGGGGCAGCTTATCTAATTCTTCCACAAGACCCACAAAGAATGTCCTATAACAAGTGTTGAAGTTGAATACCCGCCAAACAAGTGGACCCTTACCTCTTCCGAGAGCACACAATCACGCCGTCCATTACGTTCCTCGTAGTTGATTCTATTCTGTATAAAGATCAAACAATGTCATTTCATGTGTTCAATTTATTCGCACTTTCATACTAGTTTTTATTCAATAATTGACTTGAATATTAGAGTATTAATCTTGTTTATCTACTTCTTTTCCGTCATATCAGAAACTTGTTATATTGTATCAAGATCTTATTTCACCATTCCATTACACATTTATGAGTCCCAACAATACCATATAATAAAAAAAGGAAAGAAATAGCATAAAGCATCTTATTATAAAGACAATATCAATATTTTTCCATTTTGTTTTGGGCGAACATGACGAATGATGTTCTCTACCTTACCTCTAAAACCGGAAATTTTGCATGATCACATTTTATTCCTTAACTCAGTTTTCATGTGCTAACTTACTTACCAATGTTTTCAAATTTCTTTCTTTGGCAAAAAGATGTAGGTGACAAAAGGAGGGAATAAAGGGCAAAAAGCAAGGGAAATGAAAATAAGTAGTTTTTGGAAACTTAGGCATAAAAAAAGGTTGGTAAGAATCATACAGGACAATGTACGGTATTATTTTGCCCCATAAAGAAAACACAAAAAAACTCACTTCTTGAAGTCTATAAGATTCCAAGAGCTGGCATTCACTTTATTCTTCTCTAAAACACTCTTTTTTTTTAAGTCACAATACAATGCTTAAAGAATAAAAACGCACGTTTAAATTTTATATCAACAAATTGATCTTTTAATTTTTTAAAATTCTTTTTTTTTTATAAATTAAAAAATTAATTTTGATAAATTAATAACATAAATATTCATATTATAGATTAAAAATTACATAGTTTTCAAAAAATATATATCTAAAAAATAATTGTTATAAACAAAAAACTACTCAATAATTTTTTTTTTTAAAAAGTCATAGTAAATTTTTGTGATTTTTTTATAATAAAAATATATAATATTATGAAATCATTTTTAGAAAAAACTTAGGGGTCTACAAAAATTGGATTTAGTCCAGTTGTATGTAACTTGAACCCATCTATATGATTAGATTGAAGGGTTGAGCTTGGGTGATTTTAGGGAGGAAAGTCACGGTAACTTTTTCTCTATCACTTTGCTATATCTTTCTCACTCGTCTACTTTCCCTTTAAATTTTTTTACTTTCTCTCACCTAATCCATTCCCTTAGAGTGAACCAATTTTAAAAACCTCAACTTTAAACTTGGTAAAATTCAATGAGATACAAATACAATAAAAATAAAGATAAGACATACAAAGACAATATGTATTTAATCTAAGACAAATCACTAATATATAAAAAAGAATTAATCAATAATATTTTTAAATCATAAGACAAAAAATAATATAAATTTAGAGATCAATAAATAAATCACTTACATTTAAAAAAAAGTTAGTCATTTTAAAATGTCAAATCAAGATTGTTTATGAATTTTTTTTATAAGTAAGTAATATATTTAAAAAAATACTTGAGATATTCTTATCTAATTACAAAAGATCAAAAAAAATTTCGAATACAAAAATATTTTATATGATCAAGAAAACTTTTCTGCAAAATTTTGAGCCAGAGTAATATAACTTTGTTAAGGTAAAAAATAAATAAATAATTTATCGCCATGATATTTTTAGATTTTTTTCATCATTTTCAGAGACGGGATAAGAGCCAAAGCATGAAAAATCAAATGTAAATTTCACAGAAATCCCATGAGTTTAATCTGTGGTTTGAAGTAGAAAGTTGATCCATTTTGATGTACCAATTTGCTTATGATAGCAAATAATATGCAGATTTCTTCTCATACTGAACAAGTTACTGAATAATACACAGTGTTCATATTAAACATGAATAAACATTATTAATTATGGCTATCACTTAAAATTTATAATCTATACCTAAACAAAAACAATAAATTAAAAAATACATTATATAATAATAATATTTAAAAAAAATCCATAATCCAAAAAATTTTCTAGTGCTGGCCTTATGCCTGATGAATTTCTGAATCCGAGATGCGTTTCTTGTATCGCGCAATAAAATCCGTAGCTCTCATGTCAATAACAGGATCAGCTACTCCCCAGCTACCTTTATCTTCATCACTAGGCCATATTTTGTACCCTGGTTTTGTTCCTTCTTCATAGGCATTGTAACTACTTCCTCCTCTATGCTTGTTAGATTTGAAAATGTTGAAAATAGATAGAAAAGATGAAGATTTCCTTTGCCTGTTTTTGCCTCCCATTATATGAAAAACACTAATAATGATAGTGAGTGAATGAAAATTTGTTGTTGTGAGTTGAAAGGAAGCTGAAGTAGCATGTCTCAATTTATAGTAAGAAATTTAAGTGTTTGCATGCAAGCTAAGCCACTTTGTGACAAGAGAATCTGATTCAAATTATTTTCATGATTAATATCAATTGTCTAAAAAGTTGTCATGGAATATTTGTGTACTGTTAAAACTTTTGGTAAAGGGACATTTTTTGTGGTCCTCTGTTGATTATATTATAGGGTAGGATTGATAGTGGCTAATGTTATATGCTTATATTTTTTGTTTCATTGTATGAAAAATTGAAAGAGTTGGGTTTCTATTAGCCCTTAAGTTATTTCTTTCTTTGGAAGAAACATTTTATTTGGTCTACATGACATGTATGCGTTCCTCCACTAGCATGATTTCCACTTCTAGTAAGGGACAATTTAAAACAAGTTTTTTTTATTGTTTTATGCAATTTAACAATTGGCCTTTTTAAATTGATGTGCCAACCTAATCAACTTATATATTTCTACAACCAAAAACCCACAACTAGATTAGAGAGCTTGTATGATGTACAATTATCAGGTATGAACCTAATGAAATTTTGAATCAGACTTAATTCTTTGATGACATAGTAAGTTCGAATATCTAGTTTATTAATGATGTTTTGGTCGACATTAAGAGTACATCCAAACACTTTGACGTCCAAGGTAATTATTGAATAATGCAAAAAGGAATATTTTAGGTTTGAAGAGTGTATCTTGATTCCGACGTTCGTCCTTCTTTTATTGGTGAATTTTAAGATTTTTGAAGATCCAAAACCTTCCTTGTAGAACAAGTGACAGAGTACTACTCTTATGACATCAAACGGTCTTTATTCAATCACATGCTTTAATTTTGGTGTATATTTTTGGGAGAAACTTAAGTTGTTCTTGAACCCTTACCTTTCTTTTGGATTTGGTTTTCCTAGTGTTCTGGACTGGGCCGGGGTCTGCCCATCAATCGAGCAGGCCCAACCCACTCATCTGGGGACGACCCAACAGGGGGCCTCTTATCACAACCAACGTCGAGCGCAGGCTCGAACCAACTATGTCGGGCACATACCACAACCTCGGCAGTGCTCGGGCGCAGGCAGCATAGAACGCCGGGCAGAGGCATTACGCCTCTCCGAGCTCGCCTCCCCTCGGCGACCACGTGCTCCCTAAGATTCTCATTCGTGCCCGCACATGAATTCCCCCCGCGAGGACACGTCTCTCCCGCGAGGACACGTCCCTTCCCGCGAGGACACGTTCTCATGTAACTGCCCACTCCCGATGGAATTGGTCTGCCCTAATTCCGGAGATCTAGGAGCAGTTAGCCCAGGGCGAAGAGCACGTGCTGGTCTTCACTACGCCATGTAAGCCCTGGCAGTTGCTTGGATTGGGCCTGGCAATCCAACCCAGTGCTAGTGACCGTTGGCCCCGCGCTAGGGGCTCTCTATAAATACCCTCTCACTTGAGAGGGCCAGGTTATGTTGACTTTCACCTTCTTCTTCTGTACTTGTTTTTTCTTTGACTGTTACCTTACTTGAGCGTCGGAGTACCTTGCAGGTACACCCCCCCCCCCCGGTCGTCTTTCAACCGCACCGGAGCTGAAGCCCAAACGACGTTGTTGGCCACAGAAACTGTCTGATCCAGGTACGATTAGTGGCGCCGTCTGTGGGAACCCTTTGCTTCCCCATTTTCCCCCGTTAAACCAAAGCAACTCTCATTCATCACCGTCATGGCCGGCAATCCGTCCGCTACCAAAGCTCTGGACATCGTCCTCGCGCAACTCGAGAACAGGAACCACCGCGAAGACGCTGCTACCCTCCACGTCGAAGAAGGCGACGTGAGAAATGGTAAAACCGCCTCCCCAGACTCCCAAGACGTGGCTTACAACGCCGCCCACCAAGAAGATCAGCAGACCATTTTTCAGCCAGTTGCTCCTCCACCCAATGCAGACGCGAGCACCGTGGCCCTGTTCGCCTTGATCAATCAGACCAATCAGCTGATCGCGCACCAGAATACCAGAATTGAAGCGCTGAAGCAAGGGCGGGCACGACGATCTTCCCCGCAAAGACATCGCCGTCCACCGTCGCCTCGCCACGCCCCTTCCCCGCGAAGGACTCCTTCAGACGAATCTCGGACCCCCTCGCCGGTACGCGAGGGTCGTCGACCACGTCTCGAGCGCCCCCAGCCGACGATCTCCCAGAAACGCCCTCGTTCCCCGCCTTGGAAGGAACCCAAGGCCCCCACCACTACCAAAAATTCCAAGCAGATCGAAGAGAGGCCGAGGCACCGCTCGAGGAATTCCCCTCCACGACATCAACGATCTACTTCGGTATCCCCGACAGGAAGTGACGACGATGACCAGAGGACCCCGCTGTCGTGGGAGATCATGAATGCCCCAATCCCCGCGGGCATGGAGAAACCTCCACCGCTGGGGACCTACGACGGTCTCTCCGACCTCGATGATCACATCGAGAGTTTTGAAGCAATGCTCGACTTCCGAAACGTCAGAGGAGCCATCTGTTGAAGCTAGAATAGCAGTAAGCAAAAATATATAAGTAACCCAGTTTTGTCGTTCTCCACAGGGATCAGTGCGAGGGAAAGAATGCCATTCAACGGTTTCTATATTTCTAAGCTCATGTATCAAAAGTTCTGGTTTAAATACGAACCAAAAGCAAATGCGGAAAATGTAAAGACGGAAAATATAAAGTAAAGACAGAATTATAAACGGATCCTTGTTGGAATTGGATCTCATCAATTGATAACACATGCATTCTTCTAATCAAGCAAACACAAATAAATCATTCGCCTAATATCCTCGCGTATCACTCACAACAGAGGTTATGTCTAACGCAACGTCGAGAGGCCAACTGTATTGTCTCATCAGTGATGTCTCACGCAACAAAACCAACACAGAGCTTTAAGAGCAGATACTCACGCAAGTGTTAAGCCTAAATCTATGTCTAGAGTTCAGTCCTAACAGATATTACTATAACATCCATATCAATTAAATGATTTCTTCATATTTAAGCAAGATCAAAATACGTACACATGCTTAACCCTTTTTTACATGTATTCAACTAATTTGCCCAATGAATGTGAATATCCTTCTTCATCACTATTATCACGCATCCCCGCGATACCGTATCGATCCTACTCATGCTACCCATGCTATTTAATCAACACAATACAACAAAAGATAAAATGAATATCAACTCACAAAACCATGTCAAAAGCTTGCTCATTGATAGATGAAAATCTAAGATCAAAGATTTGTAAAGGTTTTGTCAAAACCACAAACAATCAACCAAAGACAACAACAATAGAAAATCAGAATTCAAATCACATACATACATTAGAGGAAATACAATAGGTATCAAAAGATTACATCCCTCTCCAACAAGAAAGCAAAGATCCTACCTTTTCTCCCTTGGAAATGAAAGAGTATCAAGTTCTGATCCCAAAATTACAACAACATCAGAACAACATGAAAAAAAAACTTTCCCTAAAAAGTGTAAAAATTGTATTTATACAATTCAGGAAATTGCAGGTTCGCTAGGCGAACCAATTCATTCGCTAGGCGAATGGTTAAAAAATAGGCATATCAGGTGTCTCAAACAGTTAAACCGCCCTAGAAATTCACGTGCATTCGCGAAGCGAACAAAACACTCGCGAAGCGAGCCTTCGCCAAAACCTTCGCTCCAGCGAATTTAGGGACTTTTCCTACTGAAACTTTCTGCCACCCTTCGCTGGGACACTCGCCAACGCTCGCTAGGCGAACCTTCGCTAGGAGCTCGCCAGCACTCGCGAAGCGAATACTGCTGTTGCAACTTCAATTCTTTGGCAGCGTGTACCATTTCTTTGTGTCTTCAAACTTTGATCATTTAGTGCATTTCCTGCACAATAACACACACATTACAAGCACCAAAGGTATATTCTCAATGTATAGAAGAACAACAACAATCATGGATAAAAACCATGAAAACATGAGAAAAGAGATGAAAAAGTGCAAAGAAAGATAAGCCATTTTTAGGCCAAATCCGCACCTAACACCATCAGGTGCAGGCTTTTCCCCACCACCTTGCGGAAGGGCACGATGACTTGGTACAAGGGTTTGGAACCTGGGTCGATCACGTCCTGGAAGCAGCTAAGACGACGCTTCACCAAACACTTTACTGCGTCTCGGCGACACCCGAAGACGGAAGCTGCCTTAGAAAGCATCTTCTAGGGGAAGAACGAACCTCTCCGAAATTACATCGAGAGATTCAACAGAGAAGCTGTCAAGGTCCATACGACCGACGACATGAAGAAGTATTTAATCATCCATGGACTGCGTTCCGAATCTGATTTTGCCAAGTCCGTAGGCCTCCGTAGACCCCGCCGTCTCGAGGACCTCCTCCAACGAGCTCATTCGTATATCGAGCTCGAGGAATCCGAGGCAGCGCAGATCACCCTTGAGTCGAGGCGCAAAGAAGGCCCCCGCGACCACAAAGATGAAGACTCTCCCTCCCGGCGGGGAGGAGAAAGAAAGAAAGAAAATTGCCCCCGTGATCCTCGTGAACCGCACGGACCAGCTGGCCGGTTCACAAAGTACACCCCGCTAAACGCTCCCCGCGCGCGCATCCTCTCCTAGTGCCAGAACTCGGAATTTGTGAAAGGAGGAGTCCGCTTTCCGAAGCCCACTGCCCCCAAATCAAATGTTGACAAGTCAAAATACTGCAGGTTCCACCGTAGCCACGGGCATGTCACCGAGGACTGCATTCATCTCAAAGATGCGATTGAAATTCTGATCAAGGAGGGGCACTTGAAGAAATACGCCTAGAAGAACGATACTCCTCGTCCCAGCTCCCGGGAATCCCAGAACATCGAGGAGATGACGCCTCCTCCCGACGAGAGTCGCCTTCAAGTCGCCCTCAATGTCACCCGACCCGAAGACTTCTTTGTCCCCCCAATCATTGAAGGCCAAGAAGCAATTCGCAACATGTGGGCGACCTTCCCCCACGAGGACCCCGTTACTGCCCGTAGCACCTGGGAAAGCTTCCCCAGGGCGATGGTCATCTCCGGGGGAGGTCCAGAGAAGCTGTCCGTCGGGTCGATCAAGCGGAAATTTGACGAGCTGGAATCCACAACGTCGGCGAAGGCAACCACCCTCGAGAAAGTGCAGGGAAACTCCAACCCCATCACCTTCTACCTCGAGGAACTCCCCGGGGGAGCACTAAATGCCATTATTCCCCTCCTGATCAGGGCGCAGATGGCGAACTTTGACGTTCGAAGGATCCTAGTCGACCAGGGGAGTTCGGTCGACATCATGTATGCTCATCTGTTCGGGACCCTTTAGCTCGACGAGAGGCATCTGACCCCGTACGTCGGTTCAGATCTACAGGGGTTCAATGGAACCACCACCAGACCATGGGGTTACGTGGAGCTGATGGTTACATTCGGGGCCGAAGACACTGCCCGACATGTGAAGATCCATTTCCTGGTGGTCGAATGCCCGTCCCTTTACAACTGCATCCTCGGGAGGACCACCCTGGCTGAACTTACGGCGGTACCATCAACGGTCCACCTCAAAATGAAGTACTACACGACCAGGGGATGAGTAGTGATGATGCACGGGGACATCGACGCGGCCAGAAGGTGCTTCGACGCCGCCATAAAAGGCCTGAGTTCCATCGGCCCCAAACCCAAGACCGTGGCCAAGCCACCCCAGGACGCCGAACCGGTACCTCTCCCGTGCGTCAACGCGGCCGAACTCGACAGCAGGTTCCCGGGCAAACCCGATGAAGACGGGGCAGAGGACCTCGACCACCAGGCGGAGAACAACGGGCGGCCTCTCTACCCAACGCGCCCCATCCCGGACGGTGACTTTGAGCTCGTGGTACTCGGGGATGATCCAGGTCGTAACGTGAAGATTGGCACCGGGATCCCCGACCTGGCAATGGAGCAGCTGAAGGCATGTCTGAGGGAGAACACTGACCTTTTCGCGTGGAGCGCATCCGAGATGCCTGGCCTCGACCCTGAGGTGGCTTTTCATCAGCTCGCAGTAGATCCGACCGTTAGGCCCATAGCACAACGTAGGCGTAAGCAGTCTCCCGAAAAAGCGGAGGCTGCTGAAAAAGCTGTAAAAGACCTTCTAGAGGCAAATTTTATTTCGGAGGCCAAATACACGACCTGGCTGTCCAACGTTGTACTTGTTAAAAAGAATAATGGAAAATGGAGAATGTGCGTTGATTATACTGATCTTAACCGGGCTTGCCCGAAAGACTGTTATCCCTTGCCTAACATCGACCAACTGGTCAAAAATTCTGCAGGTTACAAACTACTATCCTTCATGGACGCTTACTCGGGATACAATCAAATTCCCATGGACAAGGTCGACAAACAACACACGACCTTCATGACCGCGTCGGGCAACTACTATTACAACGTAATGCCTTTCGGTCTGAAGAACGCCGGTGCGACCTACCAACGGATGATGAACAAGGTTTTCCGGGCTGAAATCGGCGACATGCTCGAGGTCTACATGGACGACATGATCGTCAAATCCGCAGAAGAAGTCGATCACGCCGCGCACCTCAAGAAGGTGTTCGACACGGCGAGGAGATGCCGTATGAGGTTTAACCCCGACAAGTGCACCTTCGGCGTTCGGGCAGGTAAGTTCCTCGGATTTTACCTCACAGAACGAGGAATCGAGGCCAACCCCGACAAGTGTAGGGCTTTCTCCGAGCTCCCTACTCCGGACTCAAAGAAGTCGATACAATCATTGAACGGGATGTTCACCGCCCTCTCCCGCTTCGTCGC
Organism: Lathyrus tuberosus; assembly: GCA_022829125.1. Taxonomy (NCBI): domain Eukaryota; kingdom Viridiplantae; phylum Streptophyta; class Magnoliopsida; order Fabales; family Fabaceae; genus Lathyrus; species Lathyrus tuberosus. The sequence goes on from JALAZF010000018.1 coordinate 17,547,873, forward strand.
CAAATCTGTACAGTACGCACTCCCATTTTTCAAACTTCTTCGACAAAAAGCGGAGTTTGAGTGGAGCAAGGAATGCGAACAGGCGCTCGTCCACTTAAAACAAGTCCTATCACAACCCCCGGTCCTCTCACAACCTGAGAACGGGGAGACACTCTTCTTGTATCTTGCAATCACGAGTGAAGCAGTCAGCGTCGTCCTCATTCGGGAAACCCCGGACGGGCAGAAGCCAGTTTACTTCACGAGCAAAGCCCTCCAAGGCCCCGAGCTCAGATATCAGCAGATTGAGAAAGTCGCCCTGTGCCTCGTCACCGCGGCCAGGAGGCTACACCACTACTTCCTCGCCCACTCCATCGTCGTAAGAACCGAACAGCCTATAAGGCAGCTCCTCGGACGACCGGACATGGCGGGGAGGATGCTCAGGTGGTCACTCGAGCTCGCCGAGTTTGACATCCAATACGAGAGGAAGAAAGCCCTGAAGGCACAGGTATTGGCCGACTTTGTAGCAAAGATGACCGTCCCGGAACCTTCGACCAAAGGATCATAGAAATGGATGATCTATGTCGACGAAGCATCCAGCCCGAAGGGAAGCGGGGCGGGCATCATCCTCGAAAATGAGGAAGGCATCCTGATCGAGGTGTCCCTCGAACTATCCTTCCCGACATCGAACAACCAAGCCGAATACGAGGCCTTCCTCACGGGACTCTGGTTGGCCGAGGACCTCGGCGCCAAGGAGGTCAAACTCTTCACCGACTCCCAGCTCGTGGCCTCACAAGTCCGAGGAGAGTACCAAGCAAAGAACGACAGCCTCATAGAATACTTGGCCTTGGTAAAAGAAAATATGAAAAAGTTCACCTCCGCGGAAGTAACTCACATCCCCCACGAGCACAACGCCCGAGCAGATGTCTTGTACAAATTGGCGAGCACAAAGAAGAAAGGCGGGAACAAATCCGTCATACAAGAGGTGCTTTCCCGCCTGAGCATCGACAAACCGGGCATGGTTTCGGACATCAACGCCATCGGGGACAGCAATTGTTGGATGACCCCGGTATACGAATACCTCACGACGGGCAAACTGCCCAAAGATCCCAAAGAAGCAGGAATGGTCAAGAGGCGGGCATGCTCGTACACTATAGTCGAGGATAAGCTATACCGGCGAGGGTTCTTTATTCCCCTCCTCAGATGTGTCGAGGAGACCAAGGTCCCCGGCATACTCCAGGAGATCCATGAGGGAATCAATGCGCAGCACCTCGGCGGGCGATCGTTAGCCCGTAAGGCGCTTCGAGCAGGGTATTACTGGCCCACCATGCAACAGGACGCCAAGGAACACGTCAAGAAGTGCGACAGATGCCAATGACACGGGGACATGCACCTTGCTCCTCCCAACGAGCTTAGTCCATTGTCCTCCCCGTGGCCGTTTACGTGGTGGGGAATGGATATCCTCGGACCTTTCGTCCAGGGGTTGTATCAAAATAAATACCTCATCGTCGGGGTGGACTACTTCACAAAGTGGATTGAGGCGGAAGCATTGGCCAAAATCACAGCCTTCAACATACTGCATTTCTACAAAAGAAACATCCTCGCCCGGTTCGGCGTGCCTCAAGCCATTGTCACCGACAACGGAACACAATTCACCGACAGGAACTTCCAAGACTTCGTCACAAAACTAGGCACGAAGCAGCACTTCACGTCGGTCGAGCACCCTCAAATGAACGGACAGGCTGAGGTGGTGAACAGAGTGATCCTCCGAGGATTAAGACGTCGACTAGGTGACGCCAAACAATGATGGGTCGAGGAGGTTCATAGCGTCCTCTGGGCCTATCGGACGACCCCACACTCCACAACCGGGGAGACCCCTTTCCGTCTGACCTACGGAACCGAAGCAGTGATCCCCGTGGAGATCAGGGAACCCTCGAGGAGGATAGAAGCCCCCCTCGACGGGGACGCGAACGACGAAGCCTTGAGGGAAGAGATTGATTTTGTCGAGGAGATACGTTCGGACGCCTCTCTCCGAGAAGCTTCGCTTAAGCAGAAAATAACACTACGTTATAACAACAAAGTTATTAAACGTGATTTTCAGGTGGGCACCCTCGTCCTACGAAGGAACCAGAAAGACTCGCGAGAAGGTAAACTCGCCGCGAACTGGGAGGGCCCGTACCGCGTCCGCGCAAAAATGGGGACAGAAGCCTATTTCCTCGAAAATCTGCACGGGGAAGAACTTGCTCGACCGTGGAACGCTAAAAAGCTAAAACAATATTACAGTTAAGCACTGCCCGCGACGCACTAGCACCGCGACTACGGGGATGCGCTAAGGTACGAGCGCGACACCCCTAGACAGAACACGATGATCGAAGATTGTGTTGTGTGTGCGTGAGGACTTTGATCCGACAGGGATACCTCGACCGAGCTCCGCCGTCGTTGTACCAATCAGGAAGAACACCCAGCTCGCGATGGGAAGTTCACGCCACGAAGCTAAGACCTCGACCGAGCTCTTAGCCTCGTTGAAGGTCGGAATACATCTCCGACCACCTGACCAGCTCTCCACGCGGTCAGGGACTATCAAGGTCGAGCAATCCCAAAGTCTTTATTACTTAGACAGAAAAACAAAGTATAGAAGTCTTTAACGCTTAGACAAAAAACAGTATAGCAAACGCATTAACATCACACACAATTAAAACCATGCAAACGATACTAGCAGATAAACAAAGGTACATTAAACGGGCAGAAACCCAGTGTACAAATATTACAATCAAAGGTCAAAAATGCCCCTGGCATGCAGGCCGGGCACAGATCATTACAAATAAAAAATGGCACGCAGGCCAAACAATTAAAAGAACTACACGGCGATCTCATCCTCGACCCGTCTTCCCTCTTCCTCTTCCTCCTCCTCTGGTAAGTCCAGCTTGCCATTGACCACACGAAGGAACGGGCTGATCCTGTCGAGCACCAGCTGAGCACCTGGATTCTCGGTGCCGATCTGCTCCACGGCATTCTTGAAACCTATCTCCAGAGCCTCCAGACTATCTTGCTGAAGCTCCCGAAGTTTGGCAATCAAGGCTGCGCGGTCGGCAAGATTTTTCTCCTCGACGGATTCGTCCTCCGCGGGGGCGGACAGCAGCTTCCAACTCTCCGACCCTGGTCCGAGAACGATCAAGCTCCTCTTGAGTCGCCTTCAGGGCATCCTTGGCCTCGTTCAGCTCGCGGAGGGCGTTGGCTTGGTCCTCGCACTAGGCTAGGCCTTCTGCAGATCAGTCGCAACCTTGTCCTTCTCCTTCTCCAGGGCAGTGTAGTCGTCCTTCAGCTTCTGTAGCTCGGAGGCAGAGGGGGCCCCATCATTCAATATCAAGGCAGTCTCGAAGACCCGCATCATGGCCGCAAGGTCCTCGATAAGCGCCTCTCTCCTGGCCACCCCATCCATACCAAGAACTGCCTTCACCTCGACATCAGCAATGACAGGGGGGCTTCCCCCGAAGAAATTCCGCTGGAGGTGGCAAGCGGGCATCAAAAACTTTTCCGGCGAGACAGGGTCCATGAGATCCACGAGGACAGGCCCCTCGGTCCTCGCTTTCTTGGCAGGGGTGCTCTCCGGAGGAGGAGACTGGTTGCACTGTGGCGAGGCGGAGCCACTCATCGTCCCAGTCGGCGCCGCAGTCTGAATAATTTCTCGGACACGGCTCTTGGTTCGCTTGGGTGCCCGCTCGGCGACCAACTTTATGATACGCTCGGTGGCGTTAGACATTTGAGCTGTAAGAGAAAACATGGAAAAAGTTAGCACAAAGAGACAAAGCTAAATGGAGGCCCGAACAGGACGAGGAGATCCCACCTAAGAACCACTTGGCCTCATCGGGAGACTTGCATTCGAGGAGACCCCGGGTGTTTATATAATGAGCCGCGGTCACAACCCTCCCTTGGGAGTCGAGGAGGTATTTTCCATCCCTACCAACGCACTCTGCCCGGTTGAAACCATTGACATACGCGACCAACGTGGCATACGCCCCCTGTCATCCTCAGACAGCTCGCTATGCTTCACGAGGTAATCCTCCGTACCGAGCGCGAAGTGGGCATCCTCCCACTCCAGGGGACACTTGGACACGAACCTCTCTCCCTCGGATCCGTCGGGCACAATGTCATAGAGTGTACCCACAGCCGAGTGCGTCGCGGGCATGACATAGTAGAACCTACTCTTAAAACCCCTTATTGAGTCCGAGTATGCCTTGAATAACTTCCTGGGTTGTTTGAAAGAGACCCAACTATGTCGCCCGTTGTCCGTTGAACGTTGTAGATGGAAGACGCGGAAGAAGAGCTCGAGGGTGATCCCAATCTAGAGATAGTCACAGACGATTTCAAACGCCCGCATGAAAGTGAGCGCGTTAGGATGAAGTTGCAACGACGCCAAGTGCAGGCGGTTGAAAACCCCCAATTGAAAGCTATTGAAGGGGAGGCGAATACCGGCTTCTTTAAAGGCGAACTCATACATGGGAAACCGCAGCCCGCGATAGTTCGAGCAAATGCGATGGTGTGCCCGAGGCTGGAAAGCCGTCCACATGGCCTCCTCTCCTTCGGGGACGTTCTCGACAAAGGCGAAAGCATCTGTGTCGTCGATGGAGAAACACGACCCTATATGCAGAGGCTCTTCCCCGGCCCATTCGTCGGCCGGACGCACGAGCATCTCCCCGGGGATCTGAGCGGGTCCATCCACGTCGGGCTCGGCGTCTATTTGGAGAATTCCCAGAATCCTCGCGGCCATTTTTTACCTGAAAAGCAGAGGAAATAGGTGAATTTGTGGCCGCGACCAAATCCATCCTTCCACCGCCAATCAAGTAAAAGGGCAGCGAGCAAGAAAACATTCGGGGATACGGCGAACTGCCCGAGTCTGTCTTTTCATTTTTCGTTCTCCAATCCTCCAATCTCACTTCCCCGTGACATTCATCACATGTCCTCGGGACGTTCATGGAATCATCGGGACATTCATCGAGTCCTCGGGATATTCATCCCAAACCTCCGTCGAATCCTGCCGGAACCCCAGGAACGCCCCATCGTTCCCGGCCGGAACCCTAACGGAGTACCGGGAACTTCCTCAACTCGCCGGAAAACTACTAAAAAAAGGAAAAAAGGAACTAGAAGGGATTAAGAGCTTACTTGAGCGGTGGCGGAGAGCGGACTGGAATAGCGAAAACGGCAGCGCACGGCGGTGTACGGCGGCGGAGCGGCAATGGTGAATAGAAGAAATACGAAGCGAAAAAGGTGGGAACGTGTGAATGGCACGAACTCGCCCCCTTTATAGGCCCCTCACGAGCCTCTAGGATTTCCTAGGCAATCGATTACGCTACCCTAGGGTAGCCGCCCTATGCAATGATGAGGTGTGACGCGTGGCACACGCTTCCCCAGACACGTCTTCTCATTTCCCCAACACGTCTCTTCATTCACCTCGGTCCTGAGTCCTTGTGTCCCCGCGACGTCGCCCGCATGCGGCCGGTCTAGCGCGAGCAGATCTATTCGCTCTGCTCGATTTACCAATTGTTCCTCGTTTTGAGTCCCTTCCCCGACTGGGAAAGTCCTCGACCTAGCTGGCCCTTAAGTCATTACTCCGACACCTCGGAGCAACGACTTGGGGGGCTCCTGTTCTAGACTGGGCCGGGGTCTGCCCATCAATCGAGCAGGCCCAACCCACTCGTCTGGGGACGGCCCAACAGGGGGCCTCTTATCACAACCAACGTCGAGCGCAGGCTCGAACCAACTATGTCGGGCACATACCACAACCTCGGCAGTGCTCGGGCGCAGGCAGCATAGAACATCGGACAGAGGCACTAAGCCTCTCCGAGCTCGCCTCCCCTCGGCGACCACGTGCTCCCCAAGATTCTCATTCGTGCCCGCACATGAATCCTCCCCGTGAGGACACGTCTCTCCCCGCAAGGACACGTCCCTCCCCGCGAGGACACGTTCTTATGTAACTACCCACTCCTGATGGAATCGGTCTGCCCTAATTTCGGAGATCTAGGAGCAGTTACCTCAGGGCGAAGACCACGTGCTGGTCGTCACTACGCCACGTAAGCCCTGGCAGTTGCTTGGATTGGACCTGGCAATCCAGCCCAGTGCTAGTGACCGTTGGCCCCACGCTGGGGGCTCTCTATAAAGACCCTCTCACTTGAGAGGGCCAGGTTATGTTGACTTTCACCTTCTTCTTCTGTACTTGCTTTTTCTTTGACCGTTACCTTACTTGAGCGTCGGAGTACCTTGCAGGTACACCCCCCCGCCGTCTTTCAACCGCACCTGAGCTGAAGCTCAGACGACGTTGTTGGCCACAGAAACTGTCTGATCCAGGTACGATCACTTAGTGATTTCTTTATTCAATCGTTCACGAGGTTTTTTGTCGTTTTGAGTTATCTTTATTATGAGTTACTCTTTTTAGTAGACTGGTGTCATCCTGAAGGTAAACCCAAATAAGAACATCCAATATAATTTATATTATTGCTTGTATGGTGCAAATGAGAGGTACTAGATAATAACCATCAGATTTTTTTTGACAAAATGATAATAACCATTAAAAACTCACATTTACATTATTTAGGACTGGAACCCAATACAAAATATTAAACTTAACAATATCGACATTTGTTAGTTGAGCAGATTTAGATTTTACAAACAATCCAAATAGATTTTTTTTTTAAATCATAGAAATTTATCTTTGACTAAAATGGAAATTGATTTTGGTGACCAACAACAGACTAATAAGTCACGCTTAATCCAACAAATATAATTTCATATTTTTTCTCCATTAAAATATCTCTATTTTTTTCGTCCCATCAAACACAATATTTTAGAACCTTTCACATTCCTTTCTATTTTGAGTCGGTTGCAAAGCCTAAATACAAAAGGTCCAGTTTTAAAGTGGAAGTGGTAGAAGTGTGTGAAACAGGTACACTTTCTCCTCTTTAGAAGTAGAAGATTTCACCTAAGGAAGCTTTGATGGTCGCCTAGATTAATCTAACTATTGACTGTGATATACGTCTCACTTCACACTTTCAGTTGCCAACCACTTATCATATTTTAAGAGTGAAAGCACATCGTTTCTCATGTATTCAAATTCATTCTCATTCACACATTACTTTTTCACTCTCGTACTCACTTGAGCATTAGAGTGATAACCTTGCAGGTGAGCCTCCTCTCTGTTGCATTAAAAGCTCAGGACCACACATCAAGCACTACCTCCTTGTCTACCGATCAATTATGGTTCCACACCAAAATATTGTAACTGTCTGTGAGAATCTCTTTTTGACTCCCGCGCTTTAAATATCCTCCATCAAAAGTTCATATCTCCTTCATAAAAAATGTATATATCCTTTATTATAAGTTCAAATCTATGTTTATCGATCACTTTCCTCAAATTCCAACTTCCAGTCCCTCAGACTCTATCTCTCTCTTAGATCCATCAATTATGGTGGCATTCAAATTTGCTTGCTCTATTGTTCAATGGAAGGCTGTTACTGCCATTGTTGAAGTTGCAAAATGACCATTTTCTCTTCCTAAAACCGTGGACGATCTAATCTTAATAGCATCTTTGTCCAATCCTTAACGACAAGATCATTTCCAACCAAGGTCAGGCAAGGGAATATTCCAACCTTTCCTATTCCTCATATTCGTGCAAAAATTTCAACAAAGTGAGCTTTTTCATAGGCTTCCATCACTACCAATAATGCCTGAATAGGAAATGCTTCCCAACTTTCAGGTGCTACAAACTAACCTCGGTGTACATGGAGAAAATGATATATTCAACAATGTTTACAACATGGTGCAATAGTAAATTTCACATGCCTTATAAGAAAAGTTATTCAAAATTGAAGAGAACCTATAATATGTTAATCCAAAGAACAGAGCAGTGCAAGAATCTACCTTTCAAAGAAATCAGAAAGCCATTGTAAACCCGACCTTCTTTAGAATGGCAACACTACAAAGAGAATCATAAGATCACCAGGTATTTGCCATCATCAAAGACACCATACTCCTTCTCCTGGTCGTTATGTGAAGGAAGAGATATGAAGAAAATGCTCCAACCTCTAAGCAAAAAAGAAATCCCTTATCCACCTGTATCCTCGAGAGCAGAGTTTCGAGGTTGCTAGAGAAACCTCCCAAGCTTTAAAACTATTATGAAACCAGAGATTCAAAGAAACACGTCATACACGTGGACGACCAGTTGGACTACTAACACACGGAAAAAGCCATAAAGTACAAGATCTTTGCACTAACTCTAGTTCAATCAGCAACATCCTGGTATAAAAGTCTCCCGATCAGAAGCATAGATTCGTGGAGAGACCTCGCGAAGCCTTTACTGCCCATTTTACCTCCAGAAGCTCCAACCAGCTACGATTGTCATCCTAAGTGGGATTACTAAACGAAAGAACGAAACCATGTGTTGATACATTGACCATTTTACTAAAGTGTCAGTAGCCATGGGGCACGCAAATGAGGAAAAGAAGTGCTAGATTTTTGAAAAGGGATTGAAGTCTGACTGCATGTTCCGAGAGAAGATAAAGCTCAAGGAAGCCCATAGTGTGAAGGATTTACTAAACAGGACACAAGATCACATTAATTATAAGGAAAAGCTCTTGGCCATGGGGATCAAAACGAGGATCAGTCTATCTAAAAAAGAAGGAAAGCACGGTCCCCTATCCATATCTGATGCCTACCCTACCCTGAATACTTTAAGGGGGAAGATTCTGAAGGAATGTGCAAAAACAGGGTGCAAATCATTTATGATCAGAAACTCGTATGTGGTTAGACTCAGACACACAAGTCCAAGTATTGTCGTTTCCATAAAATTCATGGCCATAACATGAACGATTTCATCCAACTAAAGGATGTGATTGAAGAACTGATTAAGAATAGACGGTTAGGTAAGTACACCATAGATAGAAAGATGGGTAAGGAAAATTAATAAAAAAAGAATTGTTCACCCTGGAGGGAACAATCCCCCAAGTAAATTGTCAAACTTGTTTCCAAAACCAAGGTATCACTAGTGGTGCTCTGAGGGCAAGGTATCCCTCCAAAAGGAAGGTGAAAAGGAAGATCGCCATGCTGATGTTTGTCATCAAGAAGGATGCAAGAACTTCGAACAAGGGACCAGAGAGGTCGGTCCTCATCCTACAATGCTGAGAAAATAAAGGGGATCCCAAATGAGATTTTTCCTTTAGTGATAACGGCCACGATCGCTGGCTTTGACGTCTCTCGTGTCCTTATCGCTGAAGGCAACTATTGTGACATCATGTACTCAGATCTTTTTTATAAAATAGGGGTGTAAAAAAAGAGAATTTATGGCCCTGCGAGGGTCTTGTCTACTGGATTTCAATGGTAGAGTAACTCGTCCTTGGGGTTACATTGAGATGATGGTAACCATGGGAGAAAGACATGATACCAAGACAATTGACTCTCAATTTTTGGTAGTCCCTTGCGTAAGAATCTATAATTTTATCATAGGTATACCCTTTGTAGCAACCTTTGACACAATAGCATCCCTAGTCCAACTCAAGCTGGAGTACCACAACATCCACAATGAGCTGCTAATGATAAACGTCGACCTATCTAGGGTGAACAAATTCTAAAAGGCTTTATAGCATAACCAAAAAGGAAAATACAAAGCTATAGATATCACTGTAATTTCCTTGTTTAGAAATTTATAGCAGTTGCTCCAAGTGAAGTCAAAGACAACCACCACGTCTCTGGTGGCCGATAAGTAATGGCTATGTCGCTTGGTTATCTTAATTCAATTCTTTGTAAAAGCAATGACTTAATATTATAACGTATCATGTTGTTCGATTAAAGAATAAAAAATGTCCATTAAATTATCTCTTTTCCTTGTGATTATGAAATACGTAGTTTTATGATTATAAAGGGCCTCGCTTAAGGCGATGCCTTTAGACCGCCCCATAAGAGGCGACACTCCCAAAGGTAGGTATCGCCTCGCCCCAGGACTTTCCTATTTCCTGGTAGTGGGAAACATGGGATAATAAGTTCCTAGGGAAGCTTCATCAGATAGGGATCCAACGGGTCAACCATTGGCTGAGTGGGAGGTAACCCTTACCAAGAGAATCCTAGGCCTTAGAGGCCTCTATAAATACATCTCCCATGTATGAGAAAGGGACAAATCTTAAGCAATACAGATAATTACACCCCTTAAAGCATAGATTTTAACTCACATTTGTCACTCCCTCAGAAGCTTATACCTAAATGCTCTATCATCTATAGAGACTTTCACCTCACGTGAGCAGGACTCCTAAAATCATTGTAAAAACATCACCATACAAAATGTCTCGTCATCGTGGGCAAGCCCTAACCATCCATAATTGTTATAAATCTATTAAGACCTCTAAGTCTCCCTACCCTTATAGGGGCAACACACACACCTGTATTTTTTTACAAGTACAATGGGGCCCATTGTGGGTCCCGATAAAACTAACATGGGCCACAATCTTTCTATCACCATCAACCTTCTCATTGTTACCCTTCGCTCATTTACTTATCCATTTCAATTATGGTTGACAGGAGAAGCTCATGCCCAACACCGAAAGGTACTACCAGTAGCGGTGATGTTGAAACCTTGGAGAAGATGCGTGCCACCATGGACGAATTATGTTGTCATAACCAGACGTTGCAAGACGACGTCCACAGTATCAGACAATGCCAATAAGATTCCAATCCCCAAGAGGAGATGGAACTATTGAACCCCTAACCACTCTTAGACGAGATATGGAAGAGCATGTCCTATAGGGTTTCAAACCTCCCTCCTTGGCCAAATTTGATGGGCATAACAATCCCTAGAAGTAGGTTTCCTTCATCAACACATACATGTTTATCATAAGAGTACCTGACTCCCTGAAATGCAAACTGCTATTTGGAACTGTTAGGGATGTCGCCCTTATATGGTATATGGGTTTACCACATGCCTCCATTAACATCTATCAGGATCTAGCAAAGAAACTGGACACCAGTTTGCCGCTACCCGCCACATGAAGTTCTCCAATACCATTTTGTTTAACATATGCCAGGGTTTGTTCGAATAACAGGGGGATTATCTCTCCCGCTTCAACAAAGCCACCATCAGGGTCGTCCCACAAAACCAAGAGATGTTTGTGGGGGCGTTTCAAAATAGACTTAAGATGGAGCACTTTAACGAGTCCCTCGCCCAGAAGACAATATTATTGTTGGAAGAAGTAGTCGCCAAAGATGAGTTCTACATAAAGGGGGAGGAAAGCAACGACAAAAAAAAGGCACGCGGTGCAAAGAAACGCGTCCCTAACATTAAGAGCTCACACCACTAGAGGAATAACAAATATACCTCGCCCATAAAGGACAAGACTACATTCTAAAGGGTAGGTAACACGACAGAGAACTTCTCACCTCACGCCCGCTCCTAAGGTGGACGTGATGGGTTCTGAACCAAGATGGTGGTGCAAGTCCCACAAAGTGAAAGGATATCATACTGAGTACTGCTACCAGCTCAAGAAGGAAATCGAAAGACTAATACAGAAGGGAGACTCAATAAATATGTGAAGGGAGACTCCTCCCATTCATCAAACAAACCTAGCTTGTGTGGGCGAGACGATGCTGGAAGCTCTAGGCCCAATAAAGCCAAAGAGGTGTCTCAAGGCGAGAATAGAAAATTTGCGCACCACACACTCAACACCATAGCAGGTGGGTTCACTGGAGGCGGGGAAACCAGCTCCGCCAGAAAAATGTACGCTCTTCAGATCCTGAGTGTAGAAAACCTCCCCAAGGTCAAGATTAAAGGCGAGCACCAAACGCCAGAGGTTATAATCGCCTTCTCAGAGAAAGATGTAGATGGAATTCACCCTTATAATGACGACCCATGGTCATTACAGTCAAATGCGAAGACTAGGAAATTAAAAGAGTTCTTGTTGACTAAGGGAGTTGTGCAGACATATTGTACTGGGAGGCATTTGAAAGACTTCTCCTCAACCCACAAGACGTAAAGCCTTTCAAAGTATTGTTGGTTAGATTCTTCGGAGAATGCATATAGATAAAGGGATATATCACCTTGAGGATCACCTTTGGAGAAAAAGATCAAGCTAAGGAGATAAAGGTTAGGTATTTGGTTATTGATGCCCCTCTTCATAAAATATAATTATAGGGAGCCAAACTTTGAACCAGATAAGTATCTCCTTGTTTACTCTATATTTATGCATGAAGTGCCCACTCCCCAATGGGCGAGTGTGGGTCATCCAGGGGTATCAAGAGATCGCCAATAAGTGTTACGCAGAGGCCTCTGGCTTAAAAGTATCCACACCAAGGCGAGAAGACAAAGGGGAGAAGCTCAAGAATAAATTCACCTAAGGAATCCCACAAAACATGAGGAAACCTCTCCCTAACCTCTGAGGAGACTGAAGGCTAAAAGTCCAGGAGAGATGCCCTTTGGAGATGTCAACATAACTTTTATTTACTTTTTCTTTAATATTGTTTGATTTTTTTACTTTATAGATGAGTATTGTATTTCTGTCGATTGTAAAGAACTAGTTACTTCGTGGGATGCACTCTTTTCCCTTTTAACTTTTACATAAGGCGAGGGTTTCATAATGAGGTACCTCAATTTTTACTATATTAAAAGTTTGTATGTTTGGGTATCTATTTCTTTGCAGGAAACTTAAAGTTTTTAGAGAATACTATCCACTGGGGCAACCAATCATTGGAATATTACCACCCATTGAGGCAATCAATTGTAGGATTCTTAAGTGGGGTCCTTGCCACTCAATTAGGCGATCAATTGCATGATCCTTAAGTGGGATCTTTGCCGCCCATTAAAGTGATCAATTGTTAAATCCTTAAGTTGAATCTTTGCTGCACATTGAGGCGATTCATCGTTGGATCCTCAAGTGGGATCCTTGACGCCCATTGAGGCGATCAATCGTTGGATCCTTGTTGCCTATTGAGGCGATAAATTATTGGATCCTTAAGTGGGATCCTTGTCGCCCCATTGAGGAAATATTTTATATGTTGGACTTCACGGTGAAGATCCTTTTTGTCCCTCGAGGAAATATTTTATGTTGGAATTCAGGGTGAAGACTATTGTCACCCCTCGAGGCAATATTTTATATGGTGGACTTCATGATGAAGATTCTTTCCTCCCCTTTTAGGAAATGTTTGTCAAAAAAGAAACACATATATCAAAAGTCCATTATTCAGAAAACCCTAGAAAAGGGGTAAAATCAAGGGAAAACATTATCTTTATCTTAAAGAAGATGGATAGATCAATCGTGCATGTCAAGTGCTAATGAACGAGATCGTATGGACTTGACTAAAGTTGGAACAAGAAAGCTCAGAAGAAAAGATTACAAGAAAATAAGAAAGAAATTCTTTTGCATGTCGTTAATGGCAGAAAGAGTTGAAATGACGCTTTGAAGGTCTCTTATAAGCTACTCACCCATCGAGGATCATATGATCCACTGCACACCACCAACGGTTGAGATTTTCTCCAAAAACTGTTTGAAGTTTTCAAGTAATCGAAGGAAGATGAAACACCATTACCAGTTAGCATAGGGACACATGTCAGTCGTTTCCAACAAAATATTACCTATTACAAGGAAATAAATAAAATTGTTTGTTCCCAATGACAGTGACATCCCATCAAATACTTTCACGTCCCCAAATTTAGTGGTCTTATAGAAACATGTATTGCAAACCCTCGTTTTGCAAACAAACTACTAGAGCGTAGGGACAACTGTTTTTGGTCGTTCGCAAAGTCCACAGGCGAAAGGTCCAATGGTAAAATGGAACTGGTAAAAGCGCACGAAACATGTAGATTTTCTCATTTCTAGAAGCAGACGATTCCACCCAAATGAGCTTTGCTGGCCACCCAAACCAATCTGACGATTGGTTGCAATCCAGGCATCACTGCACGATGTCGATTGCCGACTACTTCTCTTATTTAAGAGGAAAAACACATTATTTCTTAGATATTCAAATTCATTCTCGTTTACACTTAAATTTTTCACACTTTTATTTACCTAAGCATTGGAATGCTAGCTTTAAAGTTCAACTATCTCTCCATCGCATCGAAATCTCAAAACCACGGCAATAAGTTCTACCTTCTCATTTACCATTTAATTATGTTTCCACGCCCAGAACACCTTCCATTAAATCTCTAATATCCCTTCCTATATTTTTAACCAAGTCGAAATTTAGTATATCTATAATGGATAATAAAATGCGCTATAAATATCTTACCTACGTAGATTAATAATATGCCAGATATTGTCTAAAAATAATAGTGGTAATTTTATATTATTATGTAGTGAAGAATGAATAAAAGGTAGTCAAAAACAGCTTTATTGATTTGGTTCATTCATGCACAACACAAGAACGTAAGGTTTAGGTGTTTCTGATGTATTTAAAGACAAAGTTGATTCTTTTTTGTTTGTTGTGCTACTTAAGCTTTTATCTTGAACCATAGAAAGTACAAGATGGTATCTCTAAAAACACATATATGCTAAATCCACAAGCAAAACCACCCTTACAAGACTATTCAGTGTTGTTGGTAAATAAATTAAAGCTTCAACTTTTCTTCCACCAATAGGTTATTGCATGCGTGCAAGCTGTCAACATTGTGGAATATTGATAAGCAAAATATCTCCGTTAAAATACCACCCAATTTGCACTACTCTCTTTATATTATATTTCCCTTTTATTTGTATATCCTTTCTTTAATTGAATTAAACATTCTATTTATAGTTCTTTTTCATGATGTGATGTTTCCATGCTTTTAAAATTATGGTAAGAATATAATGTGAATTCTAGGTGTTTCATTATTTTACTACACGCTTTGAATAATTCTAAAACAAATTGAGTTTAATTTTGGTTAAGAGAAGTGGTATTAGAGCAGAAACCACTAATACAACAATTTGTCAACAATCACATCACAGAACTCTTATACCTTTTTCTAAAGAGTTTCTATTAGCAACTGCATTATACATGAAGAAGTGCGTGCTTTTTGTAGATTCTTTTTGGCTGAAAACAAACGGTTGTATTGTTTTCACCATGTCTTTGTGCGAATGTCATTTCACTCATTCTTGTATTCAGCTGCAAGTAAATCACAAAAGGAGAAACATGGACAAAGAGATCAAGCTCGGAAGAAACACCAAATTTAGCTTTGAAACCAACACATTACACCTGTTATTTAATTAAGTTAGCAGGAGAAAAGTTAGTAAGTTTATTAATATAAATATCCATGACTAATGTTTTGTTGATAGAATAGAAATATATTTGAATAAATAATTTAAATATTTAAGTTTTTTTTTTAAATCAAGAAAAAATTATATTAACTTTTAAACTATTTTGTCCTCCCACTCTTCAATGATACCTGACACCCCTTGAAACTATACTTTTATCATTATGCCCTTGATGAATTTTACCGATTTTTTAAAAGTGTTGTGTTATAAGGGATTTTTTTTTATAGATATCGGGTTTTTATAAGTATTTAATATTATGGGATTTAACATAAATTTATTCTAGAATTTTTATAATTTGTCTGGATTTTATTGATTTCTATGAAGAATTATCGAATATTTTTGAAAAAAGAATGTATAAAAATCTATTAATTTCGATAATTTTTATGGATTTCAAGAAAAGTTACGAAGAATTACCGAATGTTTTTAAGAAATCAGGTATAAGAATTTTGGAAAATTTATGAAGAACTACGGATGTTTTTTAAAATGCCGGTAACCTAAACTTGATATCGATATATTGAAATTTTGAGTATATTCCAAAATTATTAAATTTTTGAAAAAATCGGTAGGCAGTGGGTTCTTTTTTATATTTTTTGTTTTTTATACTAAGTTTTTGACATTTTTTACATAATAGTATGACAATA
Organism: Lathyrus tuberosus; assembly: GCA_022829125.1. Taxonomy (NCBI): domain Eukaryota; kingdom Viridiplantae; phylum Streptophyta; class Magnoliopsida; order Fabales; family Fabaceae; genus Lathyrus; species Lathyrus tuberosus. The sequence goes on from JALAZF010000018.1 coordinate 17,563,744, forward strand.
TTTACATATTTTATCAAAAGTATTTGGACAGTCATAAATAACTCATTAAAATATATACATATAATTGATAGTATACTACAATATAAATACAAAACAAATTATATGTTGACTTCTCAACTTCTGCCCAGTGTCTTATGTGTCACGCACATGTTGTTTTCCATGCTCTTGCACCTTCCCTATAATTCTGTCTCCAACGGTCAATGATAGGAGGCAGTGAACAATCAAGTTTTAACTTCACTTGAACCCATTGATTGTTATTAACATAAATCGCTCTTGCTAGTATTCAACATGTTTTTCAAACTCTAATGAGCAGACTCAACCCTATAAAACATAAATAGAAAAAGAAGTTTTAAATTGGTAATAAGTACTGTCATAGAATAAAAGTCAAGACGATGTACCTGTTCATTGTTGTGTCCCCTGAATGAGTGAGTCTATTAGTCCATGCAGCAACAAACTTTTCTTTATAGGGTGTCAACCATGTTTGATACACGTACTGAACAAATAAAAGAATATCAACACATACTACCTTAAAATGCTTCAAGTGTTCCACAAAACTCAAACTCCCTATTTGAATACATGACTTCGTTCCCTAGATCCATAATATGCTTTTGCCTATTATATTCAACATACTCCTTCCACTTCATACTAACATTTTTTGAAATATGGAACACATACAACAAATAAATTTGGGATGGGAACACAACTTCCAAGGCATTCATCAACGCAAGTTCTTGGTCCGTCACCACATCCTTCGAAAGAAACTTCTTGGATACGAGCAACTCTTTCAGCTTCTCTAGTGTTAACGTGAAATTTTTCTCCCTTTCATGTTCCAAATAGGAAAATGTCAACTTTGTTAAGGTAACACCAACAATTTCAAGTAATGGGAGTTAATATCTGTTTGTTTTTTATGTATAGTCAATAGTCAATAATCAACGACTTCCCAAAATTAAATAATGGAAAAACTACATTTTTGGGGAAGACAATACATGTTTGTTTTGTATGTTCAATCAAAAATCAACACCAAGTGAAGTAGGGGATGAAAACTCCCTGACTCGTTTCTCCTTGTCCTTGATCAATAATGAGATTAACATATGTGTTGAGCAAAAACTCCCTGATTCAGTTGTTATCATCCTCATCTTCCTGTTTTTCTCATTGACTTGTAGCATTCATAGAGAGGTAATCCTTGTTCTTTAGCTTATTATCCTGAAGGATTAACATCGCTTGTTGTTGATTGTTCTTGTTATTTGCTTGCATGTTATCCTAACACTCTTGATTCTTAGTTTGCAGGTTGGTATGAACCTTGTCGGAGCTACGATTGTCCTCATTTATGTTGTATGAAACATTCAAATCTACTAACTACCATTGTATGTGTTTGCTTTCATCCCCTTTTGCTTCTTTGTGATTTGCATGTTATTATTCCTATAATTATTGCCTTTCATGTTTTTAATTCTTCCCATATTCTAAGGATTATTGCCACTCATGTTTCTTAACTTTCCTTTTTTCGGATGTTGATTTGCATTAGACATGTGGTTGGTTTTGAGGCTCGGGTCTTTATTCATGCACTCGCTGTCATTAATATCCATGTTCCCTATAAGTAAATGACGTTGCTTTTTTCTTTAAGATGCTCATTATTGTTTTTGTATTGCTGATTGATTTTATTCTTGATCTTGCTTTTGTCTTTTTCTTTGTGTGGGATGTCTTTATTATTAGTCTTGGAGCCACATACCCTTAATCCCAGATTCCCATTAGCTAAGGTAATGATCTCATTATCCTCCATGATTTTGTTCTTCTTCTCCTTGTTGAAAACACTATTCATGTTCAAATGGCTTTTGATTTTGCAGTTGGGAGGATGCTCATGCACACTTTCCTCAAAGGTTATCTTATCTTTCCTTTTACCTTTGATTTGGCTATCTATTTTGGATACATTATTTCCCTTTATGATGTTGGATTGTATGCTATTATAGGAGTTGTAGAAGTGGGCCCAGTGGTTGTCACTAGGCTCTCTTAAAGTAATGATTTTGTTTTATATCTCTTTATGGTAGTTTTCCTCCAGTCCAGTTATTATTGAAGTTGTTATGACAAATCCTTTCCGTATTGTTCTCCTGACTCTTGAGGGTTAATTTGGAGCTCAACTTTGTTTAACCTGTTGGGATTTTATCTCTCATATTACTTTGATTCAGGTATATCATGTCATTTCTTCTTCTTTTATCTTTCTGAGTATTGTTGCTTTGGTTATCGTTTGTTTACATCTGAGTATTATTGATTTAGTGAAGGACTTTGGAAGTAGTAGTACCCTGACTTTACAATATAGTTGTGATTCTAGGTATTCATTCACATAAGGAAATATCTTCTTTCTTGGGACTCTAGTGGATTTTGGAGAATTACGTCTCTATCATAGGGGAAAAATGTATCATGAATGAGTGGAACATTCCACTTAAGGTTGTCCAACTCAATTTAGTCCCTAACCCAAAGCACTTTATCATCCAAAGGCTTCCAAGTTATGACTTTAAACTAGTCTTGGTAAGGTAACCATGGGTATTTCCACACTTTTATGTCCATTTCATTCCCAAGTTTCCAACAACAACATGTAAGCAGCCCCTCTTTGGTGTTAATGAGGCTTTTCCAAAGATACCTATCAGTACTCTTAGAGCATCTCCAACCGTGAACCCATTTTTGGGTTTTTTGTGGGACCTATTAAGCCACGTCAGCTTGAAGCAACTCAACTAGTTTTTCACTCCAATAGTGCAACTCTGAAGAACTCATATTGGGTCTCACAACTTTACTTTATATATTAATATTTTATTCATATTAAATTTTATATTAATTAAAATAATAATTTTAATTATTTAATGATTAGGATCCATTTGGCCTAAACAATTGTAATTTAAAATAAAAAGATGAAATTTTGAGTTAAATATTTTGTAAAGAAAATGCTAATGAGAAAAAATTGTTGAAAAAAATTAAAAGTTTAAGAATAAAATGATGAAATTGTGAGAGAGAAATTTTAAATTGAAGAGAAAATAAAAGTGAAAAAAATTTATGTTGGTAAATTTTTTAAAACCAAAATTATATTTATAACAAAAAAGAAGTAAAAAAAAAATAAATAAATAACTAGCTGTTGAACAGCTAGTTTTCAATTTAAAAACTAAAAAAAATTGAATTGTGTCGTTGCTTGTTGTTTCCTCGTTCGCCATGCTGGAGAAGGAAAAGAAAAAAGTTTGGGTGCCACGCTGACAAACCCATTCCAAGAACCTCCGCTGGAGGTGGTCTTAGGCTTGGCATATTTAATGTTATTATTATGGAAGTACTTTACTGCCAAGCATTTATGGATTATGTAATTTTTGTTTATAATGATTCTCCATATCTGCTTAGCCATGAGGGCGTCATTGAAGAGATTCGTCTTTCTGAAGACAAGACCGTCTCTATTCTTTGGGAGGCAGATATTATCCTAGTTAGTCCAACACAAATTTCTTTCATCATTCTTAGCGCCCAGCCAATAGTTTCACATCATCCTATCAATGGCATTACAAAGGTTTACATGTAACTTAAAAACACTCATAACATATGTAGGAATAGCTTCGGCTATTGCCTTTATAAGAATTGATCTACCAGCATAAGTAAGATTCTTTTCTTTCCATCCAACCAATATCCTTCTTATTATTTCCCCAATATAATTAAATTCGTTTATTTTGGACCTTCCAAACTAGGTAGGAGGCCCTAGGTAATTTCTAATGTTGCTAACAATTCTAAAATGCATTTAGTGTTTGATCTTCTCCTTAGAGCACTCGGGAATCTTCTTGCAGAAAACCATGGCGGATTTGTCATTGTTAATTTAATTAATTGACGTGAAGCTTTTTGATATTTGTCAAGTATGCTTTGTAGCTCTCTATATTTATCTTCATGAGCCCTATAAAAATTAAGGTTGTCAACAACAAAAAAATGTATGAGAGATAGTTGGATCTTTCTTGGCTATGGAAAAGCCATTAATGGCCCCATTGTTCTGTCTATTAACAATTAAACTTGAGAGTTCCTCTGCACAAAGAATGAAAAGGTAGGGGACAAAGGGTCCTCTTGCCTAGGGGTGAACAAATTTGAACCGACCGATTGACACCGACTGATCCGTTGTCTTTTTTGTGCAAATGGATCGGGTCGGATTGGGTGTCGGGTCGATTCGGTTGTTTAATTTGAATATTATAGGGTTGTTTCGGTCAGGCTCGGATGCTAATTTTGAATCCGACGAAAATTTAAACCGATCGAACTTAATTAATATATTTTTTATTTATTTTTATTACTATATGAATGACTCACTATAAAAATGAGATTCATAATGTTGCAGGATACTATTATTTTTATAAATTGATGATTACATTATATACTCCCAAAAATACAAGATATGTGATATAAAATTTTGTATATTATTTAATTTATCGGTTAAAGTATGATAATGATCAAAATTAATGTCAAATAATATTAAAAATATTATTCTGTCATAATAATTTTTATTAAAAAAATAATTATATTCTAAAAATTTAATATTTTTTATACAAAAATTTAAAAAATCATTTTTATAAATTTTTTCTAATAAATATTAAACCGACTAAACCAATCCGACTTAACCGCCAAACCGACTTAACTGAATTCGACGAAAATCAAAATTTTATCGATCAAAATTAAACCATAAAAATAAAACCGTAGTTTATGTCAAATTTAAGTTTTTGGCCCAAAACCGATCGATTGTCCACCCCTAAGGTCTTGCCTAATACCTCTCGTAGGCATGAACCATATAGAGTTCTTATCATTTATATTAATAAAAAAAGATACATATTTAATACAAATCATAGTAGGCCCAGTCAATCCTATCGTAGACTTTAGCCATGTCAAGTTTAAATCCCACATTGCCCTTGTTTTTACTAATCTTTTTATTAAGAGTATGAAAGGATCCAAAGGCTAATATTATATTTTTAATAATAATTCTACCAGGGACGAAGGAACTTTGATAAGAGTTGACAGTCGTCAAAGTGAGGCTTAATCATATTAGCAGTGTTATTCAAGAAAATATTAAGGGTAACATTACAAAGGGAAATGGGGCAAAAGTCAGTAGGCTTAATAGGGTTAGAAGTCTTATGAATAAGGAAAATCAAAGGGTCATTAAGGTTAGAAACATTACTATTATTATTGAGAATATTAAGAATTGTCGTATCTCAAAAAATGAGAATGACCTCGCGATGCGCAATCGCATGTTTGCGAGATGGGCTTTAACAAAGTCATCACCGATCTTTATTTATTCTTATAGAGGGAAAGGAAAAATATCAAATAAAATCCCTAAAAATAAAGGATAAGATATGGTCATCGCAACCAATGTCAGAGTTCGGGAGTCAGTTACGCAAGAGGAATGTATTAGCACCCTTCACGTCCATTGTACTCAACGGAAACCATTTAGTCAGGATTGAATGAATGTTAGCTTAAGGTTTGTTTCTAATCTTTTACTTATATGAATAGGAAAATTGATAGAAATGATTATTATTAGGAGAGAGGGAACCTAAAGATGCCTTTATTATGTGCCTACGTATCCTTACAAGGATGGAATCAGAGCAATCGTAGTTTGGCTCAAAGTTTGTTGGTTGATTTTAGCAAAAGTTAAGTTGTATTAATCAACGTAAGAACTTTATTTTACCCAAAACAAGTGAGGAGTGGACATTTTCACCACATTGAATGGATTTACAATTCTCATTCATGCCACTTATCTCAACTCAATGGTTGTAGGCAAAACATTGCCCTAGTGTTCATTAAGACAACATCTTTCATTTAAAAAGAGTCTTCGATCTTATTAGATGTCTTGAAGTTTTGTTTAAAAAAATACACTTGATGACAATCAAGGTTTGCTTATAATTGAGTAGATGTTTTGGATATGTTTTAAGAATGATGAATTTTTTACGATGATCAAATGTTCAAGAGTTTGTGCTAGAGTGTCAAACTCTAACAGTCTCTTTCATTCAAGGTTGATTAGGAAAATTGTTTGTAGACCATGAACATTGATAATGATCAATGGTTCAAAGAGTAGTGTTAAAGTGCTAGACCCTAACACCTCTGGTCTAAGTTATTTATTAAGTGTGTTAAGGATGAAAGAAAGAAATAATTGGCTACCTCAATGTGCAAGACTTGAGACCAATCTTTCAAGGGTTTTGCTAGAATGCTAGATTCCAACAATCATTTTCTTTCAAGTTTATTTTATAGAAGTATTTGTGTATTTTGAAGTATTTTAGCTATCCTTGAAGAAAGAAGAAGTCTTGAGGTGGCACTTGACAAAGGGCTAAAGTTGAAGAGGACACTTGACAAAGGGCCAAAGGTTTGTTAAGGCTCTTGATGAAGAGTCAAAGGTTTGTTAAGGCTCTTGATGAAGGGCCAAGGATTTGTTTATGAGTGGTTCAAATTGTGAAGACAAGATTCCAATATGTTTTGATGAAGACAAGCTCTACAATATGATCAAAGAAGGAAAAAGAAATATTGCCTAAGACTTGAATCCACTTGGATGTTTAGGTATATGAAATTCTTGTCTAAAACAAATCTTAGTGCTCAAGTTTTATAATCTTGCATTAAAAAGTCATTCTTTGATTTAAAACCTTGATAAAACATTTTTTAAAGTTCATCTAAAGTCTTGGTCATATTTTTAGATGATATATGGTTTTGAATCATTTGCATTAAAAAAATTTCAATTTTTACACTGATGCAATCGATTGTCATCCTGATGCAATCGATTGCACTAGGCTAAAATTCAAATATTTTTGCATGTTACACTTGGTGCAACCGATTGTCATCCTGATGCAATCGATTGCACCTGAAGCTTTTCTGAAAAATACTTTGTTTGAAAGCACCTTTTCATGATACCTCTTGCATGCATCTTTTCCATTCATTGTATAATAACTTTCAGAATTTCTTTCAAGCATTGCCTTGATTATTGAATGGGTGCATGCACACTATATATTGAATTCAAAGTTTCATTTGTCATTAACCTCTTTCAAAAATTCTCTACAATCTCTAAGCATATTTTTCATAACAAAAATTTTATACAAGATACTTTTTTATTACCATTTTCATATTACATTCATAAAAGTATCATTTAAGCACTTAGAGAGTTTATGATATTAAAATTTCATATTTGAAAGAGAAGAAGTCCTTCATAGGATTTATATACTACAAACTTGTTTCAAAAACTCTTGTTGTAACATATCTTATTTTTCCAGGATTGTTGGATATAAGATTATTTGGTTGTAAACCTTGTTATCCGGATTGTGGATACAAGAGGTCCATTGTGAGAGGATTGTTCTCAATTGGACTTAGTTGGAAAAATCCAAGAGGTTGTTCTTGGTGGTTCATTGTTAGTGACTTGTATAGAAAGACTAGGAAGAGTCTTGTCTTGTCCAAACAATAGTGAAATCTCTTTCATGTTGAAAGGGGACTGGAGTACTCTCGAACTGTGAGGGGAACCAGTACTTCTTTGTGTTCTTTACTTTCTGCAATTTACCGCTTTTCATTACATAGTAACCTTTAGGAAAGTAAAAAATAAAACAGTCGAAAAACCGGAAAAATTGTTAAGTGTCTAATTCACCCCCCCCCCCCCTCCCCCTGTTAGGCATACTTTATACTTACACAAATTTGTAGGGTTAATTTTGGATTGAGTTGTTTGATGTTTGAGATGTGGATTGGGACTTGAAGAAAGTTTCATAATCTTGATGAAGGTTGGGGTTTTATGAAAGGTTCATGATCTTAGGTAAGATTAGGGTTAATAAAAGGTGAGGGTGTTATGAGAAGTATTGATGAATAAATCAAATATATAATCACAAATATTGTGGATGAAAATAAAAGGAGAAATAAAAAGGAAAGTTTTAAAGGTTTTTTTAATAATAATTAATTAATTAATATAATTATTTCTTTTTGATTTTTTTTAAAACATAAATAACAAAAGTATAAAATAAATTTGGATTTTTTGTGTGAAAATATAAATGTTAAAAAATATATATATTTGGTATTTTTAAAAAAAGAATTAAAAGAAAATTAAATGAATTAAATGAAATAAAAAGAAAATAATAGAAAAGGAGAAAGAAAAAGAAAAAGTGGTAAAATGAATGAGGTGGGATTAGAACCCCCTGCCTCAAGGATGTGGCAAAACGCTTCTTCCATCAGGCCAAGCCAGTTGGCTTGTTACAAAACCAACTTCAAATAATAATATATGAAAAATTCATATAAAAATTAGAAAAACGCGCGCACTCCATTGTTGTCTTCCTCATTAAGCTCAAGGATTTCAAAAATGCCAAATCCTTATTTTTTTAACCAAACAAGACAATCTAATATACCATTTTGATCACAATTTCCTAAGGAACTCAACCATGCTATTCAATTTCATTTATATTAACCATAACTCAATAAATCAATGGAAAACTAGAAGAACCCTATTTTTTCAAACAAAAATTAAATTCCATACAAGCATGATCAATGAACACGCGCATCGGGCTTTCAATCCTCACATCATGGCAAGTATATTGGTAACAAGAATGAATCAAAATAATGCTTCTATCATAGAGTTCCATAAATGGAAACTTACCTCAAAGTGGTGAAATCGTGCTTTGCCTTAAAGCCCTCCCAGAAGCAATGTGATGATCCCTACAGCTTCCTTGGACCTCAAGAAGTGTGTTGATGTGCTCAGCTTACCTTGAAACCTTATGGAGCTCTATATCCAAATCAACTTGCAAATTGGAAAAAGTGAGATAGTGATATGGTGATTCTGCTATTACAGAAGTGTTTAAGAGTTTGGAACACTTTTATGAAGCTTATGTGAGGTGTTTGTGGTGTTGGAATGGAGTTTGGTTGGAGGAAATTGAAGATCACAAGTTTTGGTTTTCTTGACAAACTTGAAAATGTGAGAATTTGTGCAATGGTGATTCTGTGTTTCTTGAGGTTTTGGTGTGTTTGCAGATGAAACATGACCTTTATTTATAGTGTGAATGATCTAAATCAAGAGCTTTGGACAATAACATTGTTTGATGAACTTTGGAGGAAAACCAAAAAGATGGTTAAAAGTACAAAAGGTGAATTTTGCTTTGTGGTGGCTCATAGTTGACTTTGCAAGAGTGATATGAGTTTGTACCAACTCCGTATGATGTTAGGATCATGTTCTTATCTTTGCCAACAAGCCAACATGATTAAAGTGCTTAATCATGTATTAGCCAAAATTATCTCAAGTTAACATGTTTGATCAAAGCTTTATACCATGAATGAATATCTAAACTTGCTGGATTTGCCACCTACTTGAGGATTTCATGACAATGAACAAGTTCCAAGTTGATTACATGATGAAAAGAAGTTTAAAAAGTGGCCAAAAGATCCCTCCAAATCGTACAAAACCAACTTGATGCAATTTTGTCTTGGAAAATCAGCATTGACATGGCCTCTTCCCAGTTTTGTAACTTCATGCTCAAGCAATAGAAATTCATGGTCTTGGTTCCATTAGAAAGAAGGTATCACATACTACAACTTTGATGTTGATCACTTGAAGAAAATCAATTTGGACTAGCCATCAAAATTAGATTTTTCAACTGTTTGACACTTAGAAAAAATTCTAAGTATTTGGAAATTTTCACAATTTGGAAATCTCAACTTTGATCATTCATAACTTTCAATTCTTGTGAGCTTTTGATTCAATTCTTCCACAATGTTGAAGAATGTCATGTCATTTTCAAGTGCATACCTAGGGCATGAAAAGTGGTTACTTGAATTGATCACAAAGTGGTTCTAAAGTCATGCACTTGTTAAGGTGAAAAACTTAGGAAAAAAATTCTAAGTGTTTGGATTTTCAGTAAATTGAAAAATCCTAACTTTGAACATCAATAACTTCCATTCCAAGAAATCTTTAGGCTTGTAATTTTTATCAAATTGAATTATCAAATGCCATCTTTAAGAAGAGTCCTCAAGTATTTTCATTGGATATTTGAGGAAGAAGTTGTGATCTTGGAAAGTAGGTCACTTGTTCATGCATTTCCATAACTTAGAAAAAAAATCCAAAACCCTAATTTCACAAATTTGAATATTTTCCTTGAATTTCTTGATTAATCATGATCCAACTCACTTATCTTTCATATTTTCACGATTATTTACTTGAGGAGGTCATGTTTGGCCTAAAAAATCAAAAGTCAAACTTTGAATTTGATCAGGTTGACTTTGTATCAGATGAATTCAAATCTTGCAATTGTCAATGAATCCAACATCTTTGAGTTATTTAGATAATGTGAGGAGACTTCAAAGATGTATTTGAATGTCTTTAATAAATGTTCCTAAGCTTGGGATCATGTCTTGGTCAAAAAGTCAATATCCAGTTGACTTTGACCAAAACCCTAATTAGGTACACTTGAGGAATTGAGGCTTGATGATCTTGATTAGATGCCACCTTAAACTTGATTGTTGATGAAGGAAAATCCTTGACCCATGATTGAGGGAGTTGAGATGTTGATGAGCACTGCAAGCCTTGATTGATCAACCACATGGTCTTCTTGATGCCATGCAAATGATGCAACTAATGATGTTGGAAACTAGGGGGTAAAATTTGGGGTATGACAAGAATAATCTCAATGATGTTGTTGTACCCCCAAAATTTTCCCGCCCTATTTCTAACATTTAAATTATTTTTAACTTTGATTTTATAAGTTTTTTGGTTCAATTTCACTAATATTTTAACAGTAATTTTTATTCAAAAATAGGTAACAGTTTACTTTAAATTATTTAAATAACAAATAGTTGTTTGACCTTCATATGCTTTCAAGTGCATTTTTATTTCGAATAAACAAGATAGCACAATTGGTAAAGAGTAAAAAGCTTGCAAGCATAAGGTCACGGGTTCGAATCCCATTATCTGACTTTTTTTTTACTAACTTTATTTCCATTTTAAAATCACAAAAATTGTATTTTTTTTTATTATTTATTTTTAATTTTCGTTTTTATTTTAAGGCATTTTTAAAAATATTTATTTTTTACCAAAAACGATAAAAAAAATCATAATAAATACAAAAAATATTTCCTTTCTTGAGTACTTGTTTCCTATTGGTCAATCGGTGTCAGTTTGTGTCATACTCAGCTTCTGATTGGTCAGCTTGCTAACCAAGGAAGATCTTTTGTCAATTTTATTCCCCTTTTTGCCCTTTAACCTGATTTTCCCATGCTATAAATAGCCCTCTATTTTCACAGTTTTGAAGGAAACCAAATCCACAGTCTCACAATTTCATTCACATATACAACAACACTTTTCTCTTTCAATTGTTCATCAAAACTCATATATCCTTCATCAATATTCATCACAACTCTCCAATAAAATAGTAAAAAATCACAAAATCTCTCAAGATCAACTCTATCTTTCCGATCCGCCGCTCACCGGACTACCTCTGGCCGCCGCTCCTTCGATGTCTGTACAGTCCGTACAATCCGTACAACCGTACAGTCCGTACAACCGTACGAGATCCGCCGCTCCCTCGTCGTTCGTACACAACCGCACGAGATCCGCCTCCTCTCTCCGTTTTTTTAACTAATAAGGGTTCGTATAAAGTTTTTCTGGCATTTTTTTTTTCTTTTCATTTATTTATGTATTTGCTATTTAAATTCCTAGAAAAATTGTATAGGTCGCACAGTTTTTTCTTTTTGTAATAGCCGTAGTTTTATTTCCCGCAAGGTTTGTTATACTTATGTATCTCTCCCAAAGCCTTGTAATAGCGTAGGGATTTTACTTTCTGCACTTTACTTTCCGCTATTTTATTTTACAACTGTGTAGTAATTAGGGTTTGTATGGCAAAACTAAAAAAATAATCTAGAAAACCCTAATTCAAGATAAATAATTTAAACTAATCCACTCAATCACACTTACACCTCTAGAGTAGCCTCTCTCAGTTTCCTTACGAACATTGGTCTTGTCCCTCGAAAGTAAGGGTGCTTTAGCAAAAAACGCTTACGAATAATATCATCATAGTCCCTTCGATTAAAGATCATAGTCCCTAGATGACCCTTCGAGTTGCCTACGAAAAAAATGATCTTGTCCCTCAATGACCCTACGGAAAAATGATTGTAGTCCCTTCGAATTGCTAAGGCATCCTTACATGTTGCCTTCTATAACCATTCGATGACCCTTCGCCGTCCCTTCACATCCAATAGATAGGACTACCTACCCACTAATGGTATGGATAGTACTATCTCTCAAGGAAAAGGATAAGTACAAGAAAGGCCTTATAAATTAAGGGTAAGTAACTTTTAAATGCTTGCTCACAACTCAAAAAAAAAAAAAACAAATACTTTTCACACCACACACTTTCAAAAATATTTTCAAAAACAAACACTTTGTATACATTCTCACACGAATTATTACAAAGTCAACTTTTACAAAATATTTTCTAAACACACACCACATTTAAAAAAAACAAGTTAAAGTGAGCAAGCAATTAAGAGCCCGTAGATAACTACAGATGAAAAGGGGTGCTAACACCTTCCCTTTTCATAACTTACCCCCCGAACTCAAAATCTTTTCAAAAAGGTCTTTCCTGTTCTTTTCACCTTTCCTAAATAAATTGGATAAAAGAAAAGTCGGTGGCGACTCTTGCTAACCGCAACATGTTTTGCGAAAACAAAATTAAAAAGTCAGTTCTCCACCGTATCACAGAACTGGCGACTCTGCTGGGGAATTGAATTCTAAAGAGAGGTTACCTTAGAGTTAGATCACTTTACCACTTGCTTAAAATTGTTTGACTTATGTACTTTATTTTTAATGGGCTTTGTTTTTGGGTTACTTGTGTGAAAGGTCCCACACCCGGACCTAGTGATTCCTTAGGTAAGTGACAATAGATCATGGAGACTGTACGGCATGTACCGATATGGTTGATATGATGGTCACAGTCTTTAGAACCCTAGTTAACTCATCTTTGGCCATTAGAAGGTAGTGAGATGGCTGGCTTTGGATTTAGACCGAAGTTGTTTGATACTCGAGGCTACGCTCATTGAGATCAGACTTTCGGGATGTTTTGGTCGGCCACTCGAGTGTCGCACTAAAATAAAGCCTTTGAGAAAGATCTGTGATATGAGTCCTTTAGAACCCGGTTACTATTCTATGACAGGTTGAGCCAACTAAACCTCGGTGGGGAAGGGTACTTGCCTATGGACTTCATACAAGCCTTTAAACCTAAGGCTCTTGTATGACTTGTTTGTGTGTACTACTTATTTACTATTAACATGTACATGGCATCATAACATCATAAAATATCATTTTCACTAACCATTTCAAGGACCAAGGAATTTATCTTTATTCGTCGTTGCAGGACATGGCTTTCGTTCCTAGAAATTTCATCCGAGTCAACTTTGTAAGGGTTCCTTCCCATTTTAAAGAATTGGTCTCAAAGGTTCCCGATGGCTCTAGATTCACCAAAAGACATGGTTTTCTACTCGACTTGGTTACCTCAGGTTTTGAAGAAGACATGATGAGAGTCCTATTCTAGTTCTTCGATCCTAAGCACCACTGTTTCACTTTCCCGGATTACCAATTGGTGCCCACGATGGAGGAGTTCTCTAAGTTACTTGGAATACCTGTTCTCGACCAGATGCCTTTTACCAGTCTAGAAGACGTTCCAAAGCCTGAAGTCATTGGAGCTACTTTACATCTGAAGAGGCTAGACATTGTGTCTAATTAGGAAACAAGGAGTGGAGTCAAGGAGTTTCTTGCTAAGTTCCTGATTGAGAAGGCTCAATTGTTCCTAAGCGCTATGAGTTACCATGCTTTTGAGGAGGTATTGGCTTTGTTGATCTATGGGTTGGTGTTGTTCCCTAATCCAGACCAACTCATAGACGTGCACGCTATCAAAATATTTCTGACTCATAACCCGGTACCTACCTTGCTCGGGGATATTCTGCACTCGCTTCACACTCGTACTATCAAGGAGCGAGGGACTCTCATGTATTGCGTACCCTTACTATCCAGGTGGTTTATTTCGCACCTTCCTCGGTCAGTGTTGAAGAATGAACAAAGGTTGCAGTGGTCTCGAAGGATAATGTCACTCTCCCATTCAAATATCTATTGGTGTGCCCGATCTCTTGAAGACTTCACTCTTATTGATCATTGTGGGGAATTCCCTAATGTACCACTCCTTGGCATTAGGGGAGGCATCACCTATAAACCTTCGCTAGCCTTGCGCCAGTTTGGTTATACTCGAAGGGATGGTCCTCATGATATGCTTATTCAGGGTATTGTGTTCGATTATGAAGATGATCCTCAATGTTACCATCAAAGGTTTATACGCGCGTGGAATAAGGTGTATAAGATTGAAAGCAGGACCTTGGGACAGAAAAACTCCATTCCTTTGGAGCCTTACCTCAGATGGGTGCGCACTCATGCTCGAGATCTTATTATGCCATATCCTGCTGTCAGACCAGTGATTGTTGAACCTGAGTTTGAGGGAGATGTTCCTCAAGTCATTCTCCATCCAGATATACCTACCGATCTTGAAGAGCTACAGAAGTCCTGGGTTCAGATGAAAGAAGAAAGGGACACCTTTGAGACTCAGTTCTATGCTAGTGAGAAGAAGGTATTGGAGTTGACGAAATTACTTCATGAGGAGCAGAGCATCAATGCTTACATCGGCACAAAGAGGAAGCGCCTGTGGGAGACTTGAGTCTTGAGTCCTAGGTCTTAGGCATTTTTGAATTTGCTTTTTGAAATTTCCTTTCATTGTAGCTCAAGAGGCATAAAAAAAATGAATTTTAAGTTTACTAATAAAAGTTTTCCTTTTGTTTCTGTTTGTTTGCAAAGATAAACTCTAAAGTCCTTGAAATCATTGCATATGCATCTACATCTCATAATCATTGCATAGCAAGTTTCTAAGACAGGTCTCTCATCTTCTCGCTGCTTATTTCAGAAGAAATGGCTCTCGAACAAACCGTCAAAGATCTCCAGGCCCAGAACGCCTAGTTCTAAGAGCTGATCCTGAACTTGTCCAAGGGGCAAGAAGAACTGAAAGCACTTCTGACCAAGAAGAAGAAGAAAGCAAGAAAATCAACTGGCGTCATCAACATGGGGAGGAGATTCAAAGGTCGGGTTAAACAGGTCAAGGAAATTGGGATCCCAGTAGACCAAGATGGTGAACTGGATGACAACTATGAAAGTGACAAACATGAGGAAAATAGTAACCACGGCACCGGTGGACACTCTGAAGAGGAAGATGATTATTTGGATGATCAGTATCCCCCTGGTGATGAGAAATACAAATTACTTGAAGAACGTCTGATGGCCATGGAGGTTCAGAAAGTACCTGGTTTGGATTTTGAGGATTTGGGCTTGGTTTCAGGAGTTGTCATTCCTCCTAGGTTCAAAATTCCCATGTTTGCTCAATATGACGGTGTGTCTTGCCCGAAGCTGCATTTGAGATCTTATGTCCGAAAGATTCAGCCACGTACTACTGACAAAAAGTTGTCGATACATTTTTTTCAAGAGAGTTTGTCTGGAGCTCAATTGGAGTGGTACTATCAACTTGAGAGCACCAATATTCGTACCTGGAATAATTTGGCTGAAGCTTTCTACCGGCAATACCAATATAACTCTGATTTGGCGCCAACTCGAATGCAACTCCAAAGCATGTCCATGGGCCCTAATGAAAGTTTCAAAGAGTACGCCAAAAAATGGAGAGATCTTGCAGGCAGGGTTCAGCCTCCTTTGGCTGACAGAGAGTTGGTTGACATGTTCATGAGCACACTAACTGGTCATTTCTATAGTCATCTACTTGGAAGCTCGTCATCCGGTTTCATCGAGCTGATATTGACATGAGAACGTGTTGAAAATGGAATTCGAAGTGGTAAAATACAAGTGGCTACATCTTCAAACACTACAAAGAAGCCACATAATGGGAAGAAGGAATCTAATGTTGTATACGGCTAGAAAGGTCACAACCAATCTGTTGGGCAGTTCTGATCTCTGTACCGGTGCCACAACAACAACAAGGTAGTCAGCGTAAGCAGGATACACCCAGGAGACAGTTTACAAAGATCAATATGTCATTGGCTCAGGCGTTGCAGCTTATGCTGAAGGCAGAGTTGGTTACTTTGAAGGATCCTCCTAGGAATCCTAATACTTCCGCTCCTAGCTATAATCCTGATGCAAGGTGTGCATACCATTCTAATAGTCCTGGACATGATACGAACAGCTGTTGGGCGCTGAAGAACAAGATTCAAGACATGATTGACGCTAAGGAGATTGAGTTTGATCACCCTGAGACTCCTAATGTGATTACCGCTCCTCTTCTGAATCATGACAAGATCATTAGTGTTATTAATGATGGTTCTTATGTTGCTACTGTGGTTAACTTGACTACTCCTCTATCAATTGTTAAGAAGAAGTTGTTGCAAGCCGATTTATTTCCGGGCTGCGTTGAAAACTGTCATTATTGTGCATCTTAATCCAATGGTTGTGTGAAGCTGAAAGAGGGCATTCGGCGTTTGATGGACGACCGTACTATACTGTTTGAGAAGATTCCTTCTATGGAGAGCTTATGTGAAAGTTTGTCCCGAGGTCTAAAGTTTGAGGACGTATCTGTGGTTACTAATTCCAAAACCCCTGTGATGATCACCTCTAAAGTTCCTGTGAAGATTACTACCGAGCCTAGAGTGGCTCCCCTGATTATCACTACGCCCGGTCCGATTCCATATTCCTCTAGCAAGGTTATCCCTTGGAATTATGGTGCTGATGTTTACATTCATGGTGTCAAGCAAGAGCCTTTGACTGATGAAACTGCTGAAGTTACTAATCCCGATGTCAACAATATCGTCGGGACTAGTAAGGTTACCCAAAGTGGAAGAATTTTCTCCCCAGAAATCTCTCCGAAGACTGTTACTACTCCAGTTCGTATCTCTGCCTCCGAATCAATTACTGAGACTCGAGACAAAGAACTGGTGGTTGAGCCTGCCCAAATGAAGACCCCGGGTGAAACTACTATCGAAGATCCCTCCAAAGAAATGGAGGAAGTGCTGAAAATTATCCGCAAGAGTGATTACAATGTTGTTGAACAGTTGGGGCACACCCCCTCCAAGATCTCTATGCTATCTCTGTTGTTGTGCTCTGAGGCCCATGCTAAGGCTTTGGTGAAGTTTTTGAAATCTGCGCATATGCCGCAGGAAATCTCTGTTGACCAGTTTGAAAATTGTGTCGCTAGCCTGACAACTGATAATGGTCTAGGATTTTCTGACGCTGATATGACTCCCGCCGGAAGGAACCACAATAAGGTCTTGCATGTCTCCATTGAGTGTAGGGGCACTACTCTATCTCATGTACTGGTGGACACGGGTTCCTCATTGAATGTATTGCCGAAGATTTCTCTAGACAAGCTTGACTGTGAAGGGGTTGTGCTGAGACCCAGTGATGTTGTGGTGAGAGCTTTTGATGGTTCAAAGAGATTAGTGCACGCAGAGGTTGATCTTCCAATCAGAGTGGGTTCTCAAGTCTTTGTTTCTACTTTCTATGTAATGGACATTCGTCCTGCCTATTCCTGTCTGCTTGGGTGCCCTTGGATACATGGGGCAGGCGTTGTGACTTCTACCTTACATCAGAAGCTGAAGTATCCCGTGAAAGGCAGGATTGTCACCGTCTATGGTGAAGAAGAGTACATGGTTAGTCATTTGAATACTTTCAAGTATGTTGAGATGGATGGCGAATTCCTCGAGACTCCTTGTCAAACATTTGAATTGGTTCCGCAGATTGTTCCTATTGCTAAACCAGTTCCTACTGTCCCCAAAGTCACTAGAGTATCTCCTGCAATGGCTTCCCTAAAGGATGCTAGAGCTGTGGTCGAAGAAGGTCGGGGCACCATTTGGGGTCAGCTTCCTGACATCCCTTACAAGTCTGAAAATTTTGGTTTGGGCTTCACTTCAGAGGCTCAGAGAGTTGTACGTCGTGCTCGTGCTATTCTATCACCAACAAAGGAGTTCATAAAGATCAGGTCAATGCTGTGGAAGATGCTGATAGTGACTGTGATCTAGACAGTTGGATCTTTCCTACCATTGGCAGTGGGCTCAACAATTGGAAGACTGAAGATATTATTCTTATCTCCTTTAGTCAGGAGTAAATGCGATTTTCTGTTTTTCTTATTTTCGAAGTTTGGTTTTGTAATTTGAACAATAAAACTTTTAAGCCTCATGCCTAGCCCGGGGCACAATGGCCCATTTGTTAGGGTTGTCATTTCAATCCATATTTTCATTCAATAAATCAATGGACGTTTCACATTCAAATTTTGCGCTCTTTGTCTTTTCTTTTACTTTATATTCATCAAAATAGCTATGTGTTCTTACACACACCCACGCGATAAATTACAGATCCACATCCACTCTGGATCCCATTGATAACGGTTCTGCTATTGTCAATTATGACTTCGAAAATCCGATCTACAAGGCCGAGGACGAAGGTGAGGAAGATTGTGAAGTGCCTAGAGAGCTTGCTAGACTATTAGAGCAAGAAGAAAAGATCATACAACCGCACAAAGAGCCAGTCGAGGTCTTAAATCTAGGTACTGAGGAGGATAAGAAAGAAATCAAGATAGGTGCTGGATTAGAAGACCGTGTCAAGAAAAGACTGAATCAGATGCTACGTGATTATGCTGAGATTTTCGTTTGGTCTTATGAAGATATGCCAGGACTTGATACTGATATCGTGGTTCACCGTTTACCGATGAAGGAAGGTTGTCCTCCGATAAAGTAGAAGGTTCATCGTATGCGCCCTGAGATGTCTTAAAAGATCAAAGCCGAGGTTATGAAGCAATTCAATGCAGGTTTTCTAGCTGTCACATCATATCCTCAGTGGGTTGCAAATGTGGTACCGGTGCCTAAGAA
This sequence comes from Lathyrus tuberosus, assembly GCA_022829125.1. Taxonomy (NCBI): domain Eukaryota; kingdom Viridiplantae; phylum Streptophyta; class Magnoliopsida; order Fabales; family Fabaceae; genus Lathyrus; species Lathyrus tuberosus. The sequence goes on from JALAZF010000018.1 coordinate 17,582,629, forward strand.
GGATGATAAAGTTTGTATGTGTGTGGACTATAGGGATCTGAACAGGGCAAGCCCCAAAGATGACTTTCCTCTCCCACATATTGATGTTCTGGTAGACAACACTGCTCAGCACAAGGTATTCTCATTCATGGATGGTTTCTCAGGTTATAATCAAATCAAGATGGCACCTGAAGACATGGAGAAGACTACATTCGTTACACAGTGGGGAACCTTTTGTTACAAGGTAATGCCATTTGGTTTGAAGAACGCAGGGGCAACCCCTTTCTCTTTAGCCTATGGTATGGAGGCAGTTTTACCTGTTGAAATTCAGATTCCTTCCCTAAGGATTATGAAAGACGCAGGTTTAGATGAAGACGAATGGATTCAGAGTCGACTTGACCAAATAAATTTGATTGATGAAAAGAGCCTCGCGGCTGTTTGTCATGACCAAATGTATCAGAAGCGTATGATCAAGGCCTTTAACAAGAAAGTCAAGCACCAAGTGTACCAGGCCGGTGATTTGGTAATAAAGTGTATCATACTACCACAGGGTGATCCCAGGGGCAAATGGACTCCCACATATGAAGGTCCATTTGTAATCAAGAAAATATTTTCTGGCGGCGCTATGATGCTTACTACTATGGACGGTGAAGATTTCCCGCACCCTGTGAACGCGGACATAGTCAAAAGATACTACCCATAAAAAGAGACCCGCTAGGTTGACTGGCCTAGGCAAAAATAAGGGCATCCCGGCGAACCAAAAGGATTCGGGAAAAAATTAGGGATATATATACAAAAGAACTGTACATCTGGCAAGTCGAAAACCTGAAAAGGCAGCTTGGGCAAAAAAGGGTATCCCGGTGGACTGAAAACCTGAAAAGGCGGTCCAGGAAAAAGTTAGGGATTAAAGCATACGACTATGTCCCGTTGGATTTCCGGCTTAGTTTTATCAAGTTCGAATGGTGCAGATCAATCCAGTCATCTTCCTTCCGACAGTAAGGGATGAGATGCTTGAAGATATAGTGGCAATAGCAGAGTTGAAACTCAATGGGATCATTTCCACATAATTGTTTTTCTTTGTTTATCACTTTGCACTTTTTTAATTTTTACGACAATTTCCTCTTACTAGGATTTCTGTCTCCTTGTACAAAAATGCCTGTTTATAGGCCAATTTCAAAATCAATACAAATCTATTTTCAAATTCAAAATTGTTTTTACTTGCCTTGTTTTGTTTGCGTAAACGTCAAATGGGTATTTTGAATGAGTATATGCACTTGAATATGATTGAAGTTTACCAAGAATATACGTGAAAACAATAATAGCATTTACTAAGGACTCTAGGATTTGGGATAATGTTCAAGATGTCCACGAACCCCCATAGAGCCAGTTGCATGGAAATATCCCCACAGAGCAGTCTCCATGGACTATCTCTATAGAGCTATCTTCACAAGCTCATCCCCAACAGAGATATATTCCCCGATAGAATTAGTATGCCCTCAGACAGAAATTGGGGCATCTTCCAGCGATCCACTTCCATATATTTGATGGACAGCTTGGCATGATCGTCTCCCCTAATGGGTCCCCTAGAAGATAAAGAAGTGGATCACTTCCCCAGCATACAGCAGAAATTTCCTCAACGCAGCCTATGAAATTCTAATCCCCATCGGAGATTATTCCCTCTATGTAGTATATAGAATTCTCTCCCCCAGCAGAATTTATTCAAGGATGCTATCCCCAGTAGAGTCATTCCAAACAGGATCTGAAGATTTATTTTTCCATCCCCAGCAACAGTCGGGGATTTATTTTCCCCAATCAGACGTTACTATTCAAAGCCACCGCTACTTTCAACGACATCTCATGCCCATACATCATTTACAATACATCATAGCATATGCATACAAAACGCATATAACATTCTCATTTTTTTTAAGAGCATCATTATGCAATGCATTACATATATCATGACATTGCATAAAACTAACTTGGTTTTTTTCAAGTTAGTTCTCAAACGGACAAATATTGTCAACAGTTATCATCCTTCAGATACAATCAGTCGAAGATTCATTCTGACACTCCTTTGGATACAGTCAGGAGTAGACTCATTCCAGTACATCTTTTAGATACAGTCGATCGAAGACTCATTCTAATACTAATTTTTCAGATACAGTCAGGCAAAGACTCATTCTGACCTCCTTATAGATACAGTCAAGACATAGACTCATTCTAGAACATCAAATAGATACAATTAAGGCATAAGAATCACTTTGGCATTCCCTAGCACGTCTGCTAGATACCGTTGGACACAGACTCATTCTAGTATATTTCTCAGATACAATCAAACCTAGACTCATTCTGATACTCCTATCAGCAGTTACTTTGGATGGCGTCTGTAAGACCATCTCCATCCTGTGCCCATTCAAGCAATACAATCAACCAACAAGCATTACTTCGTGCACCCGTGAGTGCAAATTTCTGGGCACTTAAGTGTTCAATCCTCTTCTACCTTCAGATCATGAATGGCAGACATGCCAATCTAACTCCTCAGGTTTAAGAAGATTGAACAGGGGCAGTTGTTGTACCCCAAAATTTGCCCGCCCTATTTCTAACATTTAAATTATTTTTAACTTTGATTTTATAAGTTTTTTGGTTCAATTTCACTAATATTTTAACAGTAATTTTTATTCAAAAATAGGTAACAGTTTACTTTAAATTGTTTAAATAACAAATAGTTGTTTGACCTTCATATGCTTTCAAGTGCATTTTTATTTCGAATAAACAAGATAGCACAATTGGTAAAGAGTAAAAAGCTTGCAAGCATAAGGTCACGGGTTCGAATCCCATTATCTGACTTTTTTTTTACTAACTTTATTTCCATTTTAAAATCACAAAAATTATATTTTTTTATTATTTATTTTTAATTTTCGTTTTTATTTTAAGGCATTTTTAAAAATATTTATTTTTTACCAAAAAGGATAAAAAAATCATAATAAATACAAAAAATATTTCCTTTCTTGAGTACTTGTTTCCTATTGGTCAATCTGTGTCAGTTTCTGTCATACTCAACTTCTGATTGGTCAGCTTGCTAACCAAGGAAGATCTTTTGTCAATTTTATTCCCCTTTTTGCCCTTTAACCTTATTTTCCCATGCTATAAATTGCCCTCTATTTTCACAAAATAGTAAAAAATCACAAAACCTCTCAAGATCAACTCTATCTTTCCGATCCGCCGCTCACCGGACTACCTCCAGTCGCCGCTCCTCCGCTGTTCGTACAGTCTGTACAGTCCGTACAACCGTACAGTCCGTACAACCGTACGAGATCCGCCGCTCCTTCGTCGTCCACAACCGCACGAGATCCGCCTCCTCTCTCTGTTTTTTTAAATAATAAGGGTTCGTATAAAGTTTTTCTGACATTTTTTTTTCTTTTCATTTATTTATTTATTTGCTATTTAAATTCCTAGAAAAATTGTATAGGTCGCACAATTTTTTCTTTTTGTAATAGCCGTAGTTTTATTTCCCGCAAGGTTTGTTATACTTATGTATCTCTCCCAAAGCCTTGTAATAGCGTAGGGATTTTACTTTCCGCACTTTACTTTCCGCTATTTTATTTTACAACTGTGTAGTAATTAGGGTTTGTATGGAAAAACTAAAAAAAACAATCTAGAAAACCCTAATTCAAGATAAATAATTGAAACTAATCCACTCAATCACACTTACACCTCTAGGGTAGCCTCTCTCAGTTGCCTTACGAACATTAGTCATGTCCCTCGAAAGTAAGGGTACTTTAGCAAAAGACGCTTACGAATAATATCATCATAGTCCCTTCGATTAAAGATCATAGGATGAAATGGAGAGGACCTAAAGTTAGTCTAAGATGACATGACAGTCAACAAAGAGAGCTATTTCCTTTGGAATTAGGGCATATGTAACTTGTAACAACAAGGTGCCAAAAGGTGAAGCTTTAAGCACGTAAGATAACAACTAGGAATGGATTATAATGATCATAAAATAAAGAGAAAGAGACAGTCAGGACCAAAATCGATAATCATTAGATTAAGTACAAGAAAACTAAGTTACTGGTCATAAAATAAAAGTTACAATCGATATAATCAATAGTAAATCCTAATATTTGCTAAGCATACGGTCGAAATTGAAGAGATAAAAGTAAATAAATTAAAAAAATGATTTTTTTGGGATTTTTATTCATTAAAAAAAATCTAAACTAAACAGATCCAAGTAACTACTATTGAATATTAAATCAAAACAAGAAAATATATTTTAAACTAAAATCTTTAATTATGATAAAACAATATATCAAGATAATTAATTAAAATAACATAGACATGATAGAACAATAAAAAACAAAGAAAATAAACAAAAGGATAAAGAGATAGAGATGGACCGAAAATGATGATTGAAGCCCAAAGGAGATCCGGGTTCACTGACCCAATCTGAAGTTGATTGTTGAAAGAAGGATGAGAACCCTAACAACACACTGCAGCATACGAGCACTTCATTCATCTTCTTCTTATCGCCTCGCTTCACATCTCTCCCATTCGTTCTTCTCTGCTCGCGATTTCAATCAATTTAATTCCAAACTACGGTGCGTTGTGTCTCTCGATTTCAATCTCCCTTGGCGACAATGAATAACAACAGTGAGTTATCGGTTGGCTTTGTAAGTCATGGTGTGGTGGTGGTTCGAACGTGCATCATTCGATGGGATAAACTTCACGCGATGGCTGTGTAGGTTAGTGTCCAATATTGTCATGATTTTTCTGGTGAATTCGTCTCTGTAGTGTATGTGTGATGTGAATTTCTTTTGGATTTCTTGTTTCTCCGTGTGTGTTTTCTCTCGGGTATGAATGTGGTAATTGTGATCTTCCCCCTTCTGCTTCAATTCCTCTCTGTATTTATAGGCTTCACCCTCAATTATGAAACATCAATGTGAAATAATGCTGCTGATTTTTTTGTGTTGCTCATATGATAAAGACTTTCTATGTTCGTACCGGCATGTTTTTGTTTGTTTTGGAATGATTCGAAAAGTGTCGGGAACATGTGAAACACCGGCTGTGATTATATTTTCGTTTTCGAATTGCCGTATCTGAAATGAATTAATTTGCTTCATTGCTACAGGAATTTCCATGTTGGAGAAAGTACTAACACCCAGATGGCATATTGTATTAACAAAATGGTTGGGAGCTTCTCATATTCAACACAAACTTTCTTGCAGCTATCTTTGCATTTTCATGGGTACCAACCACAACAACTCTTATTGCCTGACCCACATATATGACATATTCCACGGAAAGAAAGCATTGGTGTAGCATAGAGTTTGGAGACTCGTCGGCTTCGAGTCAAGCTATGAAATGACACGTTGGAATTTCTAGGAGCATGTAGCATGTATTTTTAGTCATGGCTTGGGTTTGATAATCTTGGCATGAAAATAGCATCAAATCTCATACTGGCAATTTGAAGCTTTCATGTAACAATACAAAATCTCTAAGCTCTTAAATTTGGCACATGTTTTGAAATTAGACTTTTTGAACTTTTGTAATGACATTAATTTGAGCTTATTGTGTAATGAACTTTGTAAGGACCCATTTGAACTTGAAACTTGTAAACAATGAATCAAACCAAACTTCAATGCAAATCTTTATTTACTTTACCACTTTAAAGTGCATGGTTCATAAACTACCGAAAGTTCAAACTCTTCCACTTGACAACTAAAGATCCAACTTCGCAAATAAGACCGAACTGTGCCATGAGAAATCCATTGAAAGGGAGGATACCACTTGTAACTTGCTACGAAAATCATAACCAGTCCTTAAATGACCGTACTCAATACCAACAGCAAGAAGACCCTAAATCTCTGGGGCATACACTAAAGAAATCTTGAGGGAAATGACCAGTAGAAATTTTAGGACTTTTGAATCAGAATCCAACGGTCACATCTTAAAGTATGACTGAGAAAACGAAAACCATCTCCACTTGAAAAATAAAATTCCTGCACAAACCCGTTAGTGATAAAGCATGCAGATATGCGAGATGATGCACACAGAGATGATGAAATCTTACGGTAAAAAATTAGGGTATGACACAAACAATGTCCAAAAGCTAAATTGAATTTAAACTGTGAAATCACAACGCAATGGAAAGATAGGAAAAATACAACATTGCCACAATATTATATTACAAACCAAAACTCGACGAATCGAAATGAGTTGCTATCGCGAAGCGCATCATCGCAAAGTGAATCAAAATAAGGCGCAAAGAAAAGGAATTGATGCAACAAATAATCTATTTATCAATTAAAATAGCAATTAATCAATTAACATCTAATTAACTAATCAATTAAATAAGTAATTGATTAAATTAAGGGTTAAATAAGTATTAGGTCCCTGAAAATAACCCAACTTTGAGGTTTAGTCCCTAAAAAAATTTCCTTCAAACTTTGGTCCTCCCAAAGTTTTCCGTTTCTAACTCTAGTCCCGGATGACGTGGCGTGCCATGTGTGTAACCATTCCTTGCCACATGTATTTTATTGCATTGACCAGTCAAAAATGATTTTTTATGTTAAATTTATTCTCCTCCTTCTCTCTCTCACTCCTCTTCTTCTTTCCCTCTCCACCTTTCTCTCTACCCTCATTTCTCTTTCTCTCTCACACAATCCTTCTTTTTATTACAACAACAACATCAGAAATAACAAAAACAAGATCCTCTGTTATTATTCACTATGTTCAACAATGCATCTTACTCTCTTGTGATAATTTCTTTCATATAAAAAGTGATTTTCTTGTCCATTTTGCTTAATGCAGTGTGCGAGCTCCAAGGTAATAGCTACTTTTAGAACATATTTTATTGCAATCAAGTTAAAACAGTAAAAGGCACTTACGATGAAGTTGGTCTTTTGAAAAATTGAAGATCCCAAACATCTTGTGTTTATCTGATTTCGTATGATGGCCATTACATAGTTCCACAGTTTTAGTGTTTTTTTAAGGATCCATTGCATAGTTCCACATATAGTGTTTTTTTAAGTAGGTATAGAAGTTACATTAAAGACTATAAACTCATTGATGTTACAATCAATACAATAACGTGTATTAGTGTATTATGTCCTCTGATGTATAGGGATATCAGATACATGAGTTCGAGTTCGAACCGAGACATCTCACTTATTGTTATATAGATTGCATTTTGTGGTTTGGTTATGATCTCTCACTAGCATCTTATTTTTGCAGCCTTTTTTATCTTTGATGTTGTAGCAGAGGAAGAGCTATTATGAAGAAATCAGCATCAGAGGCCATTGTTTGGTAGATGTAAATATTACTAACTAATGTGAATAATATATACATCTAACAACAATACTTTAGTTTTGTTTTTGCTTGAGCGGTTAGGTTATTATAATTTGAACATGATAGTGATGATATGGTATTTTTTATTCTTTGAACATCTCACTTATTGTTATATTGATTGCATTATGTGGTTTGGTTATGATCTCTTACTTACAACTTTTTTTGCAACAGTTATGTTCTGGTGTAAGTATGTTTTGAAATTAATTTTATGCATGATTGCTCACAGAGTTATTTATGTATGTTGTTAGAATTTTTGAAACTGATAACTGGAAATATTTTTCATTAAACACACATATATATGTTATCTGATATGCATTACCACAATTAAAAGGTATACAAGATTTGCACCAAATTTGAGACACCAACATGTTTAATATAATAATTAAATTGGAAAATTAGAAACATGTATTTTTTTCAAATCATGTTTAATATGTATTTCACTGTAAGTTACTTATCATGTTTTTCAAAGCATGTTTAGTAATATGATTATTATGGTTTAAATGAATTCGACTCTGTTTCACTGTAAGTTATTTATCATGTTTTTTAAAGCATGTTTAGTAATATTTCACTGCAGTTGGTTTTGAATGAATTCGACTCTGTTTCGCAACAACAAGTAGCGGCATCGAGACTCAATGGCCATAACTTCAAGTATTGTTTGGTATGGTGTTCAAACATATAAATCAAAGAGGAGAGTAAAATAAAGGGTTAAATAAGTATTAGGTCCCTGAAAATAACCCAACATTCAAGTTTGGTCCCTGACTGGTCAAAGAAATTATACACAGTTGGCAAGAAATGTTAGCACACATGGCACGCCATGTCATCCTCCGTTAGTGAAAACTAACGGGAGGGACTACAGTTGAAAAAGGAAAACATTAGGGGGACCAAACCTTGAAGAAAATATTTATAGGGACCAAACTTGAATGTTAGGTTATTTTCAGGGACTTAATACTTATTTAACCCTTAAATTAAATACTGAAAAAATAAAATTAATAAAATTAAAAGAAAAATAAAATAAAATAACAATCATGAGATGGATACAAAACATAGACATGGGGTACAAACATAGAAAAGAAGTGTAGATTCTAAATGGCTCAAACTTAAAAACTAAACCACATTTAATTTTAAACAAACATATAATATATAAAAAGAAAAAAAGAAAGAAGAAAAAAATTATAAAAAAGAAAAAGAAAATGTTGTATGAGGGAAGCCCCCTCCACTTCTAAAAAAATTGAGAAAATGTTGTATGAGAAAAAGAAAAAATTCAAAAAGACATCTAATTAAAAACCATCACGTGGCGTGGCAAAGAAATTAAAAAAAAACAAAGGGTGTGTTTGTTTCAAGGTTAGAAAAAATATTCCCGGAAATATGACTATGGGAATGCAATATTCCTATGTTTGATTGAAGTTTTAAAAAATTATTTCAAGGTACTTTTTATTCTCAAGAATCATATTTACACATGGTTCTTCTATTTTTATTCCAAGGCTTAAATGGTGGGAATATAATATTCCCATAGGAATAAGTTCAACCAACCATAACTTCCCACTACCAATCATATTTATTTAAATTTTTATTTTTTTTAATTTTAAATTATATAATTTTATAATTATTCCTAGGAAACTTTTAATTTTACCAAACACATAAGTAGGAATAATATTCCTGAAAATAATAATCCTGGGAATATAATTTCAAGGAATATGATTTGAAATCTTGAAACAAACACACCCAAGAAAAACCTCTCTCTCTCTCTCTCTCTCTCAATTTATGTCAGAAATACTCTTATTCTCTTTTTTTTTTGCCTCTCTCAATTTCTAGCATCTCTCTCCTTATTTTCATTCTCAAATTTCATGTTTCTCAAATAAATTAAAAAAACAAAACAAATCCATTTAAAATTCAACAACAAAAAACAAAAATAAAAGTGGAAAGCAAGAGAATATCAGATGTAGTTGTGTTCTTGGTGATGTTATGGAAGAGAGATGATGTAAGGGTCGTTGTTTATGTGGATGTGTTTAGTGGTATGTTTTTTAATGTTAGAAGGTGGAAGAGTTTTTGAATCATGAAGCTATGTTGGTTTTTGAAAGTGGAGGTATGATTGGTTTGTAGTGTTGTTGTTTTCCTTTCATGAAAAATGGAAGAGTGTGTTAGTATGGCTAGTTTGGTTATGTGAACATAGGTGAGAAGGTTGTTGTTATAGTGTATTATGGTGAAAAAGATCATGGTTTGATTGACATGGATATGAGTTTATTGTTGTGAGTTTTTGTGGCTTTTGATTGTTGTTTTCTGGTGAAGTAGTAGAAATAGTGAAGTTGTAGAAATTATGAAAAAATGGAGGTGGAAAGTGTTATGAAGGTTAGTGTATGTGTTTGAAATATGAAAGATGGTAAACATGAAAAAGAAAAAAAAAAGCAGTAGATAGTGTGGATGATGAATATGAGAAAATAAAGTGTGTGTGGTATGTATTGGAGATTTATGTGGTGTTGATGTTGCAGCAAGTTGTATTTTGGTGAAAAATGATAAAAAGTGGTGAAATGAAGTGAGTGTATTTCACATGAAAAACTGAGAAAGCTTTAAGTATTTTTGTTCCTTGATGTTGGGATAGGATAATGATGGTATATTTTAGAACATCAAGACATTAACGGAGGAATAAACAAATGGTTTGGTAGTGTATAATGGTTGACGTGTTTTCAAAAAATCAGAAAGTGAGGAACTTGTATACTAGTGGCGGCTAGGTATTGGTCTGAGTTGTTTGAAATTGAGAGAGATAAATGGATCTATCGAGGTGTGTCGCCTGGTAATTGATTCTCATGAGCCAATAAAACCATATATAGTGGCACAACTAGGGTTACTTAAATTACTATCTTGCCAATAATGCCATCAATTCTCTTTTAGGGACAAAATTAAATAAACTAATTAAAATTAAAAATAAAACCAAACACTTAAAAATAACTAAAATAAAATAAAAATAAAAACACCCTCTATTTAAATATCTCGGATATTTTGACAAAAAATAAAAACAAAAGGAAATAAAATGAAAAAAAAATCGAGTGCAAAAATGCTCGAAAAATTAAACTAAATGCACTAAAATGATCAACGCTAAATAAACTTCTTGGAAACATACATGTTTTGATCAAATTTTAAAATAAAAAATGATCGGTTAAAAGGCCCAGGTTGATCAAAATGCGACCGAAAAAGGAGTCAGAAAAATAAAATGAGTACGTCAGGTTAAACTACGTGAACCGTAGATTAATACAATTGATATCTACAAGCTCCATTTTGAAATTTTTTGCCCATTACTTTCACGTACATTTGAAAATCAGTTCAACCGATATGTCTATAATTTAAAATATTTATTATTATCGACATTTTAAGCATCATGCATGATGAAATGCATGTTATGCTATGCAAATGATGCGAAAGTCATGATAAATGCGTTGATTTGATGATTCAGAGTCAAAATTGGGGTGTGACAGTTGCCCCTATTTAAGTATCTTCGACCAAAGAATATGAAGAATGTTAATCTTTGTATGATCGCTGTGGGAGATAGTTAAATACTTAAAGACCCAAATTTTGTCCTTGAATGCAGACGGAATGATATGAAATATTGTGTCGTACCCTAAATTGTGCTCATGCTTCATATGCTTTCTAGTGGCACTTTATTTTGAATAAATAAAATGGCACAATTGGTATAATAGCATCCTTAAGGAGTTATAGGGGAGGTAGGTCATGAGTTTGAATCCAACATTTCTCACTTTTAGTAATTTTTTCTCTTTTATTTGTTTTTCTTTACTTCTAACTTTTTGCATTAATTACAAATCACAAAAAATATTTTTTATTTATTAAAATCATGATTTTATGCATAAAATAGTCATAAAATCATAAAATAAAATAAAAACCAATCAAATCTTTTTTTCTCATTATTATTATTAGATTATTTTTATTATTTATTTTTTTTTTTTTAATTCACAAAGCCATGAATCCATCATAATTCATTGGCTTGGTCCCCAAGAAACAAATAAGATCAATCAAATACAAATTTTCCTAAACAATTCAATTAGACATTCAATTCTCGACCTAATTCTACTCTATAAATATGACTCCTTTTCTCATATTTTTATCATCCACAATTTACAAATATATCCTAAAAATTGTTGCTCTTCACATCGAAGAACAACAACAACTAACCCTAATCCAGGCTTCTATCGTCCCTGCAACCAAAGAAAAAAACAAGAAAATGAGTTAGACGGAATTCAAAGCGGAAATAGGAAAGAAAGAAAAGAGCAAGGAAAAAGAAACATTACCTCTAACCAGGGAAATCCTTCTTCCTATAGGTTGATTCTTCGCCCTATTTATCCTTTTGAATAATATATATATATATATATATATATATATATATATATATATATATATATATATATATTGTTGTTATTGGATCTGATTATTTTAATCTGTTTGTTTAAAATTGTGTGTTTTAAGGTGTGTTAGTACTAATTTTCAAATAAGATGTCTCAAATAAAAATAAAATTAACATAGCATTTTTTTTTATCATAAATCCCTTACTATTATAAATTTAATTTTTAAGTCGAATGTTGTATCATAATTAAAATTGAGTGGAATCAAAAACTAGTAAACTATTTCTAAAATACTATAATCTATTTTAAACTATTCCAATTAAAAAAATTATTAAAAAATATGTAACACGTTTTTTTCTTAAAAAAAAAAGATAATTTGAATCCAAATCCTAGTCTAAATTAATCACTTGTATCCCATATTCTTCCAACACAACATCAGTACACAAAAAATATTAATGTTATATTTAGTATTAAAAAAATTCCACAAGAGGCAAAGGTAAATACTTAATATATATTCTACCTATGAAGCACAGACACTTCAAATACGACACGGACACCGACACCGCAATATTGATAAAAATTTAAAAAATGAATAAATTGAAGGTAATTACAAGTGTCAGTGAAGGTGTCGGCGTCCGACACGGACACGAACACGCCATTTTTCAGAAGTGTCGGTGCTTCATAGTATTCTACACCTCTAATATTTTTATTGTGTGTTTCTAAATCCCCTTTTAAATAAAATTATATGTAATAATTACTTATAATATAAATATAAATAAAAATAACAAAATAATAATTATTAATTAGTGTTATAATTTAAAATTATTTAAATTAATTTAGGATTTAATATAATAATGAGATTAATAACAAAATAATTAAATAATTATCTAGACAATTATAATTAACATGGAAAATATATAATTAGGGGTTTAAATTGGGATTAGGGTTAATTTTGTAATTAAACATAATTGAATTAATAATTAGTTATAATGATTAATATTTCCCCTTGATAAAAATATTAAAGATAATGAAAAATAGAATTATGGAATATTAATTAATCAAGAATTTAGGGTTAATTAAAGGGATAACTTTGGGATAATTATGGCATAAATTTCTAGGGTTTCAGGGGAAAAAATTAGGGATAAAAGTCAGGGATAAGGGATATGGTATTTGCGTTTATTAAATTTTTTATATTTTGGTTAAAATAATTATACATATAATATTACAATAGGTTTACTTTCTTGAATCAAAATAATGGAAATTTTGCAATAAATCAAAAGGGATAAAATCAATCTAACACACCTCAAATCGTAAGTCCTCAGCCCTTGTGCCTTGAGGCATTTTTCAAAATTTAAACATTTCTCCACCCCGATGAGTCAGAACTTTTCAAGTGATAAAAACAACGAACACAACAACATTTTATACAAGAAATACGGTGCTCTGATCCTTCATCCAACATGTAATACCCCATATTATCTAAATGCTCAATTGGATATTATATGAGATCAGATGAGTATCTATGTGTTCTATCTTAAGTAAATTGGATTAATGGAATTCTCTAAGTGCTCTAAGTGTTGTCAATTGTGATCAATAGAGCAACTAGTGAACTCTGAAGAGATCAATTATTTTATAAAAGAGACGGATCAATATTTACTAGTTCAAGAGAGTATATTATGGTAACTCTAATAATCGATCATTTGGTGTTAGACGACAAAATATCAATTGGAGATGTTTTACTCTATTGGATTATATTATATAATAATAGTATTATATATGTATATATTTGTAAAGAGAAAGAAAAAAAAGGAAAGATAGTAAAGAAGAAGAAAAGAGAAAGAAGAGAAAGGAATAGAAGAGAAGAGGGAAAGAGAAAAAAACTTGCGAAGAAGATTGTATCATTGTTCATCATCTTCTTCAACCTCCTCTTCGATTACCAGGTGGGTTCTAGTTAGAAACTTTAAGTTCTAGGTGTTAGAGATTATTAGAGCTTAAGTTAGAAAGTGATAAAAATGCTTAATCTTACCAAAATCATGTTTCTAACGGATGACATTCGATATAAATTACGTAGTGTAGTCGGAATATGCATGTGATCATTTGATGATACTTGTTTTTGTTGGTGTACAAGGTGAATTAATGGATGAAAAGAAAAGAATATATTATAAAGAGAATGACGGCTACAAAAGAATAAAGTCTCTCTTACAATGACATCTACCACTAGTCTATTTATAAGCTAAAACTAGGGCTACAAAGGCAACAAACAAAATACTAAAATACCCTCTAACAAACTTAATGATTAAGTTTGTGAATATAAATTATTATTTCTAATACCATCCGTTAATTTATATTTCCTCAAAACTAACAACACCAATTCCATCCCTTGGACGAAGAAATTGATCAGTCTTGATAGCCTTCGTCAGAACATCTGCCAACTGTTTCTGGGTGCTACAGTGCTCAACTTCTAACACTCCACTCTGAACCTGATTTCTCAGAAAATGATAGTTGGTCTTAATATGCTTGCTTCTCCCATGCAACATTGGGTTTCTGGCAAGATTGATTACAAACTTGTTATCAATCATCATCTTCAGAGGCTTGTTTACCTTGATCTTCAGATCCTGCAGCAAGTTCAGAATCCACACAGCTTGGCATGCAGTAATAACACCTGCAATATATTCAGCTTCACAGGTTGACAACGCAACAACAGGTTGCTTCTTAGAACACCAAGAAATAGGGCCTCCCAGGAACTTGAACAAGTACCCAGAAGTACTTCTTCTATCTACTCTGTCTCCATACCAATCAGAATCTGAATAACTCAGAAGTTCTGATTCAATCTTTCTTCCAGAAGGAAATAACACTCCATACTTCAGAGTTCCCTTGATATACCTCAGAATCCTGACAGCAGCTTGGTAATGGGCCCACTTGGGTTTACTCGTGAATCTGCTAACCATTCCAACTGCATAGTAAATATTAGGTCTGGTATTACACAAATACCTCAGAGAACCAACCAACTGTTTGAAGGTTGTAACATCCACATCCTTACCATCAGAATCAGAATCCAGTTTCTGATTTGTATCTGCAGGTGTGATAGCAGCCTTATAATTCTGCAGCTTAAATCTCTTCAGAATCTCACGTTCATACTTCAGCTGAAGCAAAATGATACCTTTCTCAGAATACGTGAACTCCATCCCTAGAAAGTATGTCATTTTCCCGAGATCAGTCATTTCAAACTCATTCATCAGCACCTTCTTGAACATAGCTAGTTCTTGTTCAGAACTTCCTGTCAGCAGTATGTCATCAACGTACAAACACACCAGAATCATATTGCCTTCAGAGATATGCTGAACATAAACACCGTATTCCATCTCACATTTCTGAAAACTCTGCTTCTTGAAAAATGAATCAATCTTCTGATTCCAGGCTCTGGGCGCTTGCTTCAATCCATACAAAGCTTTATGTAATCTGTACACCATCCCTTCCTTATTCTTTTTCACAAATCCAGGAGGTTGTGACACATAAGCTTCTTCTTGTAATGGACCATTCAGAAATGCATATTTCAAATCTAAATGCATCAGAGGCCAATTCCTGTTAGCAGCTATGGCAATCACGAGTCTGATTGTTTCATGTCTCGCTACAGGTGTAAACACTTCAGAATAATCCAGCCCAGGTTTCTGCAGAAATCCTCTTGCTACTAACCTCGCTTTATGTTTGCCAATTGATCCATCTGGCTTTAGCTTCTGCTTGAAAACCCATCTGACGCTGATGGCTTTCTTGTCCTTTGGAAGTTCTGTCAGCTTCTAGGTCTTGTTTCTCTCTATGGCATCAAGTTCTTCTTTCATGGCCTTCAGCCATACTTTCTGCTTAAGAGCCTCTTCTGTACTCACGGGTTCAGAGTCTACTAGCATGGCACACTAAATAATTTCTCCTTCAGAATCTACTTCAGTGTCTTGCAGCATGTCAAACTCTGCAAATCTTCTCGGAATGCTTCTGATTCTTTGTGGCCTCTGACCTTGGTCAGAATCTCGTTCGGATGCTTGAACCCCAGAAGTTTCTCCTTCAGAAGGTTGACTTCCTCCAGAACCTTGACCATCTTCAGAGTCTAGCATATTCCCAGAGTCTAAATCACCACCAGAATCTGGATCATCATCGGAATCTGGATCATCAGAGTCAGCTTCATCTTCTGAATCTCCTTCAGAGTCAGAATCACCATCAGTTTCAGAAACTCTTAGTTCTGACCTTTCTTCAGAAGTTCTCACATCAGAGTCAGATTGAGACTTATTCCAATTCCAAACTTCTGATTCCTTCATAATAATGTGTCTGCTGAATTCAACTTTATTAGTTTCTAGACAATAAAGCTTGTACGCACCTGTACTGTGGTACCCCACCAGTAACATTACTTTGCTTGTATCATCCAGCTTCTGTCTTCTGGCCTCTGGGACATGTTTGTAACAAACAGAACCAAACACCTTCAGATGACTAACACTTTGCTTTTCTCCAGTCCACTTTTGAATAGGAACTATTTCCTTCAGCTTCTTTGTTGGACATCTGTTGAGCACAAATGCTGTGGTGGCAACAGCTTCTCCCCACAAGTTGTGAGGAAGCTTCTTCTCCTTCAGCATGCTTCTCATCATATCAAGAAAAGTACGATTTCTTCTTTCAGCAATACCATTATGTTAAGGAGTATAAGGAGCAGTAACCTCATGCTCAATTCCATTCTCCTCACAGAACTTCTGAAACTCTTTGGAGTTATACTCACCCCCACCATCGGTTCTGAGAATCTTTAGAGTCTGACCACTCTGATTCTCAACCTTCATTCTGAACTTCTTGAATTTAGCAAACACCTCGTGTTTGAACTTAATAAGGGATACCCATGTCATTCTCATGAATTCATCAACAAATGACATGAAGTATTTATTCCCTCCGATTGATGCTACTGGAAATGGACCACACACATCAGAATGCACTACTCCCAAGGCATGTTTTGCTCTTGGAGCTACTTCTGACGCAAATGGCAATCTTGGTTGCTTTCCTTCCATGCACACTTTGCATGACTTCTCAGGCTTCTTAATTGCAGGAATTTCATGTACCAGCTTCTTCGAATTTAGATGCCCTAAGCTTCTGAAATTTAGATGACCAAATCTTCTGTGCCACAGCTCACTTTCCTCCACAACACTTGTTGCACTGAGGCATTCAGAGTCTGCAGTTCTGACATTCACCTTGAATGTTCTATTCCTTCCCTGTTCTGACTCCATAATCAGCTTCTGATTACAGTCATACAGCTTCAGAAGATTGTCCTTCATGGTAACTGAAAAACCTTTCTCAATTAATTATCCCACGCTCATCAGATTGCTTCAGGTACATACCACGCTTTCTGAATCAATGTTGTTTTCCCATTGTTCAGAGCGACTCTGACATTTCCCATACCTTCAGCGTTAAGATATTTTTCATCAGCACATCTGATCTTTGTCCTCTTTTCAGAGTCAAAATCAACCAGCCATTTCTTATTTCCAGTAAGATGATTTGAGCAGCCAGTATCCATATACCACCAGTCTGTCAAATTCGTATCATCAGATTCAAAAGCCATCAGTAGCACAGATTCATCATCAGAACTTCTGGCTATATTTGCTTCTTCTGACTTCCTTTATTTGTTTGACCAACAATCTCTAGCAAAGTGACCAAACTTCTTGCAACAGTAACATTGGATCTTCTTCTTGTCATACTTCTCTTTTCCCTTCTGAGCATTCTTTTGCCTATCAGAAGTTGAGGTTTCTGACTTCTGACCACCATCAGATCTTCTCCTGGCTTCTGACCAAGACTGCTTCTGATGCTTCTTATCAAAAACTACTTTCAGAGCCTGTTGCTCTACTTCCCTTTCAGAAGTTCTCTCAGTCAGACGCAACTCTTGCGCCTCTAGACTGCTTTGCAGCTCTTCAATTCTCATGGTGCTCAGATCCTTAGAATGTTCTATTGCTACCACAATGTAATCAAACTGAGGGGTAAGGGATCTCAATACCTTCTCAATGATTACTTGTTCAGAAAGGGTTTCTCCACACGCCTTCATCTCATTAGTGATCAGAATCACTCTGGAGATGAACTCAGAAACTTTCTCATTGTTCTTCATGTTGAGATTCTCATACTGCTTACGTAGAGACTGAAGCTTCACCTTCTTCACTGATGCGTCACCACCGTAACATCTGACCAGTGTGTCCCACGCAGCCTTTGCCGTCGTTGAATCAGCGATTTTCTCAAACACATTTGCATCCACACACTGATGGATGTAAAATAATGCTTTCTGATCTTTCTTCCTTGTATCCTTCTGCGCGTTCTTTTGTTCCTCCGTTGCATCTGCTGCTACTGGAACGTAACCTTCAGTGACAAGATCCAGAACATCTTGAGCACCGAATAGTACACGCATCTGAATCATCCAACGAGTCAAGTTTTTGCCATCAAATACTGGAAGCTTGGTGTTCATACCGCTATTTCCGTTCATCTTCAACATTGTACAGTCACTCAGATCTCACCAAACACAGTGTTTCCCAATCCCACAGAATCAGAAAATGTGATTCTGATCAGATTTTTGCTCAAGATTTAACACAAATTCAAGAACCAAAAATCAATCACACAACGCCTCATGTTTCACTCGTGTTTCCCGTGTTTCCCCGTGGATCCGAACCGGAGCTCTAGATACCAATTGTTGGTGTACAAGGTGAATTAATAGATGAAAAGAAAAGAATATATTATAAAGAGAATGACGGCTACAAAAGAATAAAGTCTCTCTTACAATGACATCTACCACTAGTCTATTTATAAGCTAAAACTAGGGCTACAAAGGCAACAAACAAAATACTAAAATACCCTTTAACAAACTTAATGACTAAGTTTGTGAATATAAATTATTATTTCTAATAGTTTTGATGTTGGTAAACGATCTGGTGTGGAAAGGGTGGGTTTTGAAGCCCTTGGAACCCTAAAAAACGCAGTTGTAATGTTCTGGTTCTGATACGCACCGTCGGGCGGTGCTTTGAGTGTCGGGCGACGCAGGCTTGCGCCGCTGCTCCGCCGGACAAAAGTCAAGAGGCGCAACATGTTTTGATTCTGGAACTTTGGTTTTTGGCATGGTTCTTACGTCACTGCTTTGCCGGGCGAAGTAGCAGGCGCAGGGGGGCACCGTCGGGCAAAGCATGGACCGCCAGGCGCTCCTGGGAGTTTTCAAATAACTCTCTTTTCTTTAAAAATCCATAACTTTCGATTCGTATACCCGATTTAAGCATTCTTGGTACCGATGGAAAGTTATGAGAATATTCTACCCAATAAAAAGTGAAAATTATGGGTATGATGTGGGATTAATTATTTAATGGAAAATGAATGAAAATAATGGTTATGTGATATGTTGAAAATCTATATCTTTTGGATCGTAAATCCGATCAAGGCATAGTTATAGCCGATGCAAAGTTGTGAAAATATCCTACGGGAAAAGATTGAGAAATATTGTTTTCGATACTCGATTAAATAAATCGGAGGGAACCTAAGGGTGATATAACTTGTGATTGAATCATTATATGTGATTCTATTATACAATTGTAATATGCTTTGTATAACTTATAATTGAATTATTATATGTAATTCTAAAATGTGCAATTGTAAGATGCTTTGCCTAAAATTGTTGTTAAACATGATCGAGAGAGTATGCATGTTAAAATATGGAATAGAAAGAGTGAGGAAACTTTACCCCATAACAACATGATAGTGGAACCTAGTAATGGCTAGGAATTGATAGAAACTCTAGATGGAGATGCTCATGCATTCGATGTAGGAAGGTGCATCCTTGACGAGTAATGGCCTAGAGTAGACAACCTAGATGACGATGCTCATGCATTCAATGTAGAAAGGTACATCCGTGATGAGTAATGGTTTAGGTGAGAGTGAAACACTAGTATGGAACACGCGTATTTATTATGTTTATTTGAGAAAGGCAAAAGAGACCTAAAGGTAAAAGAGGCCTAAAGGCTAATGTGGCCTAGAAATGTTGAATACAATTATGGTTGTATGTGAAATCATGAAATCGTAACCATTCCCCATTATTGTGTCGTCTATAGAGTAACAAGCTCCTCTGGAATGAATGCACGATTACTTGGTAGGTTTGATTCCCAATGTTATAGTACGAATGGAGCCTACGGGTAAAGAGACTTGTGACGGTGTACGGGCCGTGTGAAGTGACGAATTAAGCTGATAATATGTCCCTTAGTTCCGAATCCATCTCGTATGCCAAGTAATCTACGAGGATCCATGACTCGTTCCGACTTCTAGACGTAGAAAAGGACGGAAAAAGGGGATGCCTTGATAGGGTTGACGATACTGATAAATTTTGAGTTAACGGACTCAATAACGTGTTTCCATATAGTGTGAGATTGTGAACTCAAGGTCATTTCCCTTCCCCTTGACTTGAGTTAGGATTGGCTAGAACCCTGTAAAGCCGAGAGAATCCATAAGATAGGTAACTCACTGAGATTTGATATTGTAACACCTCAAAATTTTCCCTCTTACTTTTAGCACTAACTGGCTTATGTTTCATTTCATTCTTGCATCATCATCTTTGCATATCATTGGTTCTTAGCATGGGATCAAGGTATCTAACCTCATTCACCAGAAGAAGATGTTTTCCAGGGTTTCAGCAAAGATTCATGTGTATTATCCAAGAGACTAAGAGGAAAGGTGGTGCTTGATGTCATCATTACTTGAGCCACAAAGGAGCCTTGGGCCTCAAGGTATCATGGTTGGTCCATATGATCAAGCTTGACGAGAAATTTCAAGTGAATCACACTCTCCTAGCCTGACTTCTCAAAGTAGGGTTTTGGAGATTCTTGGGTCTAACCCTCCAATGGCATGTTCTTTGAGTTGTTATCATCATCAAATGGCACATCTCATCATTGTCTGACAGGATACACATCATACTCAGAGGAATTTGGATTTGGAGGATGTGTTGATTCCTCCTAGACTAAAGGCACCAAAACTAGGGTTTGCCATAAAATCAGTTTATTTCTGATTTTTTGGGCGAGATTTGATTCCATGATATTTCTCGTGTCCTTAAGTGTCTAGGATTGGAGAATTGTCCATTAAATTGGTTCAGCA
This sequence comes from Lathyrus tuberosus, assembly GCA_022829125.1. Lineage (NCBI taxonomy): Eukaryota > Viridiplantae > Streptophyta > Magnoliopsida > Fabales > Fabaceae > Lathyrus > Lathyrus tuberosus. The sequence goes on from JALAZF010000018.1 coordinate 17,603,427, forward strand.
GGGTTTCAATTGATCAGAGGATTGAAAATCAGGAGAATTGGGAATAAAGTCAACTGTGAAGTGAAAAAGTCAACTCCTGACTTTTTGAGGTCAACATGTTGATTTTCAAGTTAAACATGGTCCATGAACAAGATTTGGTCAAGTAATGTGAGAAGAATCATCAAAAATCAAGAATGGGGAAAAGTTGTCAAAAATGGAAACTTAGGGTTTTAGAAACTTACTACTTTTAGTAAGTTTTTAAACACTTTAAAGACCATTTTTCACCATGATCAAGGGCTTATTTCAAAATCTTCTCCACATGAAAGTTGTAGATTGAAGTTTTCCCTTCAAAATGGATACAAGAACCATGGCATTTGGGTTGTTATTGAGTGAGTTATGTTGCTCTAAAGTTGGACATTTTAACCTTGCAAAACTCAAAAAACTTAGAATTTTCTCTAAGTCTTCTTTTGGCAGCTCCAAGGACAGATTTTCATGTTAGTTTTTCACATACTTACAAGCATCATTTCCATTCTTTTTCAACATCAATCTTGTTCTCTATCATGTTAGCTTTTTAAAGAGCCCAAGAACTCATCATTTGGCCAAGGAGTCACCAAGATATCATGGCACAAAGTGAGGTGCACAAATTAATTTCTAAAACATAAAGGACATGTGTTTTTGGCATTTGGTATTGTACACTTGTAGCCTGCTCATAAACATTCCAAATCCACACGCATGAGGCCCGTCTTACACCACCAAAACAATGTCTAAAAGGTGCCAACATGCCTTGTACCAACCTTACTCAATATTTGAATCCTTGGCCATAAAAAGAAAAAACCACAAACTTGCATGACAAGTATTCAGCCCCACTCACATATGACCTCACTCTCTCTCTAAATCAGAAAAAAGATCACCACACCCTCATCATATGCAAGTTAACTCGTGACAGCATCACCACCCTCCATTTCATCAAATTTTCATCAGATTTGTTACCTTAATTTACCACAGTGAATTTCACTCTTTAACCTCAGAATGTCCATATAAAACCACAAAAACCCTAATAGAGTGTTGGTAGCTCATTGTTTTTTCATGTTTCAGAAGCAACTCTCTCTCTTTTTTTTTTTCAAAAATATCATCTCCTTCGGAACCGGTTTTAGAAGTTTCTTCTTGCTATTTCTTGCTGGATTCCTACTCCTGGGTGTTAGTAGGAGCTAAAGGAAGATCTTGAGGGCTTGGTCACACGTGAAACAGAGGTATACAAAGCTCACCGTGAGGTATTTTCATGAAACTCATTCTCTCATAATAAATGCGTGTTTAACCTGTTGGTTTGTGGCTCTGAAGTCCTCACATGTTGGAGGCATTGTTTGCACGTAAGATGTTTTGGTTTTTGGAAGTTTCAGATTCATGGTGAAATTTTGTAACGTTCGATTCATGATGTTGTAGTTGTTTAAAATAATTTTTTATTGTAGATTTGAAACCAGCATGAAAACCCCTTGAAAATGATGTCCATTTTACGTTATTTAGTTGAGGTTTGATGTCTGCAACTCCGACGACCTCCCGGAGAAGACGACCGGAGCCCTAGCTCCAGCGTCTGATGTGTGTATCTGATGTGGAGGCTGACTATGTTGACCAACCAATTGTCCAGTGACGCGTGTGGTGGAATTTTTTTTTTTTTTTTTTATATTCAGATTCATCTTAAGCGCATCGTTTCATTTAAGTGTTTTTTTTTGTTTGGTTAGTCTGAGTTGGGCTGGGAGTGTGTTTCCTTTCTGCACCCCCGTTTTAAGCCCAATGCGCGTGTAACTGGAATTAGCTCAGGGCAATCTTTGCTATTACACCCCCTGCGTATTTCTTCATTTAATCTCTTTTTTTTATTTTGTGTTTGATTTGTTTCATTTTATTTTAAATGGGTAAACTCTTATAAAAAAATCCAAAATATATTTTCCTGGTTATTTAGTGTCTTATTTTAATTTTCATAATTTTTATTTTTATTTTTAATTCTTTTTTTCTATTTTTATTTGAATTAATTTAAAAGTGTCTTTCCAATGATACCCTTCACTTAGGGTTAGGAAATTTTCATACCTTTGCACATCATTTAAGATCAACCTCTTGGATATTTTTAGGGCATCATAAGAGGGTATTTTTTTGTGGGTTTAGGGATGGTTTGAGTTGATTTAAGTGACTTTCCATCCAAGTTTTATTGACCCTCGATCTATGCTCGGTTATGTGCATATCTTGACTTGTGGACCACTTTTGAGCATGTTCTTGATCTAGTTCTATTCCAATCCTTTTGCACTTATTAATTGGATGTTTAAACTTGCCTTTGATTACTTTTTGGGAATTTATTGAACCACTTTGCTATTTTTGGTTGATTTTTACTTGTGGTTTGAATTTGGTTGAGGTATGCTGAGACACTTGACCTAGTTTGAGTGCATTTGTTTACTTGTGATTGATTGATGCTTGAAATGATTATATGGTGTGATCTTATTCTATTTGAGCTTGTTTATGGCTTTAGAGTCATCCTCATTGATCCATTTTTCTATTTGATTTTGATTTTCTAAGTTGATGTTGTTTTGACTTGAATTCAATGGCATGTTTGACTTAATCTTGTGAAATGTTTCCTTGTTTGATACAACCAATGCATGAGGCCTTTTGTTTGACTTGAATGACATGTTAGAGGTTCTGACCCTTTTGGTTTAAGTTACTTTATGTGACATGTTCTCACTCTTTGCTTCACATGTCCTTTGGTTTGCTTGCATGATTGATAAGTGGATGTTTTGATTAATTTTGATGCATGTTTGGAATGTGTTGCTTAATGATTCATCTTGTGTGACTTGAGTTTGATCTTGATATGTTGTTGATGCATATGCTACTGCCCTCTTGAATTCATTACTTGGTTTTCACTTCATATGTTCATTATGGTTTGATTTGTATGATGCATATCATTATCAATTGTTTTGTTGCTTCTTTGGCTCATAATGCATCATGTTGTGAAGCATTCTTATATGTTTGAATTGATTAATTATGAGATGTCTTAAGTTTTGACTTGGATTCATGTTCATCTTACTTTATCCATTTCATCTTTGTGTAAAGTTCATTGATGCTTAATTGTACTTCTTATGCAAGTTTACTTGCATCCTTTCTTGTGTGCTTTCACTCGTATACTTGAGATGTTCTTGTATGATCTTTGAAGCATGTTTAATGATGTGATTTGGATATGATGATTATGATGTGCTTGCTGCCCCATCTCTTTTCTCATCTTTCTCTTCCTTCTTCATCTCTTTCACTCTTTCTTTTCCCTTGAATCTCAAGACTTGTTTAAGTCTTGGATTCCTTTTCCCTTAGAGCTACCTAGTCCAACTCAATTTATGATTAAGTTTGGAGTAGGATTAGCATTAGGTTTTAGGTAGTTGTTTCTCTCCTAAACCTCAGTAACCCTAGGGTATCCATGCATGATAACATTATGACATTTAGTTTCCCTTTAGAGTCACCTTTTTCCTGAGTCTTCTCTCCTCATCTCATAACTTCTTTAAAAACACTTAATAAAATATAACGCATATTGCGCTCAAGCCTTAAGTGTAGGAAATGAAGAACGAGGGGTCTCCCCTCCTCTTCTAGAGTGTTTAGCATACGTCCCATTTGGGGGCGACCATGCGATTCACTCGTTCCCGCATGGTAGACTTTGGTGCAATGTAAGTTACGAACTAACTTCAATCCACTTCTGTCTAAAAAACACAAAAACAAATTCAAATCTTTTTATCCTTCGGGATTGTTTCGTTCCGGACCATTTTCAGAAAAGAGCACGTTACTTTCCGTTTAAGTCGCAAACAGGCATCGACCCTAACTGTCGGACGCGAATCTAACGTCGCTCATAAAAAACACTAACCGACCCGTAGGTCGAACTACGACTGCTCTGATTTCCTCTTTCTCGTCCGATTGAGGATACGTAGGCACAAGACGGCGATGTCTTGGCGAGCAACCTCCCCCCTAGGTCGTGTCCGAACTACGTTGACTCTGATTCTCATTCCCGATGAGATACGTATGCTTAGGACTCCGAGGACGTCCTATCGAGTCATTTCTTTTTCTTTTCTTCCTTGTTTCTCCGCTTCTTTCCGTTCTCGTTCCTTCTCCGGTCCAGTAGCAGTTGAGCTCCAAACGACGACACCCTTTGATCGAGACAGCAAGCGTGGATCCCATCAAGTACGATGGACGTGTGGGGTGCTAACATCTTCCCCTCGCGTAACCAACTCCCTTACCCGTTTCTCTTGGTCATGAGACCATGCTCTTTCCCTTCCCTCAGGTTTACGTAGTGTTTCCTTTCCCTCGCTTGGGATAAATATACATTGCTGGCGACTCTGTTTTCCGCGCCACTTTCGCGTTTGTACCATGGATGCAAATCCTTGGGTGCGACAGCTGGCGACTCTGCTGGGGATGCTGGTTCCCTATGCGAGTCAATCCTAGCGCTTGCTTGTTTATTTTCATTGGGTGTTTTTTGTTGTGCTTTATTTTGTTGTATATTACTGTATTATTGTATTACTGTTTTACTATATTTACTGTATTTATAGCATTTGCATTTCATTATTGCTGTATTGTTCTGCTGCTGGATTTTTTGTTTGTAGGGTGGGTTGGATTCATGAGAGAAAAACCCAATACCCAGGCTTGAGCATACACCTATGATTAGCGTGGAAAGTAGTGTGACTTATTTGGCATTTGGCCAGACTTAGTATACATGAAAACTCCACATCCAGACGAGGTTTTCTTGGTAATATTCTATCCGGCGCATTTGGGGCAGACGATGGAATGTGACCTGGAAAACTGTCGACTCTGGCGACCGTCTCCCGAGGACTCAGCAACGCCTCTCCTCCCGACATGTGATAATGGCAGACCAGAAATGGCAAACCCATTACACTTGTCGATCCGAGGACCCAATGATGGGAACTTACTATAGGATATCCTTTTGAGGGGAATCAGTTAAGGCCTCCTCGATTGATGATGATGCCAAACCAGAAATGGTGAACGTATCATCATTTCTCGACCTGAGAGCCCGTGATATTGAGAATCCTCGGTTTTCTAGAACCCACATGTGAGAGGGGATGGGTGTTTGCAGGTTTGCAGGTAACCGAAACCTTCAACCTACCCGGTTTTCTGGATTTCTCATCAGTGTACTGTTATTATCCTGATATTCTGGCAGTTTGAGTGGGCCGTTATTCTGGATTTCTGGGTTTCTGATATTCGGGGTTTTATTCAGTCAGCAGAACAACTGCAGCTTTGAGCATCATGGATACCTTGATCCCATGTTTGCATTTTGCATCATCATTTTGCATTCTAACATGTTTGTTCACCGTGAGGGTTGCATCCTAACTTTGATTCCGATTGTCCGAAGACTGTCCATGATGAATACTAGCACTGGAGAGAGAAAGAATATCATCCCGTACAAGTTCCCGGAGCTTCATTTAGATGTTGTGCACAAGATCTCGGCTATGGCAAAACCCGGGGTATTGGGAGATTTTAGAGGAGAATATGGGAGGATTCTGAGTTTCGCCCGAGATGTTACCAACTATGAGTTCAGGGCTCTGCACACTCTGGTCCAGTTCTATGACCCTCACCTACGGTGTTTTCTGTTTGCGGATTATCTTTTAGCTCCGACGTTGGAAGAGTATGCTCTCATTTTGGATGTTTCAGTCAAAGAAGAAGCTCCCTTCTATCCTTCTAAGGAATTTCCCGATCTGGAAAAGGTTTCTGCTGCTTTACGTTTGGATCAGTCTTTGTTGAAGAGAAATGTTGCTAGTAAAGGAGGTTATAAAGGCTTTCACACAAAGTAATTTTGATCGAGCAGGCTGCTACTTGTGCTAAGGCTAAGTGTTGGCCGGTGTTCAATGCCATTCTGGCTATGTGTGTTTATGGAACAGCATTGTTCCCTAATGTGAAGGATTTTGTAGACGTGCACGCCGTCCGGATATTCACCACGAAGAATCCGGTACCTACCTTGCTTGGGGATCTGTATTATTCGATGCACTATAAGAATGAGAAGAGGAGAGGAGGACCTCTTTACTTTTGTGCTCCAATTTTCTACAAGTGGTTCGCTGATCGCCTTCCCAAATCTGGGGCATTCGTAGACACCAAGGAAACATTGGATTGGTCAAGAAGATTGATGGGATTAAGGACTGACAACTTGATTTGGATCAATCGTGATTTGCTGGGCCAGGAGATCCTAATTAGTTGTGGAGGTTACCCAAACGTACCTTTAATAGGAAGAAAATGGGGAATTAATTACAACCCTATTCTTGCTATTAGGCAATTTGGGTATGCTTTGAAAGAGTCGTCGAAGGGCCAAGATGTTCAAGAGTCTCTATTTGTGAGTGAGGAAGCCAATCTGGAGGTGTTAAAAGAAGCTGCAAATGCTTGGAGAGATCGCCACAAGAAAGGAAAGACTTCTTTTGGAAAGTGTAACAACAAAGCCTTCCCTGCATACGAGGACTAGATTCAGAGGAGAGTAGAGAGTGTACTTCTACCGTTCTGCAGAGAACCTCCATCTTACCCCTTGCTGATTGAATCTCCGACCATGATTGAGATAGAGAAGTATAACAAACTGTGGGCTGAAAAGGAGAAGCTTCGAGAGGAGAACGGTGAGCTGCAAAAAGAAATTTACCAGTTGAAACATGAGCGAGGTGAAGCTGTTCATGTCGCCTAGTTGAAGACAGAGCTTCTCGCTAAGAAAGAAAAAGAGCTAGCTGAAGAGGTCACAGCCAGGCAAAAGGTAGGGCGAGCTCTAAGAGGTGTTAGTAAGATTCTCAAATCCAAGAAGGAAGACCTAGCCAAGGCTTGGTCGAAGATTCATAAGTTCAATGCTTACCGAGATACGGCAATCACAGCCAACAAGCAGAAGGAGGATAAGTATTTGGAGCAGATTGAGAGTCTGAAGTTGAAGCTCAGGAAGAAAGACGAGGAGATCTTATCAGGGACGTTCCAAAGACGCGCAGTCGAGGAACGACTCAATGAAGCCATAGCAACCATAGAAGAGCTGAAGATACGAGCGGAGGTGAAGAGGTCTAGGGGAGAAAGCTCTAGCTCAGGCAGTGGTCCTCAAAGGGTGCAAGATCATGATGGTTGAAGAGAACTCGCGCATTGATGATACTCTGTAGTTTGGTTTCCTTTGTATTTTGGGTCACTACCAGGGTTGTTGGCTGGGATCTTTGCTTCTTTTATTTCAGACTTATTATGTTATTTTGGGTTGTAATCCCTGACAGTGATTTTTCTCTGATTTATATATGAGCAGCAGTTTCATCCTATCTTATCTTTAAACTGGAATCAAGGGGTGAATCGCCCTGCAAATATTCAAACATGTTCATTTGCATTTGTATAATCATAATCATTTTTGCATAACAGGTTTATCTCTGGTTTTCTTATGTTCTCCTTTCTTCATACAGGATTGCCGACCAACGTATTCATCGGTATTCTACCCGGTCCAACCAGAAGAGAATCATGGAACAGATGCAAGCGGAAATGGCTGCCATGCAGGCACGTATTGACCAATTCATGGAGATGATGCAAGGAGTCGCACAAGGGTGACAAGAGCTCAGAACCCTGTGTAACCTCTTGTGGCAAGAGTAGACGAGAACGGTGCACTACATGGCGGTCATGTTATTCCTCCTGGCGGAGGTGGTAATGGAAATGTTGTTCATAATGGAGCTCAAGGTGGAGTGCCAATTCCTTCTTTGGTAGGAGGAGGAAGTACTATTCGTGCAGTTCATGGCCATCACTATGATGACCAGCAAGACGATGTTTTCTCTGTGCAAAGCATGGATGCTGGTATCCCTGTTGTTAATGATGAAAGGATCTGGCTGATTGAAGAGCAGTTGAAGGGGGTTGTGGATCAAAATACTCTGGGCATGGACTTGGATGATCTGGGGCTGGTTCCAGGCATCATTATCCCACACAAGTTTCAGACTCCTACTTTTGAAAAGTACAACGGTATGACTTGCCCAAGGACTCACGTGAAGGCGTACGCAAGTAAAATGGCTGCTCATGCAAAGAATGAGAAGTTGATGATCATTGCTTTCAGGATAGCCTATCTGGGGCATCCCTGGAATGGTATATGCAGCTAGAGAGGAAATAAGTTCGTAGTTGGAGAGAGCTGGCAGGGGCTTTTATCAAACACTATCAATACAACACCGACATGGCTCCCAATCGTACACAGCTAGAGAGCATGCCCTAGAAAAGTAGTGAAACCTTTAAGGAGTATGCGCAGAGATGGCACGAGTTGGCGGCGAGGGTGCAGCCGCCAATGTTGGAAACAGAAATGTTGAAAATGTTCATGGACACCTTGCCCAAACATTATTATGAGAAATTGTTGCCTTGTGCGCTAGCCAAGTTCACATATTTGATCATGTTAGGGGAGATGGTAGAAAGTGGGATTAGAGCTGGGAAGGTCTCAGGCAGTGATGAATCATCTTCTGGTTAGGGGAAGAAGCCGTACGTGAACTATAAAAGGAAAGAAGAAGCCAATTCTGTCTCATCCTATAGGGGAAAGGGGAAACAACAACAAAACTATAATCAGCACGTGGCTTCAGTGGTTATTCCTGCAGTACTTCCACCTCTGGAAGCACCTCAACAACAGAATCATGCTCCGCGCCAACAACAATTCACACCTAAGCAGAACAGACACTTTGATACACCACCTCTACCATATTCACAATTGTTTCAGCATTTGCTTCAGTTGACGTTAGTTGAAAAGAGGACTTTGGATCCTCCTGTTGGCACTCCGCCTCCAGGTTATAACCCTAACGCCCACTGTGACTTTCAGTCTGGGGCACCCGGACATCATCTTGAGGACTGCAAAGCTTTTAAGCATAAAGTCCAAGACTTGGTGGATTCAAAGGCTATCAGCTTTGCTAATGATGGACCTAATGTTGTGCAGAACCCAATGCCTAACCATGGTAGGCCAAGGGTTAATGCTGTGATAGAAGAGTGTGAGTCTTTGAACTTGGTTATGAATGTGAATGAGTTGAAGACACTGTTGAAGGTAGTGAAGAGCAGGCTGCTAAAGGGTGGAGTATACCCCTGTTGTGATGAAAATTGTTTAGAGTGCATGGTACAGATTAATGGTTGTGGTTTATTTAAGTCAGGAATTCAAGGTTTGATTGAAGAGGGTTGTTTGCAATTCGACCGATGTGATCAGCAAAAGGAAGTTGTTAATGATGATGTTGCCACTATTATTATTCCTTTCAAAACAGTTGTGATATCAGGACCGGCGTGACCAGCGCCGATTGTTATTTCAGGTCCTAAACCCATTCTGTATGAAAGTACCAAAGCCATCCCTTGGAATTATGGCGCTGATGTTTTTGTTAATGGGCAGAAGCATGAACTGGTGGAAACTTCGGCAGTAAATTCCAGCCCTGAAGGTAAAGTTGAAACTGATGCTGTTACAAGGAGCGGTAGGGTCCTTATCCCTGCTGATGGTCAACCCAGTGGTTCTAAATAAGACAAGGGAAAGAAGATCATGGATGATACCATGCAGACACCGGTAGTGAGTGATTCTATAGTAAAGCCAGCTGGCAACTCTTTTTCAGAGAATGTGGAAGAGTTTATGAGGCTTATCAGGAAAAGTGACTACAAGATTGTTGATCAACTACACCAAACACCGTCAAAGATCTCCATCCTATCTCTGTTGTTATGTTCAGAAGCTCACAGAAATGCACTTTTGAAAGTTTTGAACGCTGCTTATGTTCCTCAAGAAATATCTGTCAATCAGCTAGAAGGGGTTGTATCGCATGTGAATGCTGGCAATGGTTTAGGTTTCACTGATTTAGATCTGACTCCAGTTGGGAGAAACCACAACAATGCCTTGCATATTTCTGTTGAGTGTCGTGGGTCATTGTTGTCTCATGTACTTGTGGATATTGGGTCTTCGTTGAATGTTCTTCCTAAGAAAGCCTTGATGAAATTGGATACATGTGGGTTGATATGCACACCGAGTGATTTGGTGGTGCGTGTTTTTTATGGTTCCAAAAGGTCTATTTTCGGAGAGATTGTGCTACCAATTAAAGTAGGTCCAAAGTTCTTTGATGCTACTTTTTACATCATGGACATCCAGCCGGCCTACAGTTGTTTATTGGGACGCCCATGGATTCACAGTGCTGGAGCTGTGACATCTACGCTACACCAGAAGCTGAAATATATGGTGGATGGTCATGTGGTAACAGTTTGTGGGGAGGAAGACATTATGATAAGCCAGTTGTCTACCTTCAAGTATGTAGAAGTTGATGGTGAGATACACGAGACTTTGTGCCAAGGATTCGAGACAGTAAATATTTCTGATGAACCTCCTAAAGATGTTATCCAATCTGAAGTGGTAGAGCAGCCTGCAGTGGTGAGTCAACCTGAGATCTCAATGTCTTCATTCAAAGATGCCAGGGCTGTGGTTGAAGCTGGAAGTTCGCAAAAGTGAGGTCAAGTTGTTGAAGTTCAAGAGAAGAGAAATACTTATGGGCTGGGATATAGGCCACCCAGAAGAGCTCAGGATCCACCCAAATTCTATGGTCCAGTTCGTTTTACCAGTGCTGGTGTTTTCTTTGACAGAATCAATGCTATTAACGAAGAAGGGGACAGTGACTGCGACATGGATAGTTGGATTCACCCCTGTACACCGGGTCAAAGCCTCTGTAATTGGTCATCAGAGAAAGTCATCCAAGTGACCGGCTTAGAGTTTCCTTGTTCAGATTCCACCACTCATGATTCAGCTATGGCTCGATATGACTTCGACAATCCCATTTATCAGGCTGAAGAAGAGACTGTCGAAGATTGTGAACTACCCGAGGAATTGGCCAAACTGTTGAGACAAGAGGAGAAGTTCATTCTTCCTCATCAGGAGGAGATTGAGGTTGTTAATCTGGGAACCGAGGACGCAAGAAAAGAGGTGAGGATAGGGGCCGCTCTGGAAGACACCGTAAAGGGAAGATTGATTGAAATGCTTCGAGAGTATGTGGATATCTTCGCCTGGTCTTACCAAGATATGCCTGGGCTCGATACTGACATCGTGGTACACCGGCTACCCCTCAAAGAAGGATGTGCTCCGGTTAAGCAGAAGCTGAGAAGGACGAAATCAGAAATGTCTGTCAAAATTAAATAAGAGGTTCAGAAACAGTTATCCTCCATGGGTTGCTAACATTGTGCCTGTGCCTAAGAAAGATGGAAAGGTCAGGATGTGTGTTGACTATAGAGATTTGAATAGAGTAAGCCCGAAGGACGATTTCCCGCTTCCTCACATTGATGTGTTAGTTGACAACACTGCTCAATATTCTGTGTTTTCCTTCATGGGTGGTTTCTCTGGGTATAACCAAATCAAAATGGCCCCAGAGGACATGGAGAAGACGACATTCATAACACCGTGGGGAACATTCTGTTACAAAGTGATGCCCTTTGGATTGAAAAATGCAGGGGCAACTTATCAGCAGGTAATGGTGACTCTCTTTCATGATATGATTCACAAAGAGATTGAGGTCTATGTTAATGACATGATTGCAAAGTCACAAACTGAGGAAGAGCATCTGGTGAATCTTCAGAAGTTGTTTGAAAGGTTAAGAAAGTTCAAACTGAGGTTGAATCCGACAAGTGCACCTTCGGGGTGAGATCTGGAAAACTACTGGGGTTCATTGTCAGCAAAAAAGGTATTGAGGTTGATCCTGCGAAAGTAAAAGCCATACAAGAAATGCCTGAGCCGAGAACAGAAAAAGAGGTTCGTGGTTTCCTAGGGAGATTGAACTACATTGCCAGGTTCATCTCTCATCTCACAGCCATGTGTGAACCAATTTTCAAATTATTAAGAAAAGATCAAGCGGTCAGGTGGAACGAGAATTGTCAAAAGGCGTTCGAGAGAATAAAGGAATATTTGCAGGAACCTCCGGTCTTTATGCCGCCAGTACCAGGAAGGCCATTGATTATGTATCTTACGGTTCTTGAGAATTCAATAGGGTGTGTGCTCGGTCAGGTAGCTAAGCGTTTGAGGCAGTATATGTTAAACCACACAACCCTTTTGATTTCGAGGATGGATCCGATCAAGTATGTGTTTGAGAAGACGGCGTTTTCTGGTAGAATAGCCTGTTGGCAGATGGTTCTAACAGAATATGATATTCAATATGTTTCCCAAAAAGCCATTAAGGGAAGTGTTTTGTCAGAATATCTTGCTGAGCAGCCAATTGAGGATTATCAACAGATGAAGTTTGAATTTCCCGATGAGCATATCATTTATCTGAAGATGAAGGATTGTGAAGAGCCTCTACCTGATGAAGGACCAGAAATTGGGTCCCAATGGAAACTGGTCTTTGATGGGGCTGTTAACTCATATGGCAATGGAATCGGGGCAATCATTACGACTCCAAAGGGTTCTCATATACCTTTTACTGCCCGGTTAGCATTCGTATGCACCAACAATGAGGCGGAGTATGAAGCATGCATTATGGGGTTAGAAGAAGCAATTAATTTGAGAATCAAGAACCTCGATGTTTATGGTGATTCCGCGTTGGTAGTTAATCAGATTACAGGTGAATGGGAAACTCGTCAAGCGAACTTGGTGCCTTATACCAACTATGCCAGAAGGTTGTTACCTTTCTTTGACAGAATTGACTTTCATCATATACCCCGTTTGGAAAATCAGATGGCCGATGCGTTGGCAACATTGTCTTCGATGTATAAGGTGAATCGTTGGAATGAAACTCCTTCTATCAGAATCATGCGTCTAGATAGACCAGCTTTTGTGTTTGCAGTTGAAGGTGTGTCAGATTGTAAACCTTGGTATCATGACATTAAAGTTTTCCTAAAGAGTCAGGAGTATCCAGAGGGTGCATCTTCCAAAGACAAGAAAACTCTGAGGAGGTTGGCAGGCAATTTCTTTCTGAACAAAGATGATGTGTTATACAAGAGAAACTTTGACATGGTCTTGCTACGTTTCGTTGATGAACACGAGGCAAACTTGTTAATGGAGGAAGTTCATGAAGGATCTTTCGGTACCTATGCCAATGGACATGCTATGGCTAGAAATCTGTTGAGAGCGGGGTATTACTGGATGACTATGGAGTCTGATTGTTTTAAATACGCCCGAAAATGTCACAAATGCCAGATTTATGCAGATAAGGTGCATGTGCCACCTACTCCTCTGAATGTGTTGTCATCACCTTGGCCCTTTGCCATGTGGGGGATTGATATGATCGAAAAGATTGAGCCGAATGCTTCCAATGGGCATCGTTTCATTTTGGTTGCCATCGATTACTTCACAAAGTGGGTAGAAGCAGCCTCATTTGCCAACGTCACCAGACAAGTGGTAACCAGGTTTATCAAGAAGGACATCATCTGCCGGTATGGAGTCCTGGAGAGAATCATTACTGATAATGGTTCAAATTTGAATAACAAGATGATGAAGGAGCTATGTCGAGCTTTAAGATTGAACATCACAACTCTTCTCCCTATCGTCTAAAGATGAATGGGGCGGTTGAAGCGGCAAATAAGAACATTAAGAAAATTGTGCAGAAAATGGTAGTGACATATAAAGACTGGCACGAGATGTTGCCTTACGCTTTGCACGATTATCGTACTTCGGTATGCACATCAACTGGGGCAACTCCTTTCTCACTGGTATATGGTATGGAAGCAGTTCTACCATTAGAAGTTGAGATTCCTTCTTTGAGAATTCTCACAGACGTGAAGCTTGATGAAGCTGAGTGGGTGCGTTCCAGACTGGATCAGCTGAACCTTATTGAAGAGAAGAGATTGGCAGCCATTGCACGTGGTCGGTTGTATCAAAGAAGGATGAAGAAAGCCTTTGATCAGAAAGTGCATCCTCGGTGTTTTCAAGCTGGTGAATTGGTTTTGAAAAGGATCCTTCCTCCTCAAACAGATCACAGGGGCAAATGGACTCCAAACTACGAAGGGCCATATGTAGTAAGACAGGTTTTCTCTGGTGGAGCCTTATTACTCTCAACTATGGATGGCGAAGATTTTACGTCCCCTGTGAACGCAGACGTAGTAAAAAAATACTTTGCATAAAAGAGACCCGCTGGACACAAAAAGAAAATCCAGGCAAAAAAAAAAGAGGGGCATCCCGGCGAACCATAAAAAGAAAAGGTTCGGGAAAAAATTAGGGATAAAAAGAAAAGAATAAACCCGCAAGGTTGAAAACCTGAAAGGTAACTTTGGCAAAAATGGGTATCCCTGTGGATTGAAAACCCGAAAAGGGCGATCCAGGCAAAAGTTAGGGATTTTAAAAGCAAAGGCTATGATCTGCGTTCGATCTGTGAACACTTTTGATATACGGAAATTTCGAAGGAAAGGAATCAGTCCAATCAGTCTCTTCGAAGGTCAAAGCATCTGCGGATAAGCAAGGCATATTGGGTCATAGCTGAATTGAATCATGGTGGATATCTGTTCCCCACATTGCCGACATGTGTATTTTCTTTTATTTCTTTTGTGCAATTACCTCTTTTCAGGAATTGCTTCCAAATGTAAACGCCTATTTACAGGCCAACTCATTCAATAAATTTTTTATTTTACTCAAAGAGCTTTTCATTCTTGTTTTTACTTTTACTGTTTTGTTTGTGAAAATGTCTGATATTTTGATAAAACATTGCATGCGAAAATGTTAGGCTTTGCGAAGCATATCAGAAAATAGTGGAAATTGCTTAGGCAACGGTCGTTGTATGGTAGTAGGAGTAGCCTTTTTGCATATAGAACTTTCTGTTGATTTTGTTTGCAGGATAACAGGTTTGTTCTTCCCTAGTAGAGTTACTCTCCTCGACATTGAAAAGTTCATCCTCCTCAGCAGGTTGTTATTTTCCCAACCAGAGTGTTGAGAATTATCTTCCTCAGCAAAGTACAGAAGATTAATTCCCCAGCTAAAGTTGTGATAGAATCATCAATTTCTCAGCAAACAATCAGAAGTTGATGCTGATGCATCCCATCAGGAGACTTGTGGAATATTTTCTTTGGTTAAAGATGTCATTTTCCCCACAGGTCTGAGCACTCAGCTAGTCAAGAAATGTTTTTCTCACCAGCCACGGTATGAGTTAATCCCCTCAAATGGGTAAGCTTGATGTTATCTTCTAGCAGAGTTGATGTCATCATCTACCGTTCCCCAAGCAGACTTGCTGGTATTGGCTGATGTTCCCCAGCAGGGTTAAGGTAAGAGCATCTCCCAGCAGCAGATTGAGTTCGGTAATATCCCCAAGCAGGTTCAGAATTATTGACTTGTTTCCCTAAGCAGAGTTTGGTGGTGATCTTCTCAGTGGTATGTTCAACAACGGTTGATATCCCCAGCAGGTCTTAAGTCTAATTGTTATTGGCATTCCTTCAGATCTAGGTAGAAGTCATTGGTAATCCCCCAGTCGAGGAAATTTCTCTTTGGGTTCCATCTTCAATATTCATTTTTATCTATCCCCAATAGAGTGGATATTCTCTCGGAGTCTCCATCTCCAGCAGAGTTTGTGATCAATGTCTTCCTCAGCAGAGTGAAGTCTTTCTCAGCAGGGTCTCTTATTTCAGAGGACAATTTAGTTTGTCATCCCCAGTGGAGCTGCCTTGGTCTTCAGCATTTATTTTGCTGAGACGCCTCTTTTGCATTGCATAAGCATTTTTGCATGGCATCCTCCCAAACGTGTAGCATTTCCATTTCGTATGGAGCATTACGCCATAGGAAAATTTCAAACATATGCATTCGAAGCATAAGCCAGCAGAAAGTAACATGATTCAGGAGATGTTGTTTAACATTACACCGCAACCAGTGGATTCGTCCTTCTTGTTGGTCTTTCCTACACTCTCCTGCAGAGTTGTTTGTTTAGATTCCCCTTATCCCCAGCAAAGTCATCTTTGTAGATCTGTTGATTCTACTAATCTTTGAAAGAGCGGTTTCGGTCGGTCTTTCCTTTTGAGTTCGCTTTCGGTTGTACTCGTTCTATCCTTTCGAGTCCGCTTTCGGTCGTACTCGTTCTTTCTTTTCGAGTTCGCTTTCGGTCGTACTCGTTCTTTCCTTTCGAGTCCGCTTTCAGTCGTACTCGTTCTTTCTTTTCGAGTCCGCTTTCGGTCGTACTCGTTTGTTGATTGAAAGTCCATTTTTGGCCGGTCTTTCTTTTCGAGTTCGTCTTTGGCCGTCCTCTCACTCTTTGTTATCCCCAGTAGAAGTTATCCTATGTGGTATATCCTTTCTTTGAAAGGGCGTTTTCGGCCAGTCTTTCTCCTCGAGTCCGCTTTCGGTCGTACTCGTTTGCTGTTGGAATTCCACCTTCGCTCGTTTATCCTTTTCGAGTCTGCTTTCGGTCGTACTCGTTTATCCTTTTCGAGTCCGCTTTCGGTCGTACTCGTTTATTCTTTTCGAGTCCACTTTTGGCCGTACTCGTTTATCCTTTTCGAGTCCGCTTTTGGTCGTACTCGTTTATCCTTTTCGAGTCCGCTTTCGGTCATACTCGTTTATCCTTTTCGAGTCCGCTTTCGGTCGTACTCGTTTATCCTTTATGAGTCCGCTTTCGGTCGTACTCGTTTATCCTTTTCGAGTCCGCTTTTGGTCGTACTCGTTTATCCTTTTCGAGTCCACTTTCGATCGTACTCGTTTATCCTTTCCGAGTCCGCTTTTGGTCGTACTCGTTTATCCTTTTCGAGTTCGCTTTCGGTCGTACTCATTTATCCTTTTCGAGTCCGCTTTCGATCGTACTCATTTATCCTTTTCGAGTCCGCTTTCGATCGTACACGTTTATCCTTTTTTAGTCCTCTTTCGGTCGGACTCGTTTATCCTTTTCGAGTCAGCTTTCGGTCGTACTCGTTTATCCTTTTCAAGTCCACTTTCGGTCGTACTCGTTTATCCTTTTCGAGTCCGCTTTCGGTCGTACTCGTTTATCCTTTTCGAGTCTGCTTTCAGTCGTACTCGTTTATCCTTTTCGAGTCCGCTTTCGGTCGTAATCGTTTTCATTATATTTTCATTACCCCTGCAATTTTCAAATTTCCAGGATATTTTGGTATTCAATCTCCCTGTATCCCGGTTGTCTGAAAGCCGTTGCTTCCATACCCTCGGATCCAGGAAGTTTGAATAGGGGCAGCTGTAACACCTCAAAATTTGCCCTCTTACTTTTAGCACTAACTGGCTTATGTTTCATTTCATTCTTGCATCATCATCTTTGCATATCATTGGTTCTTAGCATGGGATCAAGGTATCTAACCTCATTCACCAGAAGAAGATGTTTTCCAGGGTTTCAGCAAAGATTCATGTGTATTGTCCAAGAGACTAAGATGAAAGGTGGTGCTTGATGTCATCATTACTTGAGCCACAAAGGAGCCTTGGGCCTCAAGGTATCATGGTTGGTCCATATGATCAAGCTTGACGAGAAATTTCAAGTGAATCACACTCTCCTAGCCTGACTTCTCAAAGTAGGGTTTTGGAGATTCTTGGTTCTAACCCTCCAATGGGCATGTTCTTTGAGTTGTTATCATCATTAAATGGCACATCTCATCATTGTCTGACAGGATACACATCATACTCAGAGGAATTTGGATTTGGAGGATATGCTGATTCCTCCTAGACTGAAGGCACCAAAACTAGGGTTTGCCATAAAATCAGTTTATTTCTGATTTTTTGTGCGAGATTTGATTCCATGATATTCCTTATGTCCTTAAGTGTCTAGGATTGGAGAATTGTCCATCAAATTGGTTCAGCAGGGTTTCAATTGATCAGAGGATTGAGAATCAGGAGAATTGGGAATAAAGTCAACTGTGCAGTGAAAAAGTCAACTCCTGACTTTTTGAGGTCAACATGTTGATTTTCAAGTCAAACATGGTCCATGAACAAGATTTGGTCAAGTAATGTGAGAAGAATCATAAAAAATCAAGAATGGGGAAAAGTTGCCAAAAATGGAAACTTAGGGTTTTAGAAACTTACTACTTTTAGTAAGTTTTTAAACACTTTAAAGATCATTTTTCACCATGATCAAGGGCTTATTTCAAAATATTCTCCACATGAAAGTTGTAGATTGAAGTTTTCCCTTCAAAATGGATACAATAACCATGGCATTTGGGTTGTTATTGAGTGAGTTATGTTGCTCTAAAGTTGGACATTTTAACCTTGCAAAACTCAAAAAACTTAGAATTTTCTCTAAGTCTTCTTTTGGCAGCTCCAAGGACAGATTTTCATGTTAGTTTTTCACATACTTACAAGCATCATTTCCATTCTTTTTCAACATCAATCTTGTTCTCTATCATGTTAGCTTTTTAAAGAGCCCAAGAACTCATCATTTGGCCAAGGAGTCACCAAGATATCATGGCACAAAGTGAGGTGCACAAATTAATTTCTAAAACATAAAGGACATGTGTTTTTGGCATTTGGTATTGTACACTTGCAGCCTGCTCATAAACATTCCAAATCCACACGCATGAGGCCCATCTTACACCACCAAAACATTGCCTAAAAGGTGCCAACATGCCTTGTACCAACCTTACTCAATATTTAAATCCTTGGCCATAAAAAGAAAAAACCACAAACTTGCATGACAAGTATTCAGCCCCACTCACATATGACCTCACTCTCTCTCCAAATCAGAAAAAAGATCACCACACCCTCATCATATGCAAGTTAACTCGTGACAGCATCACCACCCTCCATTTCATCAAATTTTCATCAGATTTGTTACCTTAATTTACCACAGTGAATTTCACTCTTTAACCTCAGAATGTCCATATAAAACCACAAAAACCCTAATAGAGTGTTGGTGGCTCATTGTTTTTTCAAGTTTCAGAAGCAACTCTCTCTCTCTTTTTTTTCAAAAATATCATCTCCTTCGGAACCAGTTTTAGAAGTTTCTTCATGCTATTTTCTTGCTGGATTCCTACTCCTGGGTGTTAGTAGGAGCTAAAGGAAAATCTTGAGGGCTTGGTCACACGTGAAACAGAGGTATACAAAGCTCACCGTGAGGTATTTTCGTGAAACTCATTCTCTCATAATAAATGCGTGTTTAACCTGTTGGTTTGTGGCTCTGAAGTCCTCACATGTTGGAGGCATTGTTTGCACGTAAGATGTTTTGGTTTGTGGAAGTTTCAGATTCATGGTGAAATTTTGTAACGTTCGATTCATGATGTTGTAGTTGTTTAAAATAATTTTTGATTGTAAATTTGAAACCAGCATGAAAAAACCCTTGAAAATGATGTCCATTTTACGTTATTTGGTTGAGGTTTGATGTCTGCAACTCCGGCGACCTCCCGGAGAAGACGACCGGAGCCCTAGCTCCGGCGTCTGATGTGTGTATCTGATGTGGGGGCTGACTATGTTGACCAACCAATTGGCCAGTGACGCGTGAGGTGGAATTTTTTTTTTTTTTTTTATATTTAGATTCATCTTAAGCGCATCGTTTCATTTAAGTGTTTTTTTTGTTTGGTTAGTCTAAGTTGGGCTGGGAATGTGTTTCCTTTATGCACCCCCGTTTTAAGCCCAATGCGCGTGTAACTGGAATTAGCTCAGTGCAATCTTTGCTATTACACCCCCTGCGTATTTCTTCATTTTATCTCTTTTTTTTTTATTTTGTGTTTGATTTGTTTCATTTTATTTTAAATGGTTAAACTCTTATAAAAAAATCCAAAAAATATTTTCCTGATTATTTAGTGTCTTATTTTAATTTTCATAATTTTTATTTTTATTTTTAATTCTTTTTTTCTATTTTTATTCGAATTAATTTAAAAGTGTCTTTCCAATGATACCCTTCACTTAGGGTTAGGAAATTTTCATACCTTTGCACATCATTTGAGATCAACCTCTTGGATATTTTTAGGGCATCATAAGAGGGTCTTTTCTTGTGGGTTTAGGGATGGTTTGAGTTGCTTTAAGTGACTTGCCATCCAATTTTTATTGACCCTCGATCTATGCTCTGTTATGTGCATATCTTGACTTGTGGACCACTTTTGAGCATGTTCTTGATCTAGTTCTGTTCCAATCCTTTTGCACTTGTTAATTGGATGTTTAAACTTGCCTTTGATTACTTTTTAGGAATTTATTGAACCACTTTGCTATTTTTGGTTGATTTTTACTTGTGGTTTGAATTTGGTTGAGGTATGCTTAGACACTTGACCTAGTTTGAGTGCATTTGTTTACTTGTGATTGATTGATGCTTGAAATGATTATATGGTGTGATCCTATTCTGTTTGAGCTTGTTTATGGCTTTAGATTCATCCTCATTGATCCATTTTCCTATTTGATTTTGATTTTCTAAGTTAATGTTGTTTTGACTTGAATTCAAAGGCATGTTTGACTTAATCTTGTGAAATGTTTCCTTGTTTGATACAACCAATGCATGAGGCCTTTTGTTTGACTTGAATGACATGTTAGAGGTTCTAACCCTTTTGGTTTAAGTTGCTTTATGTGACATGTTCTCACTATTTGCTTCACATGTCCTTTGGTTTGCTTGCATGATTGATAAGTGGATGTTTTGATTAATTTTGATGCATGTTTGGAATGTGTTGCTTAATGATTCATCTTGTGTGACTTGAGTTTGATCTTGATATGTTGTTGATGCATATGCTACTACCCTCTTGAGTTCATTACTTGGTTTTCACTTCATATGTTCATTATGGTTTGATTTGTATGATGCATATCATTATCAATTGTTTTGTTGCTTCTTTGGCTCATAATGCATCATGTTGTGAAGCATTCTTATATGTTTGAATTGATTGATTATGAGATGTCTTAAGTTCTGACTTGTATTCATGTTCATCTTACTTTATCCATTTCATCTTTGTGTAAAGTTCATTGATGCTTAATTGCACTTCTTATGCAAGTTTACTTGCATCCTTTCTTGTGTGCTTTCACTCGTATACTTGAGATGTTCTTGTATGATCTTTGAAGCATGTTTAATAATGTGATTTGGATATGATGATTATGATGTGCTTGCTGCCCCATCTCTTTTCTCATATTTCTCTTCCTTCTTCATCTCTTTCACTCTTTCTTTTCCCTTGAATCTCAAGACTTTTTTAAGTCTTGGATTCCTTTTCCCTTAGAGCTACCTAGTCCAACTTAATTTCTGATTGAGTTTGGAGTAGGATTAGCATTAGGTCTTAGGTAGTTGTTTCTCTCCTAAACCTCAGTAACCCTTGGGTATCCATGCATGATAACATTAGGACATTTAGTTTCCCTTTAGAGTCACCTCTTTCCTGAGTCTTCTCTCCTCATCTCATAACTTCTTTAAAAACACTTAATAAAATATAATGCATATTGCGCTCGAGCCTTAAGTGTAGGAAATGAAGAACGAGGGGTCTCCCCTCCTCTTCTAGAGTGTTTAGCATACGTCCTATTTGGGGGCGGCCATGCGATTCATTCGTTCCCGCATGGTAGACTTTGGTGCAATGTAAGTTACGAACTAACTTCAATCCACTTCTGTCTAAAAAACACAAAAACAAATTCAAATATTTTTATCCTTCGGGATTGTTTGGTTCCGGACCATTTTCAGAAAAGAGCACGTTACTTTCCGCCTAAGTCGCAAACAGGCATCGACCCTAACTGCCGGACGCGAATCTAACGTCGCTCATAAAAAACACTAACCGACCCGTAGGTCGAACTACGACTGCTCTGATTTCCTCTTTCTCATCCGATTGAGGATACGTAGGCACAAGACGGCGATGTCTTGGCGAGTAACCTCTCCCCTAGGTCGTGTCCGAACTACGTTGACTCTGATTCTCATTCCCGATGAGATACGTAGGCTTAGGACTCCGAGGACGTCCTATCAAGTCACTTCTTTTTCTTTTCTTCCTCGTTTCTCCGCTTCTTTTCGTTCTCGTTCCTTCTTCGGTCCAGTAGCAGTGGAGCTCCAGACGACGACACCCTTTGATCCAGACAGCAAGCGTGGATCCCATTGAGTACGATGGACGTGTGGGGTACTAACATCTTCCCCTCGCGTAACCGACTCCCTTACCCATTTCTCTTGGTCGTGAGACCGTGCTCTTTCCCTTCCCTCAGGTTTACGCAGTGTTTCCTTTCCCTTACTTGGGATAAATATACATTGCTGGCGACTCTATTTTCCGCGCCACTTTCGCGTTTGTACCATGGATGCAAATCCTCGGGAGCGACAGATATCTCACCCCATTATTGTTGCTATTTTTTCAGGTATTGAGTACAGGTTTGATTTACAAGTGGAGCTATGCTTGGATGTTTCAATAGAAGCTTGGCTTTAGTATTTTCGCTGTGTAATTGTTGTATACAATTGAGGATATTGTATATTGATCTTAGATTTTATTATTTTGGATAATTTCCATGTCTTGCACCATAGATTGTAATTGTGTTTAGTAATGGTCAAGTATGTGAATTATGCCAATAGGCACTTGTGATGGTGTCAGTACCAAATAAAATGACTGTATAGTATTATTCTAGGTACATATTATACAGGGCATTACACAACACGAGGGTACGTAGGCATAGAGTTGTAAGACTCTAGCGAGTACAATAATCATAAATGTTTTTATGTTTTATTTTCTCAATTAATCAATCTTTTTTTAACATAATAAAATAATTTTTAATAAATAAACAATTAAACAATGAATAGATAATAAGCAAACATACCTTAAGAACAAAATAACCCTATAATTGAAGGAGGATCCCATTGAATACAATGGAGGTGGGGGATGCCTAATACCTTCCTCTCACGTAACCGACTCACGAACCTAGTCTCTCAACCTTAGTTATTAGCTTTTATCATTGTTTCACTGCTCCTTAAGAACGAATAAAGGATGATGGCGAATTTGTCATTTTATCGGCCACGACACTATGAATGCATGAAGGACTCTTTTATGTTTTGTTTAGCTTGCTAGGGATATGATGTAAGGTGAACCCGAGCATGACATTTCATAATGTATGAAGAAAGAACGATGGACTTATGGGGAACAATGGAAATATGGTAGCAGTGATCCATATGAAAATTACAAAGACAATGAGGTTGAAGACTCATTGAGGATAACAAATTGATGGAGAAAAGACACTGGGGAATCGGCAGACAGAGGTGGTCTTTAATGATAGAATGCCAGACAACGCTGGACTTTAAAAACAGAATCCCATACGGCGTTGGACTTTAAAGAGGGAATGACAGATGGTGCTGGACTTTAAAGACAAAATGACAGACGACGCTGAACTTTAAAATGACAAAATGCCAGATGAGACTAGATTTGACCGCATGCATCAGTAAAATATATATTGGCTTCAAATGGAGTTTTCCATATGAGGTTGGACTTAATCGCATGCATCAGTAAAATATTTATCGACTTCAAATGGAGGATGTCAGGCGAAACTGGACCTTGATCGAAAGCATTAGTAAAATATTTACCGGGTTTAGACGGAGTTTGACAGACAAAGCTGGACTTTGACCGAAGGCATCAGTAAAATGTATATCGACTTCAAACGGAGTTTGCCAAACGAGGCTGAATTTTATGCCAACAAAAACAAAAACTAGAATTTGAAAATGAACTTCCATATGAGAACTGGACTAACAGGATTGATTACCAGATAGGAACTGGTGGTTTATTTTTTGTTTTCCAGACGAGAATTGACTTTCATATGGTCTACCAGACGATAACTATTTTTTTATTTAGTTATTGTTAGACGGGAAATCACTTTAAGATGGGCTACCAGACGAAAACTGGTTTTGAAAATAAAACTGACTACCTTATGAGAACTGGAGTTTAAAATATGCTACCAGACGGAAACTGATTTTACAATCGGCCACCAGACAAGAAATGGTTTTAAGAAAAGGCTACCAGATGGGAACTAGTTTTAAAGAACTCACTGTCAAACGGGAACTGACTTTCAAATAATCTACCAGACGAGAACTGGTTTTTTGATGTTTGATCTTTCAGGTTACGTGCATATGCTCGATGAATGAGATGATATGCATGGCTTGATGCTAGAGTGAATCAACATGATTAATGCATAAGGATTATTTATGCAATGACTTAAAGTTTTCCAAAATGTCTATGTATAGGTAATGGAATGGAAGGTCTTTTGCCGCAAAGCTTCTTGTCAGAAGGAAAAATGTTATTTGATGGGGTGATAGCATGATTCCCCGACACTTTCTTTGAACTCAGAGTTTGTTGGCGTACAACAAAGTTTGCTTGAGCAACTTGAACGTGTGGAGAGTACATTCCCCTTTGTTGCTCATCTTGCCCCAACTTTTGGGTCTTTGAAAAATTACTTCGAAAGGAGTTTGGAATCAGCTTGTCATAACATTAAGGTGGCTTAACCCAATGTCTTAAACCTTAAAGGGATCCTTGACTAACCAACTCTTTGAGTGGTAGACTTCTAATTAACTTTCCTTTGAAGAGTTGGACTTATTGAGCTCTTTGTGGTGACTGCCCTAGTTTGAGTCTTGAAGCGATTTGCTTTTGACTAACCAACTCTTGGGGTGATTGGCTTGGATTGACTGATACTCAAAGTGATTTTCCCCTGACTGGAATTCTTACACCTGATCAAGTTTCTCAACTGACTGCATAGTATTGAGATTCCCCTAATGCTAAGTGTTGACTTGCAGTTAAAATAGTTCATTCACAAATGGTAACTTTAATGCACTGCTTATGCAAAATTTTGAGATCAAAATTTATTGATATCAACTGGGTGAAATAAAGAGAATGGGTCAATGATTAGAACAAAATGTTGATCTAGCCATTCATAATGTGGAAGATAAAGTGATCGATACAAATGATCAACAAAGATTGTTGGGAGTCGGATTAACGCAACCTTATTGTAGTATGCTTTCAGAATAAACACTGCCTCAACTAGGTCTTTTAAGGTTTGTAACGGGACTTGGTTCCCGATTTTTGAACAAAAGGATATAATGCTCAAAATTTAACTTTAACCCACCCCCTTCTTCTTGATGATCTTCAGTCCATGTTCAATTAATTCAACGTACATATTCAAATCTCAATAGAGTTTCACAATGTGTAAGGGGTAAAGATGAGGATTCAAGATGAGACTTTCTTGAAATGGCAATCACCTTATTTTATTTTTCCTTGTTGATGATTTGATGGCCTCTCTATTTTTGCTTTTGAACCCTAATTTTTCCTAGACCGAGCTTTCGGTCCACCGGGATACAAAATGTATATACAACAACGCCAAGGTTATCACGGTGCTACGAAGGACCGTGATGACATCTATTACTTAATGTGCGAACATTTTCTTTTATTTACTTATTTAAATTTTGATATGATATAATCACGGTTGAAAAGTATGACCATGGTTATATATTTACCCTTTCATGGGTTCGAATCTCAACACCCTCAAATATTTTATTTCTTTAACATTTAGTCGTGCCTTTATATTTTTATTTATTTTTAATTTAAACAACCGCGGTGACATATTTATCATTCTGTTTTAAATTTTTTAAATAAATGTAATACCACAATGGTTGCGTAGTTGAACCGTTGTGACATGTTTTTCATTTTATTTTAAATTGTAATAAACCGGCGCTACTTTATGAAATTTAATTAAGCAAATAATATATCACCATTGTTCCAGTTGATGACCGTTGTGGTATCTTTCATTCATTTTTATCACAGCTAACTAGCTTGCCTCTTCAGTAGCCATTCTTTGTAGTGATACGATACGAAACACCATTTCAACCTTAATGTTTAGTGTTGTGAAACGAAACATCATATCAACCCTAACATTCATCATTCAACATCATCATTCATTATTTTTCATCAGTTGTCCATCGGTTCGTTGTTTTTCATCGGTTCATTTGTAACTCGTAGTCGTCGCGAGGAGGAAGACAACAAACTAACACCATCGTCATCATCAAGGAGGAATCCAACAACAACATTATCTGTTTCAACACAAATATTCACCTTTACTTAGTCATCACGTTTACTGTACGTAATTTTTTCCCATGCATCTACAGTAAACTTCGGTTTCGACTATTGTTGATGTTGTTGTTCTTGTTTTTTGTGTGGTTGTTGTTGAATGTGTGTGATAACACTTGATTAATCTTTTGTTGTGGTTGTTGTTGTTGTTGTTGAATGTATATGTGATAACATTTGATTAATATTTTATGGATGTTGTTGTTGTTGTTGAATATGTATGATAACATATTTCTATTCATGGTTATATATGGAAATAATAGATGAAAGAGTTTGTTGTCGTTGTTGTTGTTTTTGAACATAGATGTCGTCTTCGTCGTATTCTTTATCTAGTGGTGACGAAACTATGACAAGTGAAACGCGTACAAATGATACTCAAAATAAAAGATCACAAAGAGGTGCCACAATGGTTACCAAATTAACAAAACTCCACAACACTGGTAAAAAATTATTGTTCGCGTTTGATGCGTAGTATAGAGTAGTTGAAGGTAAAAACTCTTCGCTTTTTAAGAGTTATGTTGCGTTCCTTGGACGTAGAAAAGTAAATATTTTGATAGATGATTGGAAACAAGCGCCACATGCTGTCAAAGATAGCATATGGACAAACGTTAAGGTATTAATTTTAATTTTCATATATTCGATATGACTTTCTATAATTTCTAATACATTCTTATTGATTTAAATGTAGTTGACTTTTGAGTTTACGGGTGATAATAAGTACTTAAAAAAAGTTGGTAAGTCATGCTGGTACGTTTTGGAGGAGCTTTAATCACGGCTCACGCGTGATTACATTAGGAAGCCTAAGCCTGGTCTTGAGCGTCCATGGGTGAGATATAGTTATCTTTCGAAGAAGGATTGGAAAAAGTTTGTGAAGGATCGTCATTCTGAGAAATTCATGGTTAGTACTAGTCTTATTTATCTTGATAATTTTTATGCTAATGATTTATAGATACTAATCATATTTTCACTATGTTTATAACGGGCTAAAAGTCAAGCAGGAATACAAAATAAAGCAAAAACCGTTTACCCCCATAGATTGTCTCGTGGTGGTTACAGAAAACTAGAAAAAGCAATGATGAATGAAAAAAACAACAAATGGGAGATGAGGACTCCATTAGTCGTGATCGTAACCCATCTCCACCGTCAAGACATGAGAAGTGGAAGAGGGCTCGCCTAAGACCAAATGGAGAGTACACCTCAGATGCGTCAAGAGTAATTGCTGAGAAACTTGTAAGTATGATTTGTTGTGCGTATGTTATGTGTTATTTAAATGTTGTGGTAATTACAATATTAATATTATCATGCATGTTATGTTGGATATGTTGGTTGAAGAGGCCGATGGAGGCTCATTTGTTCCAGACCCATGACATGATATACTAGTAGAAGCTATCAGAACAGATGAGCATGGTGGCCGATGTTGCACCCCAAAATTTGCCCTCTATTTTCTAACCTTAACTGGCTTATGTTTGCATCCATATGCATTTGTCATAGCACTAGTCATGCATTGCATTGAGTTCTCAAGACATGGGATCACGACATATTTCTTGCGGTTCAGGGTTTTCTTTATTTCAGAGAGTTTTTTAGTAGCATTCAAAACCGAACTCACAGTCATCAGAGGCTTGAAGCATTTATTTTGCTCAACAAATGGTTTAATTACTTCAGAATCAAGAACAGAGAGCACGTAGTTCACAAGAGCCTGATCATCTCTCTCAAAGTTCCACCACTCATTCATTAATTCAAGAGCTCCCTCCCATCAAAGGCTAAGCTAGAGATTTGCATTGATACATGACATCAAGCCCATTTCATCACAAACACCAAATTAGGGTGTTGGTCAAAGTCAAACTTGATATTGACTTTTTGACCACAACATGATCTCATGGTCTAATACATGATTTAAGGTATCCCAACACAACATTTTGGTCCATTCATATGGTCTTATTATCTTGAGAAGCACGAGATGCGGATAACTGAAGAAAATGAATTCAATTGCCAAAAAGTCAACTGTTACCCAAAGTCAAAGTTTGACTTTTGAGGTTTTCGGTCAACCATGATCATTCCAAGTCAAGATCCATGAAATATGAGGTTTTGATCAAGTTTAATCAAGAGGAATCGTGAAAATCAATAAAAATGTGAATTTGAGGTGTTTGGAATATTTTCTAAGTACCAAAAATCATGTTCATTTGGCCAACTTTCCAAGATTGTGGAGATTGATTCAAGCATCCAAAATTGGCAAACAAGGGCTTTCATTGAATATCTAACTTGATACTACATGTTGGCAAAAGGTTTGAACTCAAAAGCTTCCTCCAATTGAGAGATATTTAGGGCCAAAGTCAAGGTTTCACTCTTTGTACACTTTCCAATAAGAAAATTTTCTAAGTGTTGAAGCATGTTCATGTTCATGACTTTCAAGGAATTTTGTGGTTGATCCAAGAACTCATTGGAGACACATGAGGTATGCAATTGAAGAGGGAATTTGATACTATACCATGGTGTAAAATTTGGTCCAAGAATCATCCTCCAAGTGGGAGATATTTGAAGCTAAAGTGATGGGTTCAACATGGTGCAAAACTGCCAATAACTCAGAATATTTCTAAGTGTCAGACAACATTGATGTCCCTACTTCATGCCTTCGATTTTGTATCATGAATGCCTCATATAAAAAATGTTCCAACATGAAAGTTGTCATTTCAACAAGACCTTTTCGGGGATACCAAGTTTGCTTCATTTGGATCATCCTACTTCAAGTTATGGTCCTCCAAAGTAGTCATCTTTTTATGTTTTGAACCATGGATATTTTTGCTACCAAGTTGTGCATGTTGATGAATTCACAATGGATCAAGTTATAGGTCCATTCTTGAGATTATAGGTCATCTATACTTCATGTCCAAAGGTGCATAATCCTCTCATGCAAGAAAACTCCAAGTGTGAGTGCAAGCTTATGACATTTTCATGACACCATGTTCAAGCAATCATATCTTCCAACTCAAGCAACCAATCAAGACAACTCTAAAGGCAAATGATTCACATCATAGCACACTTTGTAAAGCATCCAAGATTGGATTCAAAGGTAGAGAATTAAGCACGTGAACAAGGTACAAAGTGTGCAAAAACTCACTGCACCAAGCATTTTCAAGTAAGACAAAACTTGAGAATATTCTATATCATGGACACCTTATCATTTCCAATCATTTCTAGATCATTTCCACTCAAATTGGCACGTGGAAAATGGATCCAAGAAAGAGAATAATGAGGTGGCAAAGTTAGTTATGGAGAGTGAACCTCACTCTCTCATTTTGGTTCAAAAGGTAAGTGGGTCTCACTTTCCCTCACCCTACATCACTTCTCTATAGATATGGAGCTATTACACTGCATTTCACAAGCTTTGAGAGCCAAAGAAATTCTGCTCAAATCGTGTCCAAATGACTCTGAAAGTGAATCTAGTGTGCACAATCCAAGCCACCATAGTGAAAGCTCTTCACCCAGATTTCAAGTAGGAAGAACAAGGAAGAAATTGCAACGAAGATCAAGCCAAACGGAGCATTGCGGAGTGAGAATGAAGCACATCTTCAGAGCACTTTGATCAAAACGGGATCAGTAATTTCGTAAGCTTTTCTTGAGTTTCTTGATGCTAATATGTGCATCTTGCTCTCATGATCATGAATATGCTGTTAGTTTTCGTTTTCCATGCGTAAATATCATGAAATAAGCTTGAATATGTTTTGGTGTGTTTCAAGTTTGCTTGATTTTCTCATTAACCGTGTCGTATGAGTGAAAATCGATCGCATATTCAAAATCCTTGCGAAATTTTGGTTAAGAAGCATGTCTCGTTTGGTATTTATATGACATGTTGTAGAATTTTTAGCATTCATGGAGGTGATGATGAATAGTGTCCGCGCCTCCATTGCTAGGGCTTGCTTTTTTTTTTCAATTCCTCTACACGTGTTGTTGCGTGTGCTTTAATGAATCATGATAAGCTTCATACATTCACTTGAATTGTGGTCCGTGTGTACCTCTTGATCATGACCGTTGGATTTGTGTGTTTGTTTAAGTATGAAGACCATGTGGTTGGTGTGAGTTATGAGCTTTTTGTTGTTATGCACCACATGATCAACATCCAGTGGTCGTGCGCATGATAGAGTATATGATGGACCCTCACTTTTTTTTCTTCACAAAAAAACTGGCGCTGGGCCTAGTAGTTGATTGGGCTTAGTTTTTGTTTACTTTTTGCACTCCATTTTAACTATTTCCACCCTTATTTTCGTTTAATCGTACCTTTTTCATCTTAAATGAGTTTTTAGTGTTTCTTTTTTTCAACTTGCATGAAATTTTATTCTCTTTAATTTTATGGCATCTATTTTCTATTTTGAAGTTATATAGTTGGTATTATTTGATTGATTTTTGCATATTATTTTTATTCTTATGAATTTGTAATTGTGTGAAATGATGCTTAATGATGATGCATTGATTCTTGGTTGATTACACGAGTTTCTTGTGATCTTGTGATATTATTAACTTGCTGTTTGTTTCACATGTTCCCCTAGAAATCTTGGATTCAATTTAATTGATTTAATTAAAACGATTAGATTAAATCAAAGAAAGTAGGACGTTTGTGATAGCATGATAACATTAGGGTAGATTTTCCCTTTTATCCCAACCTTAGGGCCATCTTGCATGACAACATTAGAATAGAATCTTCTTCTAATCCCAACCTTAGGGCCACATTGCATGATAAGATTTTGTGTTATGTCTTTCTCTTCTTCCTCTTAATCAATTTAAAACACTTAATAAATACGATGTGTATGGTGCGTTACGAGCCTTAAGTACATGGGAAAAGATGAGCGGAAGTTTTTCCTTACCCCTTCTTAGAGTATTTTGTACGCGAGATGTTTGGATCGTTTGTACAAAGTACTTACTCCTATCGTCATAGACTTTAGTACGATACACATCACAGACCAATTCAATTCATTTCTTTAAAACACTTAAACAAATTTAAATCTCTTTCCTTCAGAATTCTCTCATTTCTTTTTCAAAAAGGCATGTTATTTCTGTTCTACTGCAAACAGGTAACGCATAAGACTCATGACAACGAGCGACAAACACCTAAACTACTAGAGCGTGAATGTTAGCATTGTTCATAAAAAACATTAAGCAACTCGTGGTCCCACAAACTACGGATGCTATGATTTCTCATTCCTGTTGAGAATACGTAGGCACAAAGGTCCCAATCCTTGGCGAGCAACCTTCCCGTTCACCCGTAGTCCTCTGAACTACGATGACTCTGACTTTCAAATTGCACGAGAGAATACGTAGGCATATGATTGTGAGATCCTATCGAGTCCCATTTTGTTTTTCTCCCTTTTCATTTATGCATTCCCTTAGCAAGTAAGCTTTAGATATACACACCATTTGATTAGAACAACAAGAGTGGATCCCGTTGAGTACAACAGACACGAGGGGTGTTAATACCTTCCTCTTGCGTAATCGACTCCCGAACCCCGAATTTGGTTGCGAGACCATGTTCTTTCCCTTATCAGGTTTTCTCGATGTTTTCCTTTCCCCGTTGGGATAAATAAAGTTCGATGGCGACTCTGTGTCTTCGCCGGTGGTTTTTTGCAGTAGCGACAGACGCATTTGTGGTGTTAGAGAAGGCGACAGCCTGAGATTATTCTTTGGTTCATCCAGAAAAAGCGCTAAAAGCACTGAATTACAAGCACAAAAAGAAAGGATTGTGGCTTTTGAGAAACAGTTAAAAGATTAAAGGAAGATGTTAGAAGCGGAGAAGGAAAATTGGAGGAAAGACATGGAAAAGTTAGAAAAGATAGAAGAGTTATATATGGTATGTTTTTTATCTGAAAAGTTAGAAAAGATAGAAATGTGTTTATTATGTATTGTGTTCAAAATGAATATTATGTTGCAGAAAATAAGTGGATCTTTCCAACAACATACGAATGAAAATGATGGTCATGATGATGATCAATTTCCTAAAAAAAATGTTGTTGTTGGTGCTAGCACAAAAGGAAGTAACTATTCAGTCGACCCCGCTCAAGAGGTCAATGAGATATTGGATACATCCGCACATGAAATCACCACGTTATACCTGTTGGTTGTGGATAATAATGACCTGATTTCTCTTACGCTCGAGCATTGTCCAACGATAGAGCTCTTCTATTCTACTCCTAATGATATACGAGATCTTCTCTCTGGAAATCATTGGCTGGAAGTAGGAATATTACAAGTTTGGTGCATGTAAGTATATAATCGAATATGCATATCATTATATATAATACATTGTTGTTTTTGTATTTCCTCACTTTTTTTTAATTTTGTTTTAGCCATTTAAGTACACTCGCCGTGTTTGTATAGAATTAAATAAATCAAATATTTATGGCATCTTGGATCCATATAGTATTTGATGGACAAATAATCATCCAAAAGGGATTGAAGATTGCATTACATAACGGTTAAGTGTGGGAGGGGGGGGGGGGGGGTGGAGAATGTTAATTAGCACCATTTATCAAATCGTAAGTAATTTTGCAATTGTGGTTTATCTGTTATATTTAATTTTGTTTTAGAAAATACTAATTATATATATATGCTCATGTTTATTCAGTGATCATTGGCAAATGATCATCATATCACTTAGGACCAATAGGTAACGACATTGTGTTCATTACATCAACCACTCGAGTCTAAAATGAAGCATATTATCAATGGGTAATTTTATGTTTATATGAAACTTTTTAGTAATATTTTCTTTGAATTTGTAATTGGTTTAACGTGTAATATGTTTAAATCATTTTCAATGTACACTGTTGTGCAGTGACACAATATCTTGCACAATAATAGAAAAAAACTCAAATTTTGCTTGCCAAATGTAAGTGGCCAGATTACTTGTGACATTCATTTATATACATTGTTACATGCACGTGTGGTTATAACATTCATGAAATTAATGTTTAAATTTGTAAACGAGGAGACAACCAAAGGGATACAAGTGTGGGTATTATGTAATAAAACACATGTTAAACATTGTCGTCATCGACATTGTTGATTCATGGGATCAGATACATATTATATATGTAATGTATTGTTAACAATAACATATTATTGTTTAAGTTGGGTATGATTATCATATATGTGTGATATTCATATTTTTGCACTTTTTTTGTAGACGTTTAACTGCGTTACATCATTCCCCCTACGAAGACTTTGTAGACATTCGTAAACATTGGCCGTATATCTTCAATATGCTTAAGGGTCCTCAAACATGAGTTTAATTTGTATATATGTTTGATATACATTTGAGTTTGATGATGTAAATAATATTTTTTGGATTTGATTAAGTAAATAAATTTTTTTTACTTTTAATCTATTTACCTTTGTAATATATGTATAAAATCAGGTTCAGAATACTGGTACATAAATATAATGGGCTGGTAATACAATATTATAAAAAAATTTAAAAAACTAATAAATATTTCACAATGGTTTAAACAAAGGGCCGTGGTGATAGACAACGCGTCTAATATAATTTTTCACTCAACTGCTGAGATTCGAACCCATGACCTTGAGACTATGTAATAACGGTTGATACCAATAACCGTGGTTATAAGTAGAGTGCTACCTAGTATATCACAATGGTCACGTGCCCGTAGTAGTATATAGCGAACTTACAACCACACGCTACTTCACAACGGTGGGTCGTGCGTGATGGTATCCCTTTTCCAACCGTTGTTGTATATGTCTTTTGTAGTAGTGCTTTCTATTCTTTTCGATTTGTTTGAAAGGTTATGACAGCCATATTATTGGTTATTGATGAATAAGCACTATAAGCTTTTGGCTTTTCACAACTTCTTTGACACCTCAAGTTGTGCGCGAAGGATAGTATATGGTTGATCATATGGGGGGTGTTTTCTCTTGCAATTTGAATGCAAAGTCAGATTAACTGAACAATTACTTTGCCACTGGTTAAGATTAAGGTTTTTTAATTCTGAAAGAAACACCGACTTCTAGGCTCGAAGTGGTTGACTAGGGATTAACTCCTCATCTCTATAGTATTTTGGGATTTGAAACAATGCTCTAAATCATCAGTAAAGTTCTATCTGAAAGCATACCATAACAATTTCGGGCATCTAGTTTTCATCATCCTCCATACAATCTTTATTTAAACAAAAGTCTGATAAAGATACGTGAATGACAAAGGATTTTATATATTTTGTTTTGTCTTTTTTAATAAATGAAGGAAAAATAGCAAGAGTGAATTCAAATGGATTGATTCAGAAAATACATGATCACTTCATTAAAATTACCATTAAAAACAATGTTTAAAAACAAGTAGCATTTAACAGAAACAAATACAAATGCATGATAACAATGCCCAAAGATTGCCAGCGTCAAGGATGACTTCCTGTTTAATCCATTGTCTTCAAGAGATGCCCATTTAGGTCTTCACACTTATCAGGACGAGAGGTTGACATTTCCCACCAGGTTTCCTTCTCTAAAGGTTATGTACTTATTGTCGATCAATTGTTGTACTTTGGCTTTGAAAGTGTTACGGTCTTCAATCGAGTGCCCTATTGATTTGGCATGATACCCACAATGCGTATAGGGATCGTACCCAAGCAAGAATGGTTGTGGCACCAACTTTAGAAATTTGGGAACCACCAAAGAGCTTTGAATCAAAGGCTGCAGAAGTTGGTTGTATGACATAGGAATTGGATCAATAGGAGCATTCCTTCTTTCCAAGTTATTGCGAGGCCTATGCTAGCTTTGATACTGATTCTGATATCCTCGGCCTTGGGCTCGCTGAATCGAATGAGGAGCGATCCAAGGTTGTTGGTATGGCACTCTAGGCATTACTCATTGCCCATAAGGATTGCGTGGCGCTGGAAATGGTGGCCGCTGAAAGATGGAGGACCATAAGTTCTTTATAATGCACCATGACAATACTCGACATTTCCCATGACTGCATTGGTTTCATCCTCTTATTCCTCTTGGGAACTTCTAATGGATTCATTCTCGCTAGCCTGCTCGAGGCGTCTTGGATTTTTTCACTCTTCAGATCGCTCTCGATGCGTTGTCCAACTATCACTAGGTCAGAGAAGTTTGATGATGAACTACCTACCATTCTTTCAAAGTATGAGCTCTACAGGGTGTCCATGAACATGTCAGTTAATTCCATATCTAATAGCGGTGGTTGCTCTTGGGTTGCCGATTCTCTCCGCCACTGAGCATATCCTCTGAAGGATTCGTTGCTCTTTTGAGATAAGCTTTGTAGTTGCCTTTGATCTGGAGCCATGTCAAAGTTGTACTGGTACTGCTTGAAAAAGGCATTGGCCAAGTCGTCCCAAGACTGAATGTAGCATATTTCTAACTTCATGTACCAACTCAATGATGCCCCATACAAACTGTCTTGAAAATAATGAATAATCAACTTATCATCACGAGTATGACAGGTTTTTTCAACACAACATTACCAAATGGTGTCTTGGGCAATTATCCCCTTTGTACTTCTCGAAGATGGGTACTTTGAATTTTAGGGGTAAGACTAGATCTCGCACCAGGAACATGTCGTCAAGTCTCAACGCGCTAAAGCTTTCCATAACACCCAAGCGTTTCTCCAGGTCACAACTTTTTCTGTGATTTTAGCCACTTGAGAACGCTCCATTTTGGTAATCAGGTGGGCACCCTGAGGATTTGACATGTCCACTACTACGGAAAACACATATAATAACGCCCGCGTTACTACAGATGTTCAATCAACCGTTGTAATATATGATATTTAGGTACATGCATTTTTTATATATTTTATTTAACCACCTATAACCACGGTTGATTTAATACCCGTGGTGAAAAGTGGCGTATGGTCATGGGTTCAAATCCCAACACCAGCATTTTTGGTTATTTACTTATTTTTAAAAAATGATGACAGACCTTTTACCACGTGTATTTAAATCAATTGTGGTTATAGGTGGCGCTTTCTATTTTTAAGAGATATATATATAGCACTCTTAGTTCATTCACTTTTTCCCTAGACGTACTTAAACAAACTTCATCTTCTGCCTCCAAAATTCTTCCATTTACGAAACATTATTCATCCACTAAACTAAACTTGAAAACATCATTTCTTCCACAAACGAAACTCAGAAACATTGCTTCCATTAGCATGTTACAGTTTATTCCTATTTAACGATTCAACAGGTAAAATGTTATTGTTTAACGATTCTATTTATTTATTTTTTATTGTTGTTCTTGTTGTTTCTCTTGTTGTTCTTGTTGTTATTCTTATTTTTGTTCTTGTTGTTGTTATTGTTCTTGTTGTTTCTCTTGTTGTTCTTGTTGTTATTCTAAGTTTTGTTCTTGTTGTTATTATTGTTGTTGTTATTGATCTTGTTGTTCTTGTTATTTTTATTGTTGTTCTTGTAGTTCTTGTTCTTGTTGTTGTTGTTGTTCTTGTAGTTCTTGTTCTTGTTGTTGTTATTGTTCTTTATTTATTCCAAAAGAGGAAAAATGAAAATATCGATAAAACCCCTAAAAGAACAACAATGAAATGGTTGTCACAACAAAAACAGGGTTTGGGAGTCGATTATGTAAGGGGAATGTATTAGCACCCCTCACATCTGTTGTACTCAACAAGAGCCATTTGATTAGTTGTGCGCATTAGTGTTAGCTTTGAAATGTTAGGCTTCTCGAGTTATTGAAAGAAGAAGAATAGAACAAAAAGGTTTATTTTCTATTAGGGTGCCTGATAAGACTTTGAACCTCGCTCCTATGTCTCTCCAGGTGTGATGAATAAATCAAGGCTACGTAGTTCTTAGTAGAAAAATGTTTATTTGTTGGTCGGTTTTAGCGAAAGCTATTTTATCACAATCGACGAAAAAATATTGTTTGCTACTTAAAATAGGTGAGAAGCGAGCATTTGCAACACATTGAATGGATTTCTAGATATCAACAATCACGGGAAAATGTCACTTATCTCAACTCAAACAATTGTGAACGAGGCATTGTTTTTACATCATTTTGAGACGAAATATCTTTCATTTGTGAAAAGGGTTTAAGGTTCATCGCACAGCGGTGAGAAAAGAGTTTGATGTGTTTGAAGTATTTTTGGTGATGACGAGAGCTCGGACGAGCGAGAACTACATCTCGTTTCCCGACTCTCGTGAGCTTGTGGACTACACCACTTTCCTTTTTCATCTTATTTATGAAAGGAGTCTAACAGTTTTGTTTTAGGTCTTTTGAGTTTATTTGACAAAATGCACTCGATGTTGATTGAGGTTTGTTACGTGTTGTGGATTTAATTGGAGGATGAATAATGTTTGGATTGATGAGAACTACATCTCGAATCCCAACTCTCAGGAGCTCGTGGACTACACCTCGTTCCTTTCCATCCTATTTATTAAAAAATGTTAAATAATGGTTAAGTTTTTTTATATTTTCATTTGGAAAAAGACTTGACGTTGGATCAAGCATTTGATTACCGTTTGCAAAAGAGTTGGTTTGAGGGTTTGAAAATGGTTTGAATTGAAAATGAGATAGTGAAAGGGATTTTAAGTTAGAATGGTGGAAATTTGGCGTCGACCAAGTGTTTTTGAAAATGGAACTCAGTATTGACCAAGTATTTTTATTTTTTTTTGAAAGGTTGATTTTATTTTTGTAACCAAACAAGGGATAAAAGTGATGGAATGATAAATGGGATGGAAATAAAAGTGAGAAATTAAATATAAATTACAAACAAGGGATGGGGGTACATTTTATTAATGGGGATATAATAAAATGATAAACATACATGCCATCAAACAAGTAAATATAAACACAAGGATCTCATTGTAAGAAGGCCCGAGAATATGCTATGGGACCGAAAATAAGTCAAAATCAAAGGCAACATAATTTAGCTCTAATGCTACCTTAAATTGGATTCATGTAGAAATCACTCTATAAGAAGCTGAACAAACGAATCTATGTGTCCAAATGATGTTCGAAAGCTAAATTAGATTTAAACTCCGAAATCACAACGCAATGGAAAGAAAGAAAAAATACAACAACACCGCAATATTATATTATAAACCAAAACTTGACGAATTGAAATGAGTTGCTAACGTGAAGCGCATCATCACAAAATGAATCAAAATAAGGCGCAAAGAAAAGGAATTGATGCAACAATTAATCAAATAATCTATTTAACAATTAAAAGATATATTAATAAATTAAAATCTAATTAACTAATCAATTAAATAAGTAATCAATTAAATTAAATACTAAACAATTAAAATTAATAAAATTAAAAGAAAAAATAAAATAAAATAACACTCATGAAATAGATAAAAAACATGGACATGAGTGCAAACATAAAAAGGAGTATAGATTCTAAATGGGCAAAACCCAAAAACTAAACCATATTTAATTTTAAATAAACATATAATATATAAAAAGAAGAAAAAAATTTATAAAAAAATGAAAAGAAAAATGTTGTATTAGGGAAGCCGCCCCCCACTTGGACAAGAGAGTTTTTTTTTTCAAAAAGACAACCAATTAAAAACCAACATGTGGCGTGGCATAAGAAAAGGAAAAAAACAAAGAAAAACCTCTTTCTCAATTTATATTAGAAACACTCTTATTCTCTTTTTTTTACCTCTCTCAATTTCTAGCATCTCTCACCTTATTTTCATTCTCAAATTTCATGTTTCCCAAACAAATTTAAAAAAACAAAATAAATCCATTTAAAATTCAACAACAACAAAATAACAAAAGTGGAAAGCAAGAGGATATCAGATGTAGTTGTGTTCTTGGTGGTGTTATGGAAGAGAGACGATGTTTTGATGGTTGTAGGGCTCATTGTTTACGTGCATGTGTTTAGTGGTATGTTTTTTAATGTTAAAAGGTGGAAGAGTTTTTTAATCATGAAGCTATGTTGGTTTTTGGAAGTGGATGTATGATTGGTTTGTAGTGTTGTTGTTTTCCTTTCATGAAAAATGGAGGAGTGTGTTAGTATGGCTAGTTTGGTTATGTGAACATAGGTGAGAAGGTTGTTGTTAGAGTGTGTTATGGTGAAAGAGATCATGGTTTGATTGACATGGATATGAGTTTATTGTTGTGAATTTTTTGTGTGGATTTTGATGGTTGTTTTTTTGGTGAAGTTGTAGAAATAGTGTAGTTGTAGAAATGGTGAAAAAATAGAGGTGGAATGTGTTATGAAGGTTAGTGTATGTGTTTGAAATGTGAAAGATGGTAAACATGAAAAAGAAAAAAAAATGCAGTAGATAGTGTGAATGATGAATATGAGACAATAAAGCGTGTGTGGTATATATTGGAGATTTATGTGGTGTTGATGTTGCAGTAGGTTGTATTTTGGTGAAAAGGGATAAAAGGTGGTGAAATGAAGTGAGTGTATTTTTACATGAAAATCTGAGAAAGCTATATGTATTTTTGTTCCATGATGTTGGGATAGGAATAATGATGGTATATTTTAGAAAATCTAGACATTAATGGAGGAATACACAAATGGTTTGGTAGTGTATAATGGCTTATGTGTTTTCAAAAAATCAGAGAGTGGGGAACATGTATACTAGTGGCGGTTAGGTATTGGTCTGAGTTGTTTGAAATTGAGAGAGATAAATGGTTCTATCGAGGTGTGCCGTCTGATAATTGATTATTGTTTATTCTCATGAGCCAATGAAACCAAATATAGTGGCACAACTAGGGTTACTGAAATTACTACCTTGCCAATAATGCCATCATTTCTATTTTAGAGACAAAATTAAATAAACTAATTAAAACTAAAAAAAAATCAAACACTTAAAAATAACTAACAAAAATTGAAATAAAATCACTAATAATTCTATTTAAATATCTCGTACATTTAGACAAAAAAAATAAAAGGAAATAAAATGGAGAAAAAAAAAGTAGAGCGCAAAAATGTTCAGAAAATTAAACTGAATGCACTAAAATAATCAACGCGAAATAAGCTTATCAGAAACATACAAGTTTTGATCAAATTTTAAAGTAAAAAATGATTGTTTAAAAGGCGCAGACTGATAAAAATACGACCGAAAAAGGAGTCAAACAAATTAAACCAGGTTAAACTACGTTAACCGTGGATTAATAAAATTGATGCATGCAAGCTCAATTTTGAAATTTTTCACCCGCTAATTTCACGTACATTTGAAAATCAGTTCGACCAACCTGTCTGTAGTTTCAAAAATTTATTCTGGTCGACATTTTAAGCATCATGCATGATAAAATGCAAGTTATGATATACAAATGATGTGAAACTCATGATAAATGCTTTGATTTGATGATTCAGGGTCAATTTTGGGGATACGTGTAGCGTGTAATTTTTGTCGGTGACGCGACCACCTTACCACATTGGTTGGAATTGGGTGCTACTTTCTGATTTCTTATTTATCCTATGAAGTTGGAAAGGAAAGAAAAGTTATCTAAAACTAACCTTGCACGCAAATGTTTTCTTTAACAAATGCTAAGAGATTGGGGGGTCCAGGGTCAGGTTATACAATGGGGAGTTGTTAGTTACCCATCCTATATATGGTTATCCATAGATCGTTTAGAAAATTCTACTGTTATCTACTTACTGATGTTTATTTGTCGTGGGTTGGGAAAGTTTCTCCTTTGGGAAAGTTTGAGAGAGTATTTTTGTTGTTTTTTGGGTTTTTCGATGTTTTTGGTAAGGTACTGGACCTAAAGTTTTTGTTACGTGTGCTCGCTAAGATTTCGCAATCTTATGCCTACGTATTCCTGTAAAGATAACAGGGAAATAAGAGCAATCGTAGTTCCTCCTTCTCTATGGGAGGAAAAAGATGTTTTGGTGTTGTGTTCAAAGCCCAAGATTGAAGCTAAAGGTTATTTGTGTCTTGTTCAAAGCCCAAGATTGAAGCTAAAGGTTTTCTGTGTCTTGTTCAAAGCCCAAGATTGAAGCTAAAGGTTTTGAATGAGAGAGAATTTGTCATCTCTAAAGGGAGATATCTCATTTGTTTATCACAATTGTTGGGTAACTGATTATAAAGGAGAATTACTTTAACTGGAATGTGTGGAATCCAGCAATGCCATGATTTCCTTTATAAGGGATTTGTCCTGAAGGAGAAAACTTTAACTCAGTGTAGAGCAATGCCATTTTCCTTAGGAATCTTTCATGCAAAGAGAGGGACATTGGCTTGGATGTAAATAATCCAGAGGCTTGCCACTTATAGCAATTAGATGAAAGAGGGTTTTACCAGGATAAAGAGGGACCACAACTTGAATTTTTGAATCAACA
Organism: Lathyrus tuberosus; assembly: GCA_022829125.1. Lineage (NCBI taxonomy): Eukaryota > Viridiplantae > Streptophyta > Magnoliopsida > Fabales > Fabaceae > Lathyrus > Lathyrus tuberosus. The sequence goes on from JALAZF010000018.1 coordinate 17,644,516, forward strand.
AGTGTGACACTTACAGCAGTTATCTGGGATTAAGGTTTGTTTGATTTTCTGTTTTCATATATGATTGTACAGAGAAATGCCTTCCTACAGAGAGATTTTGATTTCCTCTGAGGGGTTGCTGGTTTTTTTTTGTGTGCCTTGATCAAAACTCGAGGTTGAAGCTAAATGGTTGACTCTGTTTAGGGAGTTTTATATCTGTCTTGTACAAATCCCAAGATTGAGGCTGAAGAATACTAACTCAACAAGAGAGTATTTTATTTGTCTTGTACAAAGCCCAAGATTGAGGCTAAAAAGAAAAGAATTGACTCTTTTTTGGGGAATATTTAGTCTGTCATGTACAAAGCCCAAGATTGAGGCTAAAGGTTAATGACTCAGCTAGAAAATATTTTATCTGTCTTATACAAAGCCCAAGATTGAGGCTAAAAGAAGTGACTCTACTAGGGAGAGGTTTTATCTGTCTTGTACAAAGCCAAAGATTGAGGCTAAAAGTGCTAAGGGATGGTCATTATATAAAGCCTAAGAGGAGGCTAGCTTCTGCTGAGGATTATTGAGATCCAGAGACAGGTCCAAATTGAGGAATCAACTCTTATTGGGGATTGCAGAAGAGTTGAAATATCATAGACCATGAGGTTCTGAGTTTTCTGAGGGTTTTACTGGGAGTAACTTGACCCTAGGTGAGGAAATTTTAAAGTAAGGGTTCAAAGATTGAGTTTTGAAACCTGTGGAGGTCTTAACTCTGCTGGTGATTGATCAGGGTTTTTCCTGTGCTTTTAGGAAACTTGAGGGTTTCTTTGAGATCCAAGAGGAGATGAAACTGTCCAAGTCTAGTGGTATGAGGAGGTTAATCTTTGTGTGATGCCCAAGAGGAGGCTGATGTTTTAAGGGATGAGAATCAACCCTAAATGGGTCTGATGTTTTGACTCTCTGGAGGATTGAACTAGCAAAAGATGACTAGGTTTTGTCCTATACCTGTAGGAGGCCTTTGGGTCCTTGTATTAAGCCCAAGAGAAGGCTGAGAACTTCTAATAAGCCTGAGGGTCCTTGTACAAAGCCCAAGAGGAGGCTGGGGATGCTTTTAGGAAGCCTGTGGGTCCAAACCTAAGAAAAGTTCAAGAAAGGTTTCACCGGGAATAATCCTTTCTTTAGTGAACACTTCTAGGGTTTAAAGAAATTCAAGAGAGGTGTCACCGGGAATTAATCCTCTCTGGGGAAATGAATTTCTTAGACAAATTTCTAGTAGTGACAGTCTTGTGAAAAGTTTCACTGGGAATAATGCCTTTCTTTGTTCCATATTGTATATGCCCAAGAGGAGGCAAAACTGTATCTGGAATTTCCTATGGGGGAACTAGTTTTGACTATGTTAACAGAGTGACCACTGGCTTGATCTAATCCTAGACCTAATTGCTGGGGAAAACTCTAAGCAAGTATATACAAGCATATATACAGATGAAATATATAAACAAGTATGTAAAAGAAAGCTGGTAGAACTTACAGGTGAGCAAGCTTCTAGTGTTATAAACACAGTTGTATGGTTAGTTATTCAAGAATTGAAGAAATTTTTAATAATAATTTTTTAATCTAAATCAAAAGGAAAGTTGTTTTAAAAAGAATATTGGGGCTTATACTCAAGGAGAGGCCCAAAAGAATTCTTTTGATAAGGCGGTGATCGCGTCGTAGTTTTGAAAACCACAGAGGGACTTATACAATGACTGAGGCCCAATTTTATTGTATTTACAAAAGAGATGGGTCTTACACTCTATTAGAGGCTCAAAGTTTATTTTTATACAAGAGATGAGGCTTACAACTCAAGGAGAGACCCAGATGAAAAATAGCGATTGCCCTGTTATTTTGAAAAATTGTATAGGAACTTATACAATGACTGAGGCCCAAACTATTATGTACAAAGGGGGTTGGGTCTTACACTCTATTAGATGCCCAAAGTGTTTGAAAAAAAGAAAGAAAAATGGGACTTACAATTCAAGGAGAGGCCCTGTTTAAAATTGTTTGAAAACGGCGATTGCACCGAGATTTTTGAAATCGAGTCGGGACTTATACAATGACTGAGGCCCAGAAAGGTTTATTTGTGACAAGGGATGGGTCTTACACTCTATTAGAGGCCCAAAAGTGTTTGAAAAAAAGAAGAATGAGGCTTACAACTCAGGGAGAGGCCTAGATGAATAACAGTGATCGCACCGTCATTTTTGAAAACCGTATCAGGACTTATACAATGACTGAGGCCCAATTTTATTTTGTACAGCAAGGGATGGGTCTTACACTCTATTAGAGACCCAAAAGTGTTTGCGTGAAGTTTGAAAAATCAAAATTTAGAGGAAACCCTAATTTTGAATTTAAAAGATATAATTTTCAAAGGAAATTAAATAAAAAATTATGTAAAATATCAAATATAGTTAAAAACAAGTTGTAAACTTTGAAAAATATTTTGAAAAATCATGTTTAATCACATGAGATATTGAAATTCATTTGGAGTGAAAAGATCAAAGTGGGAATTTCATTTTAAAATGTTTAAAAGAAATAAAAATGAAATTAATTACAAAAATTCTAACTATATTAAATAATAATATAAATTGGATTTTTTTGTAAACTAAAATAATTTAACATTTTTGTGACTTTTTAAAAAAAGAACCAATAAAAAATGATAAAAAATGAGAGAGAAATTAATTTTTGAAATCAATTAAATAAAATATCAAATATTCAAATATTTGAAAATTTGAAAAATGCGCCAAGAACAAAGGAAGAACACGCGCGACTCTGTTTTGCCCAGATTTGCATTTTCTCACTTTTCTCTCTGATTACTCAATGATTTTGCACGATTCTAACACCAGTCTTGCTCGTTTTTGAACAAGGATCACAACCATATAGATTAATTTCATTTATATTAAGTATGGAGTGAGAAATCAGATGATGAACTCAAGAACCCTAGTTTCAGCATGAACACTATGAAATTCCATACACGATTCATACTTAGCAATTGATTGAGGGTTAACACTCTATATACATGCAGAAACAAGATGGTAACTCAAAAAATCATTTATGATGCATGTAATATGGAGTTTGAAGGCTTCAGGCTTACCTCTTGCAGCTGGTGATCAAATTTGATGTTGGAGGTGTTACAAATGTTGTGTAATGATCTGTATAGCTTCAATGGAGCTCAAGTAATGTGTTTGAAAGCTTGGAATGGATTGAATCAGCCCAAAACTTGTTGTGGCACCTCAACTGCAAACAAACCAAAAGCTTGAGTAAATGGATGGTGATTTTGTGATTCTGATGTTCCATATGTGTTTCAGGGTTATGGATCACTCATATATGATGTATATGAGGTGTTGGCATAATTGTTTGGTTTGAATTACTTCCTATTTCAAAATTTGATAGTGACTTGAAATAAAAGGCAAATCTGGTTTTTTTAGAGTGATTTTGAGGAAAGCATCAGTTTGTGTGCTTTGGTGTACTCAAATTGATCACAAATGAGCTCTATTTATAGTAGATCAAGTTTTTTTTCAAGCAATAGTGAATGGCAACTGGTACATGTCTTTGGCAAATTGTTGCATAAAGGAATCCAAGTCTTCTATAGCCATTGACTTGGCTCAGTGCAGCAGGTATTATAGTTTTGGTTCAGAGATAAGGCTTAACTCAATTCAGTTAGCAATGTCTTGATGCTTGCCACCTTGTGAATCCATTGAATGCATTGAAACAAAATTGGAGTCTTTGAGATTTTTAGCCTTTTTAGGGGACACATAGCTACATGTAGATCCTTGGACTTGGGAGGCTTGTGGATCAGACATTGTCCCTTAGATGTTATCCCTTGAGGTGTCCAAATGGATAAAAATACTTGTAATTGTCTGATTTAGCTAATTCGAGCAAATGACCCATAATCTACCTTGGGAAGAAACCAGTCTTTGATGACATGTTCCAGGGGTTGTAACTCCCTACTCAAATTGAATTTGGAGATGATCTGGTACTTGTTGGAAAGATCTCATGACATACTTTAACTTTGACGTTCACAAATGGACCTAGTTCAGCTTGGATCAAGGTGAAAAATGGCCTCAAATTTTGGAAAAAGTGAAACAGATTCTGACTTGTTGAAAATTTTTACTAAGTGTTGGAAAAAGTGGTCATTTCCACTTTTTGTGATTTTAATCAATCCATGAGGATTTGGAATCTTTTGTAGTTGACACTTTTGAAGTATGTCATGTGAACTTTCATTTGAGCTTTGGATGGAAGAAAAAGGCCTTAGGGTTTGGGAGTTATGACCTTGCAAAGTTGGTACCAAAACCATTTTGTTCCATAACTTAGAAAAATTTAAGTTTTCTAAGGTTGCCCCTTTTGCAAGTTACCTCACTTTTCTTGATTTTTCTTGATGAATGATGATCAAAACCATATATTAACATTGTTTTAGACTTAGGGGAACCATATTTGTGAAAAATTCCAAAAAGTCAAACTTGATTTTGGGCACAGTTGACTTTTTGTCAAATGAAATCCAAACTGTGTGATCCTTTGTGCAATCAAGTTTTTGACATAATTAAAACCTAATGGATGGACTCCATAGGTATTTTGTGGTGTATTGAATCATGTCCCAAGGTTTGGGAGCATGTTTTGGTCCAAAGTCAAAGGCACAGTTGACATTTTCTTCAAAACCCTAATTGTGGTCCTGATGAAATTGAAACTTGTGAATTAAGCTTCTTGGATCAATCCATTGTTGTAAATGGATCAATGTAGTGTATTTGAGGCCCTCAAATCATGTCTTGAGGTATTGGCTCATGCTTTGCTCCAAAAGTCAACTTAGGGGTGAATTAGGTCAAGAAACCCTAATTCCTGATTTTTTATGAATGCTTCCCCTGAGGTTGTTTTGACTTGATGATTGGGTCCATGAGGTTCCTTTGAGCATATTGGGTCATGCTTTGAAATATTGGCTCATGCCCATATGAAAATTTTCATCTGGAGGCCTTGGTCGACCAAAACCCTAATTTGGTGACACTGGCGATCTTGAGGCTTGATCCACTTGGAATGTTGCAACTTTGTGCTTGATTCTTGATATGGGAGTCCTCTTGATCCTTTATGGGTGTTTGAGAGGTTAAACAAGTTAAAGATCATGTCATTTCTTGATTGATTGTAACACCCTGTATAATATTCATCTAGAATAATACCATACAAGTGTTTTTATTTGGTACTGACACATCAAAAGTGCCTAATGACATAATTCACATACTTGTCCATTTCTAAAACATAGTACAACTATGGCACAAGCTATGGAAATTAGCCAAAATAAAATAAAACTAAGATCAATATACAATATTCCTCATTGTACAAGAACAATAAAAATACACAGCGGAATAAGCTTAACTAAGCTTCTCTTGAAACATCCAATCATAGCTTCACTTGTAAATCAACCTGCAATCCGAACCTGAAATATAGCAACTATAGTGGGGTGAGATACATCAAATCTCAGTGGGTTCTTATCTTATAGATTCTCTCGGATTAAAAGGGGTTCTAATCATCCTAGCTCAATTCCGGGGAAGGGAAAAGGACTTTGAGTTCACAATTTCATTCTTGCCCTATATGGAAACATACTCACGAGTTCTCTAACTCTCGCATCAACAATGGGTATCTCCCTCGAAGGCATCCTTCCCCGGGCCAACCCTACAAGAGGATTCGACACGGGTCACGGATCCTTAAATTCGTAGACAAACATTCTCGGCCAACCCTTCCAAAGAGTTTTCGACACGAGTCATGGATGCTAAGGCAAATAACTTTTCCTGGCCATCCACAAGGGCTATCCAACACGGGTCCCGGTTATCTACACATAGTACTTTCCCCGGCCAGCCCACACCAGGGGTCCTTCAGCCCAGTCAATAATACCATCATCTAAGCAACCTCCCCGGTTATCCCTCATAAGAGGACCGGAACGCGGGTCACAGTTACTTAGGTATCGATCACTCGTCGCAATCCCTCATGTTCCATACTAGGGTCTTCTCCTTGTCTCGATCATTCATCAATCCTAGCCACAACTAGAAACGTAAACCTCCTAGTCATTCTAGGTCTTCCTATATTTAAGGTTGATGTTTTCCTCACTCTCTCTATTTCATTTTACATGCATATTCTTTCATTCACAATTCACAATTAGATAGCCATATCATGATTTCATAATAGAACAATATACAACAATTAAACATAAATATATCACTTTTGAACTTTCCCGATTATTTAATCGGTCGGTAAAATCAACATGTTTCACTTCCATTACGTAGAATATTTCCTCGGCTTTGCATCGATATAAAGAATGATCGAAACCGATAAACGAGTCGAAAGTTATGAATTTCTCGCTAAAGGAAGAATTTCAACTCCCAGACCTGCGCGCTGAGCGCACCTCCCTTGCCCGCTGAGCGCGCAAGCTACTGCCTGGAGGGGTTGCAGGAATTCAACACCGCGCTGAGCGGGCACTTGCGCGCTGAGCGCGCTCTGCGATTTCCAGAAAAATAATCTCTTAACAGAGTTTTCCCCAACTTGCAACAACATCCCAACAACATACCCAACAACCTATCGAGGTATAATATCACGGTTCTATTACGGTTTAACCGATACACTTCATACAATATGATTTCCAACATTTATCACATAATTTCCCCTAAAACCCTAACATTTCAAATAACATAAACCAATCCAAACATTCATAACGATTATCGGTAATTGATTCCACACCTGTATAGATTATACAACGAAATTTATAACTCATTTCAACCGTTTGATTCCTCGATTTTTGCATAAAACCCATTTTCTCCCAAACCTAACACAACCCCAAAACCTCAAGAAATTCTACACTAATGTTTCTATCTAGAACCCACCTGATAATTGGAGAGGAGTTTGAAGAAGATGATGAATCGATGAAGAGATGATGAAGATCCAAGCTCTCCTTCTTCCACTTTCTCCACTTTCTCTCTTTTCTTCCCTTTTTCTCTTCTTCTTCTTACTATCTTCTTTCTCTTTCTCTTTCTCTTTCCAAATATATATATATATATATATATATATATATACATATAACCCAATATTATATAATATAAAGTCAATAGAGTAAAAATATCTCCAATTGATATTTTATCATTCCAACCCAATTGATCAATTATTAGAGTTAACTTAACATACTCCCTTAACTAATGAATACCACTTTGCCTTTTAATAATTGATCTCTTCTAATGTCCAATTGAGCACTTAATTAATACGGGGTATTACACTCTCCCCCCCTTAAATTGAAATTCGCCCCCGAATTTCCTTCGTTCAACAATAACCACTTCTTGCATCATTGTCTAAATTCCACACTCTCTTCACTTCCGTTAATCTTCTGTTCAATTCTGACGCATACCAATTCTAACTCGGTTTCATAGACCCAAATTCTTATTTTCACAACTTAACAACTTCGTGTCCTTAAACATACTCTTGTTCTAACATCGAGTTAACTTCCAACTTCGCTTCCCCCAACTCATCTGTTGTTTCTTACTAACACACTTGGTCGCACTTTACTACTGACAGAAGGTACCATTCTACTTTCCTCTACTGAGTCACAAACCAACCCGTAATACCTTATCTTGATTCAGGATAACAAACACTCAACAAACCCGTTTGAGGCAACTCGGTAATTCCTTCCATTTATGTAATTACCGACATCTATCCTTTCATAAATCCTTTAACATTAGGGCCACTTCATATCTAGTCGAACAACTTCTTTACCAGTTCCAGCTGGTCTGATACTAAAAACATTGTAACCATTAAATCTGATACTTCATTTCTTTCGGATCACATCAAATGGTAACACACTTATCCAATGGGTCCTTACTAACCAATGGCATACGAAACTTACTGACGTCTTTTGGTAGAACAATTTCCTCGCCAACACACAATATAATAACATCCGTCCCAACTCTCTAGACGATAAAGATGCATGAGTTATACTGTTACAACCATAACATATACAACTCCAATTCCATTCAAGACTTGAACCCATATATCCAAAATAGCTTAACCACTTCTGGTTCTGGTTACCACGGTCCAAATCGATTCTCCTTACGGTTTCCGACTTACTCAGGGTTTCTTGCTGATTCAAGATCTCATCCAATAACAGCGTAACACCAACATAGAACTTCAATCACACGCGAGATACCACTTACCAAAACTCGAACCATTCAATTCGAAATTGTGAGTTTCCACCACCCACAATTCTCACACAACACTTCATACACAAAAACTTCGTCGAAGTCCATACCACGCTTCTCGGTTGAATCCACTTTTCTTAATCGTTACGTTCCATATACGATTCTAAGTCACATACTTAACTTTGAAACGTCCAAATTCTTACTAGTACTTGGAAATATAACTTTTCAAATTTCCTTCTCTAGTTAAAACACCACTGCACACAACTGGTACCACTCTCACGGTCTAAATCTAATGTCGTGAACTCACGGAAGATAACAACTACCAACCCGGACCAACCGTCCATACCTTACAATGGCCATAATTACACACCGAAATGTATTCCTTGCAAGATCAATACTTTGTGAGTATTTTCCAACTTCGTTCTTAAGATTCTCAATGGTAATGATAACAATACTCTTAAGATTTTCTCACAAGGTCACTTCTTTAAAGTTAACTCTCTTGCTGCTTGAACAAATGGCCAACTATGCCACACTTTTCTAGAAGTCACGATTCCAAAACGCAAATCCTTCCTTCACTTACTTGCAATCTCGTTCTCCATTCACACAATACTCTCCACTCAGAGCAACACAAGGAAACAAAACGCAGATGACGGTTCCTAAGGGATTTCACAATTACACACACGTTAATCGATCAACCACCTGAGTTAATCGGTTAACTTCTCCAAAATTCTACGTAAAGCACCCTTCATGCACGTGTTAAACGGTTAAGCCCATTGAGTTAGTCGGTTAACACTGCTGCAGAACGAAACCCAGTTTCTTCTTAATTCAAGTCATCCCTACTCAACCCATCGATCCGATTTGTTCTAACTCGAAATATCATTCTCAACTCACAGCTTCTTAACTTGTATCACATTTACCAACCATGATCCACTCGAAGTAAAACCAACAAAGTTGACAACACACTCCAACCAAGTGACAGGCAAAAATTCCAAATTCTCTCGCGGTCACCTTACAAATCTTCAGTGGGGTAGTTCATTTCTACTCATATAACTATACCAGCGGAAAGTCAACAATGACGACATTCTAGGGTTTTAGTCACCACTCATACTTGATTCGTCCATAAGCAACACCCGACACCCATCCATCGCCCGGTACTACGAAAATGATGGACATCTCATTCCAAGCATACCACCTTACCCTCTCACTTAACTCCCTGGGCGAGAAATAAAACCACAATGTTCTTAGTCCAACAAAAGGTAGATTCCGAATATTCCAATTATCCACAAATACAGAAGTTCTCTCTATACTTGAAAATAAATCGGGGCAATGCATCCTCTTGAAGAACCTTCCCATCACTTCGTACACATTAACCGGGATTTCTTACCCTTCACCATCCATTGCACACCACACTTACACTTAAGTCACTAAATGAAATGCTTGCATTCGATAATTCTTATTAACTAACTACAAGACCTTTCCGGTATGAATCGTTCCATGATTTATACTTAGTCCGTAACAAGTCTTGGTTTTGCTTCTCGTTGTTTTTCCACAACCTTGTTCCTTAAAATACAATACCCACTCTTCCACAAAGTACGTCTCTTCATACTTATCTCAAGAATAAGAATCCAACACGTACACTTGTAATCACAGTGCTACTACTATGCTCGTTCTTAATACCAAAGTGTAACTTTCCATGCCACATCATACTTACTAGAGTTCTGACGGGTGAACCATCCTTGGTTACACTTCCTTAACGTAAGCCTCAACAACTACTCAATAGCTCTAGTACACAATCGTCCAAAAATACATTCCTTTGCCATTTCCTCATATATACTGTTGACACCGTTTTCTACATCGTGTTCACTTTGCTCTCCTTGGTAATTATTTTAGGTCCAAATGTAAACCATCTTACTAAGATTCCCTTCAATCCGAGATACTTACTCTGTCTCTTAATGCAAACTACTTCCGGTCCGTATCGCTATGCTTTCTGTTACTAACTGAAGTCCACACTTTCTCCGGCACAAAACCTGATACGGTTCCTTGGGTATTTTAACAATTCCGATTTCCAAAATGGCCTCTTATCAAATGCAGAAGATCCCGATGTAACATCTCGAACTTGATCTCTCTATACAACGGAATATACGCAATTCATCACCCACTCTTCGTCCGGCACATACTTATTCAACTTGAAGCATGTAACCACATCCTGGTTGTTCCTCCTCATACATCTCTACTACCTTAGGTTCCCATAAAGGTCGGACGCCCTTGACCCTCAACTTTTGAACTAGTCGGAAGATATTGTTCCGAACACACTCCTTAAGGTCCTCTCGTCCATTCAAGATACCTTAACGACCTTAGAAATTGAGGCACCAAAATTTATCTCACCTCCGGACCTTGTGTCACACATTTCACAAAACAACTTTCTTTTTCCACGGAATGGGATTACTTGAAATTTCTATCCAAATTAGTGGTCGATCCATCTCTACGAGCGAATTTACAAAATCCTCAATACCTTAACCAATCCTCCGATAGAGATCTTTAACTTTCGGACTCCCTTCACTCCAAAGGATTGCTTAACAACACACCGTCCTTCCTTTCCATGCTACCCAAGCAAAACTTCTACTAAAACCTCACCGAGCCTACCAAAACTCCACACTACTAACTCTTGGTTTGAGCATACTCTCAAAGCACAAGTTCTGACAACACTACGGAGTCCTCGTGGTCGCTCAACCATGATTCTACCTATCACATACACAGTATTAGGTTGATCAGGCCCAACACTAGATAGTATGATATTAAGTTTCATGACGGCAAGACACACTTAAGAGGCAGGAATAGATTTACTTATGATGTTTCAAGGCTAGGTCGAGGACACGACCTGCTCTGATACCAACTGTAACACCCTATATAATATTCATCTAGAATAATACCATACAAGTGTTTTTATTTGGTACTGACACATCAAAAGTGCCTAATGACATAATTCACATACTTGTCCATTTCTAAAACATAGTACAACTATGGCACAAGCTATGGAAATTAGCCAAAATAAAATAAAACTAAGATCAATATACAATATTCCTCATTGTACAAGAACAATAAAAATACACAGCGAAATAAGCTTAACTAAGCTTCTCTTGAAACATCCAATCATAGCTTCACTTGTAAATCAACCTGCAATCCGAACCTGAAATATAGCAACTATAGTGGGGTGAGATACATCAAATCTCAGTGGGTTCCTATCTTATAGATTCTCTCGGATTAAAAGGGGTTCTAATCATCCTAGCTCAAGTTCGGGGAAGGGAAAAGGACTTTGAGTTCACAATTTCATTCTTGCCCTATATGGAAACATACTCACGAGTTCTCTAACTCTCGCATCAACAATGGGTATCTCCCACGAAGGCATCCTTCCCCGGGCCAACCCTACAAGAGGATTCGACACGGGTCACGGATCCTTAAATTCGTAGACAAACATTCTCGGCCAACCCTTCCAAAGAGTTTTTGACACGAGTCATGGATGCTAAGGCAAATAACTTTTCCCGGCCATCCACAAGGGCTATCCAACACGGGTCCCGGTTATCTACACATAGTACTTTCCCCGGCCAGCCCACACCAGGGGCCCTTCAGCCCGGTCAATAATACCATCATCTAAGCAACCTCCCCGGTTATCCCTCATAAGAGGACCGGAACGCGGGTCACAGTTACTTAGGTATCGATCACTCGTCGCAATCCCTCATGTTCCATACTAGGGTCTTCTCCTTGTCTTGATCATTCATCAATCCTAGCCACAACTAGAAACGTAAACCTCCTAGTCATTCTAGGTCTTCTTATATTTAAGGTTGATGTTTTCCTCAATCTCTCTATTTCATTTTACATGCATATTCTTTCATTCACAATTCACAATTAGATAGCCATATCATGATTTCATAATAGAACAATATACAACAATTAAACATAAATATATCACTTTTGAACTTTCCCGATTATTTAATCGGTCAGTAAAATCAACATGTTTCACTTCCATTACGTAGAATATTTCCTCGGCTTTGCATCGATATAAAGAATGATCGAAACCGATAAACGAGTCAAAAGTTATGAATTTCTCGCTAAAGGAAGAATTTCAACTCCCAGACCTGCGCACTGAGCGCACCTCCCTTGCCCGCTGAGCGCGCAAGCTACTGCCTGGAGGGGTTGCAGGAATTCAACACCGCGCTGAGCGGGCACCTGAGCGCGCTCTGCGATTTCCAAAAAAATAATCTCTTAACAGAGTTTTCCCCAACTTGCAACAACATCCCAACAACATACCCAACAACCTATCGAGGTATAATATCACGGTTCTATTACGGTTTAACCGATACACTTCATACAATATGATTTCCAACATTTATCACATAATTTCCCCTAAAACCCTAACATTTCAAATAACATAAACCAATCCAAACATTCATAACGATTATCGGTAATTAATTCCACACCTGTATAGATTATACAACGAAATTTATAACTCATTTCAACCGTTTGATTCCTCGATTTTTGCATAAAACCCATTTTCTCCCAAACCTAACACAACCCCAAAACCTCAAGAAATTCTACACTAATGTTTCTATCTAGAACCCACCTGATAATTGGAGAGGAGTTTGAAGAAGATGATGAATCGATGAAGAGATGATGAAGATCCAAGCTCTCCTTCTTCCACTTTCTCCACTTTCTCTCTTTTCTTCCCTTTTTCTCTTCTTCTTCTTACTATCTTCTTTCTCTTTCTCTTTCTCTTTCCAAATATATATATATATATATATATATATATATATATATATATATATATATATATATATATATATATATATATATATACATATAACCCAATATTATATAATATAAAGTCAATAGAGTAAAAATATCTCCAATTGATATTTTATCATTCCAACCCAATTGATCAATTATTAGAGTTAACTTAACATACTTCCTTAACTAATGAATACCACTTTGCCTTTTAATAATTGATCTCTTCTAATGTCCAATTGAGCACTTAATTAATACGGGGTATTACATTGATCCTTTGTCTAAGTGCTCTGAGAGAGCTCAAAACCCTAATTCTTGGTTGTAGTGAAAGCTCAACAATCCTTGAGGAAATTGATGAGGCATGATGGCACATCCATATTGTGGCAATGATCCTCACAATGATGGGAAATATTGGTGGTCAAAATTTAGGGTATGACAGATGCCCCTATTTAATCTTCTTGGACACGAAGGTGTGAATGGCGAAGATGTTCAAACATTCAGGGTGCAAGAGGATTAAATATCGGAATACCCAAAATTTTGACGGTGGTTATGAATGGCAGTTTGCTCATCCATATTCTTTTGCTAAGTAATGATACTCAGAAAAGGGTAAAACTTCCCCTCGATCCTGGTCTTCAGCCATAGAACTGGTCTCAATTTTTTTGAAATAAACTTCCCCTCGATCCTGGTTTTTAGCCATGAAACTGGTCTTAGTTTCTTTTGTAATAAACCTCCCCTCGATCCTGGTTTTTAGCCATAGAACTGGTCTTAGTTTCTTCTTGTCGTAAACCTCCCCTCGATCTTGGTTTTTAGCCATGGAACTAGTTTTAGTTTCTTCTTGTCGGGTTTCTTTCTCGACAAGGGATGCTATTTGTAGCGGTCTCCATCAAAATTCTTGCCGAGTTTTACTGGGGAGAAGCCATTTAATGGAAAAGGTTTGAGGTCAGACTTGTTGGGGGCACCCATTTGTCTGAGCTGTAGAGGTTCTTTTTGGAGAAATGCCATGTGATGTAATCCAATTTTAAGGTGCCGATGACTTTCTTGAAGACAATTTTTTTTCAAGGAGAAAATGCCATATTGCCAAGATTCTTCTATTAAGAGGCTTTCTCTGGGGATTCTCTTTAATTCGGGAAAGCGAAGAAAAATCATCTTCAATGGGTGAAGAGTGATGTTCTAGAGGTGTCTGTTGAATGTCTTCTTACCTTTCAAAGGTTCAAGTGATTAAAGCGGTCGAGGACAGTCTCCAATCCAGAAATAAACTGGGGAGAAATTTCTCAGACGATACATTTTCGGACGAGGAAAGTGTTCAAACTGGGATTTTGTCTTATCCGTCGCGGAAAGGAAAACCGAAAACTTGATTGAAAAGAGGACTTTATCACTTGGGAATGAGTATGACCAAAGTGATATTAATGTAATATGAATATGAATATGAATCAATTATGCATGATGCATGTATGTTTATGCTGACAAAACTGACGCGATATACAGACTAGTGGATGAACACGACTGCATACTCGGCCGCTGCGGGGGTTGAAAAGTACCATCGGTTCAAGATAGCAATCTTGTCTTGCTTTAGAGAGGTAGACCATGTGGTGGAGAAAGAATCATCAATCAGTCTTAAGAGGTAAGAACTCTGCCGGAAATGTCAGATAGGGCATTACATCTAAAACAGTTGATCCCTCATTTTGGTGTACTGGTTTAGAATGAGTACTTTGGTTCTGCAAATTGAGGTTTAATCACTTCCGAAGAAGCTATCGATGTTCCTTTCGATGTTCACAGTTAAAAAGGAAATAAGTAAATTCATTTTTGTTTTGTTTCAAGAATCGTTGATCATGTTTAAAAAATGTCATTCTGTAAAGCAAAAAAAATGAGAGTTGCAAACAAAAGCACTAGGGCTCAAATTTTATTGATAGAATGGTAACCAGCCAAGCCCGTGATACCATAGAGCATTACAAAGTTTAGGAAATGGTAATTTAAAGGAAAAATGGGTTACATTGAAACATAACAACCACTATCCTTCTACCAACTTTGAATTCTGGACATTCTGGCCTTCTGTCGAAGGTGACCTTGACTGAAGTTTTCCTGATGGATGGCATTACTGCTGAGGAGTCAAACTAATCAGACGTAGTTACTTGCCATGAATCCCTAACTTTTGCCTGGATTGTCTTTTAAGGTTTTCAATCCATCGGGATGATTTTTGCTTGTGTCTCTAATTTTTTCCTGGATCGCCCTTTCGGGTTTTCAATCCACCGAGACGTTTTTTTCATATTTAGACGAAGTATTTCTTGACTTCATCAACATTCGTGGGGTAGTGTCATACCCCAAATTTTGACCACCAAAATTTCCCATCATTGGGAAAATCATCATCACAATATGGATATACCTACATGCCTCATCAGTCTCCTCGAAGATGTTTGAGCATTCACCACAATCAAGGATTAGGGTTTTGAGCCCTCTCAGGGCACTTAGACAGAGGATAAATCAAGGAATGACTTGATCTTCAACTTGTCTAACCTCTCAAAATATACATAAAGGATCAAGAGGACTCCCACATCAAGAATCAGGCACAAAGTTGCAGCATTCCAAGTGCATCAAGCCTCAAGATCGCCAGTGTCACCAAATTAGGGTTTTGGTCGACTGAGGCCTCCAGATGGAAATTTTCCTCTGGGAATGAGCCAATGCTTCAAAGCATAACCCAAGATACTCCAAGGGACTTCATGGACCCAATCATCAAGTCAATTTAACCTCAGGGGATGCATTTACCTAAAAATCAAAAATTAGGGTTTCTTGACCTAATTCACCCCTAAGTTGACTTTTGAAACAAAACATGAGACAAGACCTCAAGACATGATTTGAGGGTCTAAAATACCCCATATTAATCCATTTGCAACAATGGATTGACCCAAGAAACTTGATTCACAAGTTTCAATTTCATCTGGACCACAATTAGGGTTTCGCAGAAAAAGTCAACTGTACCTTTGACTTTTGACCAAGACATGCTCCCAAACCTTGGGACATGATTCAATACACCCTATAACACCTATGGAATGTATCCATTAGGTTTGATTTAGGTCAAGGACTTGATTTCACAAAGGATCGTACAGTTTGGATTTCATCCGATAAAAAGTCAACTGTACAAAAGTCAAAGTTTGACTTTTTTATTTTTTTGGTCAGCCAAGGTTCCCTAACCCTAAAACAATGTTAATATGTTATTTGAATCATCATTCATCAAGAAAAATCAAAGAAAATGAGTTAACTTGTAAAAGGGGTAACCATAAAAAACTTAGAAATTTTCTAAGTTATGGAACAAAGTGGCTAGGGTACCAACTTCCAAGGATCATAACTTGAGATCCAAGCAACCATTTTGGATGGTCCAAAGATGGATTTGTAGCTCTCATTAGACACTTCAAAAGTGTCAACTACATCTCATTCCATTTCTTCATGGATTTTAAGTTATGGAGTGATCAAAATGACTAAAAACATGAAAATGACACTTTTCCAACACTTAGTGAAATTTTCACTAAGTCAAAATCCACCTTACTTTTTCCATAATGTAGGGACATTTTTCACCTTGATCCAAGTCAAACCAGGTCTAGGGGTGGACATCAAAGTTAAAGTATGCCATAAGGGCTTTCCAACAAGTACCAGATCATCTCCAAATTCCATTTGAGCAAGGAGATACAACCCTTGGAACATGGCATCCTGAACTGATTTTTCAAGGCAGAATTGTGCACATTTGCTCGATTTGTCCAAATTTGGTAAATCCAAGCCTTGTCATCATTTTGGACACATCTGAGGATCAAATCCAAGGGGGATGATCAGATCTCCAAGCCTTCAAAGTCCAAGAATCTACAAGTAGCATGCCAAACCTAAAAGGCTACAAAGATGCCAAATATCCAATTTTGTTTCCAAGCATTCAATGCATACACCAAGGTGGTATGAATTGAGGCTATTCCAACTGAATTCAGCCCAAGTTTATCTCTGAACCAAAGCTACAAAGCTTGTGCTCTAATCTCAAGTCAATGGCTAGAGGAGACTTGAGATTCTTTTTGTATAACATTGGCCAAAGGCCTGCTGCAGCCACCATTCACTATTGATGCCAAAACAAACTTGACACGCTATAAATAGACATTAATTGTGATCAGTTTGAGTACACCAAAGCAACCAAACTAATGCTTTCCTCAAAATCCCTCTCTTTAGGCCAAAATGCCTTTTTTTGCAAGGTATCTCTGAGTTTTTGAGTTAGAGAGCAATTCCATCACAGCTCATGATCCAAACACATCCAATATGTTGTATCTAAGATGTCCAAACTCTCATATGTGACCTGTAACACCAAAATCACAAAGTCCCCTCTCAAAACCTCAGAATTGGACTTTTTTGCATTTTTCAAGCCATGTCTCGATTCAGTCACTTTCAAAACCAGATAAAACCTCAAACACACTTCAAATATCATCCTTGAACTGTCCCAAATGGTTCCCCGCATCTGGAACACCATTTGAGAGAGTTTCCCTATTGGTCACTTTTACCCCTTTTGCAAGAAAGAGCTCAAACTTGTTCTTGAGGAGTCCAGCTGGTGGTGATGATTCTAAAAGCTTCTAAGGGATCAATTGAGAGTGTCCAAAGCATCAAATTACTTCTGGCACAAGAAACTTGGCAGATAGCACAAAAAGCTCCTAAAGAGGTAAGCATCACAACTTGAACTCCTTGAAATATGCATTGCTTTGAAGTCCACTGATCATAAACATCTCATACATGTTGTATATGTTGTGTTTGAACCAATTCATCATGTAATTCATGCTTGTACCATGAGATAGCACAAAAAATGCAAATGGAGGCCTATTTCAAAACCACTATCGGGTTTTAAAATGGGGACCTCATCTGAAAAAACCAAGGGCACCATTGGATTCCTTGTGAAATTCTAGGCAGGATAGACCTAAATTTTATCCCAATCCATGGAGAAATGAGAAAGTTACAACCTTTACGTTTTTGGACCAAAATCTTGCCTTGCCTTGCCTTGGCCAGGCCTAAAACAAGGCATGCCTTATGTATTCATGGGGTGGTTTTGATACACGGATGTATCACCACCTTAGTGGTAGAAGGCGCTTACTGCAACCTAGAATTTTGGGGTTCGAATCCCCCTCGCCCCAGACCCTCTTTTTAGCATTTTTTCCACCTTTTTTAATATTTGTCATATTAATTTAAATGATTTAGAAAATTAATTTCTCTCTCAATTTTAATCATTTTTTATTGGTTTTTTTTCTGAAAAATCACAAAAATATTAAAATAATTTATTCTACAAAAAAATTAAATTTATATTATTATTTTAATATAGTTGGTATTTTTGTAAATAAATTCATTTTTATTGTTTTTTAAACATTTTAAAAGTGAATTTTTATCTTGAAAAATCAAAACCAAATGAGTTTTTAATTCATCTTGTGATTAAAACATCATTTTTTCAACTTCAACCAAAAATCACAAGTTGTTTATTCAAACTTATTTGGTGTCTCATCATTTTAATAAATTTTCTTTGAATAAATACTTTAAAAATGATGAAATTAGGGTTTCTTCGATTTTCACCCTAACAAATCTTTTTCAAACACTCATGGGCCTCTATCAGAGTGTAAGACCCAAGCCCTTTTCAACCAAAATAATTTTGGGCCTCAGACATTGTATAAGTCCCAACACCTTTTCAAAAAACCTCGGCGCGATCGCCAGTTCAAAATTAAATAACCTGGGCCTCCCCTCATGTTGTAAGTCCCATCTTTATTTTTCAAAACAATCCTTGGGTCTCTCCTTGAGTTGTAAGACCCAACCCTTTTGTAAATAAACCTCTGTGGGCCTCAGTCATTGTATAAGTCCCTCTACGATTTTCAAAACAACGGTGTGATCACTGTTAAACCTTGGGCCTCTCCTTGAGTATAAGCCCCAATAATCTTTTCAAAACAACTTCCCTTTTGACTTAGATTCAATATATATGTTGTTATCAAAACTTTCTTTAATTTCTTTGAACAACTAACAATACAGCATGAAAGCATGCTCACCTGTAAGTTTTAACAACTTTCATTTACTCGCTTTCATATATATAACTGTATTGTGGGAAGCTGTGCACTATAAGTCTTTCTTTCAAACCCTTTTAAATACTTGTCATATATCAACTGTATATATACTAGTATAGTTATTTAGAGTTTTCCCCGGCAACTAGGTCTAGAACTAGGTAAAGCCATGTTGGTCACTCTTAAATACAGTCAAAACTAGATCCCCATAGGATTTCCAGATACAGTCTTGCCTTCTCTTGGGCTTAAACAATATGGAACAAAGAGAAAGGCAGTATTCTTCGTGAACCTTTTCTCAGGCTGTCACCCCTATGTTGCACCCCAAAATTTGCCCTCCTTACTTTATTACTAACTGGCTTATGTTGCATTGCATTTTGCATTATCATGTGTGCATATCATTGGTTCATAGCATGGGGTCAAGGTGTCTGAGGCAGTGCTTCAGAGGGTTAAGCAAGAGTCCTGGTTTTGTCCAAGGGAGCTCAGGTGGATCATCCCCTCCTAACCAGTGCATAGATTAGGGTTTTGAGAGTCTTGGGTTTATTGCTTCAATGGGCAAGCTCCTTGGGTTTTTATCATCATAAAATGGCATATATTATCTTTGTTAGAGAGGATACACATCATATTCAGAGGAATTTGGATTTGGAGACTGTGTTATTTCCTCCTAGACTGAGGGTACCACAACTAGGGTTTGCTATAAAGTCAGTTTATTTCTGATTTTTTGGGCAAGACTTGATTCCATGGTACTCCTTGGGTCCCTAAATACCTAGGGATGGGAGGTTGTCCATCAGTTTGGTTCAGAAGAAGTTCAATTGGCCAATGGATTGAAAATCAGGTGAATGGGGTAAAAGTCAACAGTAAGAGGAGAAGTCAACTGTGGAACTTTGAGGTTCTCTCCAAGGTTTTCAAGGTCTCACATCCTCATATGGTCTTCAAGGGTCAAGTTTCATACATATTTGTCAGGAATCAGGAGTTGGTGCAAAGTTTCTAAATTTGGAAAGTGACCTATAATGAAACGTTTCCATTTTTGGCAAGTTCCTGCACTACATTCAACTTGACTTTTCATCATCAAGAAAGCTTCAAATGAATTTTTCTCCAAAATGAAAGTTGAATATCTTTTTCTCCTCTTTCCAACAAGTACTAGTGGGTCTCCATATCATTTGTGAAACTCCAGTTATGATAAAAAGAAGGCAAAGTGGTTTTTAGGGTTTCTCATGATCCCATTTTCACAACTTTGGGCATAATGACCTATAATCAATTCCATTGCTTCATGCCACATTCCAATATTAAAATACATTCCTTGAGGATTATTTTGGGCCCAAGAATGAAGTAATTCCATGGTTTATTCTTCATTTATTCTCCATTATTCAAAATTCCCAAATTGTTTAAAACTCATGAATCAATTGTTTTCAAGGCCCAAGTTCCATTGAGGTGCAACTAGCAATCCAAATAAAAGTGATCCATCATGGAATTCTTAAATATTCATGCATGGAGGAGGTGTACTTAACATAATGTGATTTTTCAAAATAATTCAAAAACCCATTAAACAATTAATCACCCAAGCCCAATTCATCATCAGAAGAAAACCCTAGCCTATTTAAACCCATCCATGCACTGGTTAGGGTCAGTTACACGTGATATTTTGGAGAAAAAGAAAGTGAACCCTAATTCTTGAATTCCTTGGATCTCTCAATTTACAAGGAGTTTCTTCAAAGTCCTTCCACAAACCTTCTCCTGGTGATCTCTAGAGTGCAACCCAACCACCATTTGCAGCCAAAAGCAAGGATTGGAGTTGCACCATCTCAGGTTGATGAATTTTTCGTGATCCTAAAACTCTCCTTTTTTATATGCATATTGACGTGCGATGAATGGTGATTATCCTGATCTATTTATTTTTAATTTTGGACGTGTGGTTTGCTTGTAATGTGGATTTAAAGTTTTGTGCCCTAACATATTTCCATGCATTTTTCATTATATGTTGATCATTTGTGATTTTGGATGAGAGATTTGCAATCCTCACGATTTTCTGGTCAGGATAGTATACTCGCACGAAATTTCTGGGCGAGTTTAGCTTGCAGGTGACCGGAGTAGGGGCCGGAACCCTAACTCCGGTGGCGGCCGGAAAAACCAGTCCGGCGAGAGGGCCAA
This sequence comes from Lathyrus tuberosus, assembly GCA_022829125.1. NCBI lineage: Eukaryota > Viridiplantae > Streptophyta > Magnoliopsida > Fabales > Fabaceae > Lathyrus > Lathyrus tuberosus. The sequence continues at coordinate 17,665,649 of JALAZF010000018.1, forward strand.
AGGAAGAAGAAAAAGCGTGGACCGTCCGATCCATGAATCCAACGGATACCATCGCGCCATGTGTTTTTATTTTTATTTTTTTTCTGAATTTTATTGTATGATTACATGTATATGACCCCAGTGCTCTTACCGTGTTCCACCAACCAGGTTCTTCCATTTTATTTACTTTTTATGAATGTTGACTGATGGTGGATCGTTGGATGAATCGTGTGGGGTGGGTTGAGCCAGCACATTAAAAACACATGTGCCAGGCATATGGCATGTACACGGTAATCCATTTTTATTTTTGCTATTTTTCTGATGATTTAATGGGCTGGACTTCGCTACTCACACCCCACCTCACAGACCCACTTCAATTTCCACTGCATTTCCTTACTAACGCACCCCCCCCCCCCCCACACATCTTATTTCATTTTTATTTCATTTAATTTATTATTTTCATTTTTAATTACTAAAATTGCATAATTGCATTAAAAAAATTACTAAAAATTTCATGCATAATATTTATCATTTTAATAAATTTTCCAAATTTTTATTTTTTATTTTTATTTTATTTTTATCATTTAGACTAATTATTTAGTTAATTTCTTTTTGCATTACTCGTATCATGCATACTTAAAATTATTTATTTTATTTCTCTACAACCATAAAATATTTTTTATCCGTTCTTTTTGCATTTGTTCACTAACATTCTAAAATGCATTAAAAAAAATTTCTTTCATTTTTAAATTTATTTCATATTGCATTTTGGTCCTTCCCTTTTGCACACTGAACCCCACTCCTCACCTAAACTTTGCTTAATTGTTTAGATGACTAATATCTTGATTTTTTGCAGGGATTTTTGATATTTGGTTTATCTCTGGTTGAATAATATTGATGTTTAATTTGGGAATTTTAGGAGTTATTTTTCTAATTATTTGATTGGCTTTCACTTGAGATCTTCTTGTATGCCTATTTCTGACCACATCTGATTATCTGTTTGAAAAGGCACTTGTGCCATTTGCTTTGGGGTTGTTTCTCTAACTTCTGAGTTCATGTTTGGATTATTATCATTATTGTTTGCCATTGCTTGAGTTTCATTTGCCTTGATATTATTTATGTCTGTTTCTCACTAACCTTTTATGCAGGGACTAAGGTAAGTTCTTTAAGGGTATGGATAAGTATCCATGGTCACTCTTATCCTTTCTTTCTCTCCTCTCTTCTTCCTTTAGGGTTTAGGTTGTCGTCAAACCTCACTAGCCGTAGGTCACCCACGCATGATGACTTTAGGGTTCATAGTCTCCCTTTAGAGTTACCTTTGTGTCTTCTCTCTTCTCATCTCAAATTTCTTTAAAATACTTAATAAGGATAAATTATATTGCGCACGGGCCTTAAGCGTGGGGAATGAGAAATGAGGGGCTTCCTCTCATCTTTCTAGAGTACTTAGCGAGCGTCCTGTCTTGGGACGATGCGTTAAGTATTCGCCCTTGTGCCCTAGACTCTGGTGCAATGCAGCTTAGGAACTAACTTAAGCCACTTCTGTCCTAAAAAACATAAACCAACTTCAAACCTTTTTGTCCTTCGGGATTTCCAAACTTAAAGGCTATTTTCAAAAAGGGCACGTTACCTTCTGCCTGAGTCGCAAACAGGCATCGACCCTAACTGCCAGACACGAACTTAACGTCGCTCATAAAAAACACGAAAAGAACTTGGTCCGAACTACGTTGACTCTGAATTCCCCATTGCACACAGGGGGTACGTAGGCCTAGGGCGTCGACGTCCTACTGAGTCTGTCTTTGTTTCCCCCCGTCTTAGTACAGCCCTAGATGATAGGATAACTCACCCTTAGAATAGACAACAAGCGTGGATCCCATCGAGTACGATGGACGCGTGGGGTGCTAGCACCTTCCCCTCGCGTAACCGACTCCCGAACCCAGGTTATGGTTGCGATGACCATTCCTTTCCCTCTTCCTCAGGTCTATGCGGTGTTCCATTTCCCTCTCTTGGGATAAATTTACACGGCTGGCGACTCTGTTTTTCCGCGCCACTCTCGCGTTTGTACCTGGATGAAAATCCTGGGAGCGACAGCTGGCGACTCTGCTGGGGACCTGGTTGACCTATGCTGGTCCATCCCTAAGCGAGTCAATCCTAACGCTTGCTCGTCTTTGTTCTCTTTGGGTGTTTTGTTTTTGTTTTGCTTTATGTGTTGTATCTTATTTTTATTTTTACCGCATTTTCTGCATTCCATTTTTATTACTGTCATGCTGCTGTGCTGTGCTGGCTGTATTTGTTTTGCAGGTTGGGTGGGACTGAGAGCTAAGCCCAATACCCAGGCTTGAGTATACCCTAGGACTAGTGTGAAGAGTAGTGGGACCTACGTGCCCGCTTGGTACGTTTGTGTGTTCACGAAATTCACAACCAGACGAGGCTCTCTTGGGACGCATTCTAATGTGTGTGTCTTGCGCATGTTGGGGTGTTGATCTAGAGAGCTGTCGACTCTGGTGACCGATCATTGAGGACCTTAGTGGAAACATCCCTCTTCAGTGGTGATAGTGGCAGACCACATCCTGTGGCAAACCCATTCGCACCCGAGGGCCCGCTTTGGAACTCGCATTGGACGGCCCCTACATTTTAAAGAGAATCAGTGGAGGCACTCCTCGATTGACGATAGTACTGTACCCCGAGGGATGAATGTACTATTGTTTCTCGACCTCAGTGCCAAAACTGAGGACCTTCCGCTTTGGAGAATCGGTTGAGGCCTCCTCGATTAATGATGATGCCAAACCAGAAATGGTGAACGTATCATCATTTCTTAACCTGAGAGCCCGGAATACTGAACATCCTAGTACCCACATGTGAGAGGGAATGGGCGTTTGCAGGTTTGCAGGTAACTGAGACTTTCAACCTATCCGGTTTTCTGGATTTCTCATCAATGTCTGATTATTTGGGTTCCTCAGTGGTTCAGAGTTCTAGTTTTCTGGGTTCTCGTTCAGCTAACAGCACAGCACATCCAACAGTGTGCCTTGACCCCATATTTGCATGAGCGTATCATTTTTCTTGCATTCTGACATGTTTGACATTTTTCAGGGCTTGCATCTTACTTTTGATTCCGGTTTTCTGAGGTTACTTCAGCATGGATGTTCAGAGAAAGAAGACTGTTGCCTATTCGTTCCCAGAACCGACTTTGACACTGATTCACAAACTGGTTAATATGGCTGGTTCCGGAGTTCGTACAGAGTTCAGTGGAAGGTATGGAAGACTTCTGAAATTCATCTATAATATCTCCAAGTATGAGAAGGATGCCATTCACACACTTCTTCAGTTTTACGATTCATCTCTGCGTTGCTTCACTTTTCCAGACTACATCTTGGCCCCAACGTTGGAGGAGTTCTCATTTATTTTGGGAATTCCTATTAGTCATGATATAGTTTTCTTTTCTGAAGGACACCCCGGTATAAAAGAAATGGTTGTGGCTCTTCATATTAGTGAATCCGTTCTGAACAGTAATATTGAAGAAAAACAAGGAGTTAAGGGTTTCCTATTGAAGTTCCTGTTTGATCAAGCCTGCATACATGTCAAAGAGAAGAATTGGACTACTTTCCAAGCTATTCCGGCTATGTGTATCTATGGGATTGTGTTGTTTCTGAATATTCCTGATCTGGTGGATATGCACGCCGTCAGAATCTTTATTTCGAAGAATCCTATACCTACCTTGCTCGGTGATGTGTATCACTCAGTCCACTATAAGAATGAGAATAGGCGTGGAAAAACTGTAAGTTGCTGTGCACCGCTTTTAGCTACTTGGTTTCTGAGTCGTCTCCCTAAATCTGGCGCTTTCTTTGATACAAAAGATTCTCTGAAGTGGTATAAGAGGGTTATGGGCTTGACTACTGATAACATTGTTTGGATCAATCATGATTTACTAGGAATGGAGATTATTTGCAAATGCGGAGAATTCCCTAATGTACCCTTGATAGGGAGGAAAGGTGGAATTAACTATAATCCCTCCCTAGCTATCAGACAGTTTGGCTATCCTTTGAAAAATCCACCCGAAGAGCGAGATGTCCGAGAGTCCTTATTCTTCAATGGTATTGAGGATCAAGGGTTGATAAGGAAAGTTGTGAATGCTTGGAAACAGGTGACCAAGAAGGGTAAAATTCCATTCGGGAAAAGTAACAATCGGGCTTTCCCTTCCTATAAATAGTGGATTAAGAAGAGAGCAGAAGAGGAGCTTCTTCCATTCCCGGTGGAACCACCTTTGTATCCTCTGGTGATCGAGCCTCCTACCACCGTTGAGTTGGAGAAGTATAACAAATTATGGGCTGAAAAGGAAAGGTTGCGGGAAGAAAATAGTGAGCTAAAGAGAGAAATTTATCAGTGGAAGCATGAGCGGGGTGAAGCTGTTTATACTGCCAAGTTGAAGACAGAGCTCCTTGCTAAAGCAGAAAAAGAGCTTGCTGACATGGTCGCATCCAGAGAAAGGATGAAACAAGCTTTGGATGGTGTCAGTAACATTCTCAGGTCCAAGGAGGAGGAATTAGGCAAGGCTTTGTTGAAGATTCACAGGTTCGATGATCACCGAGAAACTGCCATGGCTGAGAATAAGAGAAAGGAAGACGCTTACCTAGCTAAGATTGATCAGTTAAAGTCAACGCTCAAGAAGAAAGACGCCGAGATCTTATCAGGGATATCCAAGCGACAAGTAGTCGAGGGTCGACTCAATGAAGCCATAGCCTCCATGGAAGAACTGAAAGTCCAAGCTGAAGTGAAGAAACCTAGACATGAGGGTCCTAGCATGGATGGTGCTACTGGAGAAGACGCTTGGGAGCTACATTGCCGATATTTGGATGGGATCATACACAGGAGATACCTTCTCATTCAAGGACTAATTCAGAGGCCGAAGCATCCCGATACCAGAAAGTTGTTCAAGGAGATTCAAGACTGGTGCAGAAAGCATAGTGGATGGGGAGGATTGACACTTGTAAACTTTGATGACATGCCTTAGTTCTCTGTTTTCTTTCATTGTATGTGGATCACCACCAGGCTTGTTGGTTGGGACCTATGGTTTTTATATTCAGACTTGTTATCTCGGATTTGTGATTGTTGATATTTGGCTTTTCTCTGGTTTTCTTAATATATGAGCAGAAGTTCCGTTCTATCTTGTTATTAAACTGGAATCAAGGGGTGGATCGCCCTGCTAATATTCAAACATGTTCATTTGAATTTTGCATATTCATAATCATCTTGCATAATCATTTTTCATGACATGTGTTTATCCCCGATATTCTTATCTTGTTCTCATCTCAGAATTGCAGATCAGCGCATTCACCGGTATCCCACTAGACAGAATCAGAAGAGACTCATGGATCAGCTACAGAATGAGATCATTGAGATGCGGACTCGTATGAACCAATTCATGGAATTAATGCAAGGGGTTGCTCAGGGACAATAGCAGTTGAGGACTCTCGTTCAGCCACTGATTGCGAAGGTTGATGATGACGGTGTCCTTCATGGAGGACTTCAGACTGGTGTTACTGGTAATGGTCAGAATGGTCCTACTGGCGGAGGTGTTCCTGTTTCTGGTGTTGTGATTCCTCCGGGCAGAGCTGAAAATGCTGGGGGAGGTGGTACTGGTGCTGGCTCAGTTCAGGGTCGTCAGTATGATGATGTTCAGGATGATGTATTTTCTTTGCCAGGTGGGGATGCTGGTCCCTAGACTGATCAGGATCAGAGGATCCGGTTGATTGAGGAATAGCTAAGGGGTGTTGTGAATCAGGATTCTGTGGGAATGGATCTAGAAGATTTGGGGCTGGTTCCAGGCGTTGTTATTCCGCACAAGTTTCAGACTCCCACTTTCGAGAAGTATAATGGTATGACTTGTCCGAGGACCCACGTCAGGGCATATGCAAGCAAGATGGCTGCATATACGAAGAATGAAAAGCTGATGATGCATTGCTTCCAGGATAGCCTATCTGGGGCATCCCTGGAGTGGTACATGCAACTGGAAAGGAAGGATGTGCGTAGTTGGAGAGATCTGGCAGGGGCATTTATCAGACATTACCAATATAACACTGATATGGCTCCTAACAGAACACAACTGCAGAACCTGTCACAGAAAAACAATGAGAGTTTCAAGGAGTACGCTCAGAGGTGGCGTGAACTGGCAACGAGGGTTCAGCCTCCCATGTTGGAGCGTGAAATGATAACTATGTTTATGGCCACCTTGCAGGGTCATTACTATGAAAAGCTGGTACCATGTATGACTGGAAAGTTTGCTGACTTGATCTTGGTAGGAGAGATGGTGGAAAGCAGAATTAAGGCGGGAAAGATATCAGGCAGTGATGGGTCTTCATCTGGAGGACATAAGAAGCCTTATGCTAGTGGGTATAAAAAGAAAGAGGGAGATAAAAACTCTGTGTCGTCATATCGTGGTAGAGATGGACCTCGTCAGAACTATAATCAGCAGGTGGCTTCTGTAACCATCCCAGCAGCACCTCAGCAGCCAGCGGGGTCTCAACAACAAAATCAGGCTCCTTACCGATCACAGCCTCAGAATAGGCGGGATAGGCATTTTGACACTCCACCTATGTCCTACTCTCAATTATTCCAGCACTTGTTAAAATTGCGGTTAATCCAGACAAGAACATTGGCTCCACCTACTGGCAATCCACCTCCCGGCTATGACGCCAACGCCCACTGTGAGTTTCATTCTGGGGCACCCGGACACCATACTGAGAACTGTAAAGCTTTTAAGCATAAGGTTCAAGATTTGGTGGATTCCAAAGCCATCAACTTCTCCAATGATGTCCTAAATATGAATCAGAACCCAATGCCGAATCACGGTGGGCCGAAGATCAATGCTATTATTAAAGACTGTGAAGACTTGAGTTTGATTTTAGATGTGAACAAAGTCCAAACTACATTGGGTGTGGTGAAGGAAAGACTGTTGAAGGGAGGGGTATTTCTCGGTTGTGATGAAGGTTGTGTAGGATGTGTGTCACAGCCAGGCGGTTGTGAGTTATTAAAAGCAGGCATTCAGAAACTTATCAACGAAGGGGTATTACAGTTTGACAGAGGTTGCAAGCAGAGTAATGTTACTGACAGAGGGATTAATGTTGCCACGATAACAATTCCATTCAAGACAATAACTATATCAGCGCCGGCGAGACCAGCGCCGGTCACTATCACTGTTCCTGGACCAGTCCCGTATGAGACTACCAAGGCCATCCCGTGGAACTATGGGGCCGAGGTGTTTGTTAATGGTAAGAAGCAGGAATTGGAAGACACATCAGCTGTGAATACAGGGGTTGGAAATCTTGTTGAAGCAGGGGCTATCACTAGGAGTGGTAGAGTCTTTGTTCCGTCCGAGAGTCAAGTCGGCAGCTCAAGACAAGACAAGGGTAAACAGATGATGGATGAGTCCATACAGAGGCAGGAAACTAATAATTCTACGACAAAGCAAGGTGGGGATACTTTCTTAGAAGATGTAGAAGAGTTTATGAGGTTGATCAGAAAAAGTGATTACAAGATTATTGACCAGCTTCACCAAACTCCATCGAAGATTTCCATTCTATCCTTACTGTTGTGCTCTGAGGCACACCGAAATGCATTGCTGAAGGTTCTGAATATGGCTTATGTACCACAGGAAATATCCGTCAATCAGTTAGAAGGGGTTGTGGCTCATGTGAATGCTGGTAATGGTTTGGGTTTCACTGATTTAGATCTGACTCCGACTGGGAGGAATCACAACAACGCTCTGCATATTTCAATGGAATGCCGTGGTTCTTTGATGTCGCATGTGTTAGTTGATACTGGGTCATCTTTGAATGTGTTACCAAATAAGGCTCTGATGAAGTTGGATACTCGTGGGTTGATTTGTACACCAAGTGACTTGGTGGTACGTGCTTTTGATGGCTCCAAGAGGTCAGTGTTTGGAGAGTTAGTTCTGCCGATCAAGGTGGGTCCTGAGGTTTTCAACACCACCTTTTACATAATGGATATTCATCCTGCCTATAGTTGTTTGTTGGGTCGCCCTTGGATCCATGGTGTTGGGGCAGTAACTTCTACGCTGCACCAGAAGTTGAAGTATATGGTGGATGGCCACGTTGTGACTGTTTGTGGTGAAGAAGATATCATGGTGAGTCACCTATCGACCTTCAAGTATGTAGAGGTAGATGGTGAGATACATGAAACTTTGTGCTAAGCCTTTGAAACTGTGAAAATTCCCCAGGAACCCCCAAAGGCAGTCACACAGCCTGAGGCGGTTGCCCAACCTGAAGTCGTCATACAACCAGAGATTCCAATGTCCTCTTTCAAAGAGGCGCGTGCTATAGTTGAAGCTGGTGGTTCTCAGAAGTGGGGCAGTGTTATTGATGTTCAAAGGAAGCAAGATACTCATGGACTGGGATACAAGCCACCTAGGCGTTCTGAAGAGCCTCCCAAGTTCTATGGTCCAGTCCGTTTCACCAGTGCCGGTGTTTTCTTCGACAGAGTCAATACTATTGAGGATGAAGGAGATAGTGATTGTGACATGGATGAATGGATCCGTCCCTGCATTCCTGGTCAGAGTCTAGGCAACTGGTCCTCCGAGAAAGTTATCCAAGTGACGCGCCCGGAGTAATTTACTTTTGTTTTCTATTATGTTTAGTCCTACGCTCTGCCCAAGGCGTAGTGATATTTATTTGTAGGGCTTGGATATTTTATTTGCTATTTTTATCATCAATAAAGGACGTTTTTCATTCAAATATTTTGATCCCTGTCTTTCTATTTTTTACTTTTTGCATTAACCCACATCAAAATGGCAATGTGTTTTCTTGTTTGTTGCACTCATAATGAACATAAAACATCCATCATGCAGGTTCCTTTGTTCAGATTCCACCCATGACTTAGCTATGGCTCGATATGACTTCGACAATCCCATCTATCAGGCCGAAGAAGAGGCTGACGAAGACTGTGACTTACCTGAAGAATTAGCCAGGCTACTGAAACAAGAGGAAAGGGTTATTCTACCTCATCAGGAGGAAGTTGAGACTGTTAATCTGGGAACCGAGGATGTTAAACGAGAAGTAAAGATTGGGGCTGCCCTGGAAGACACTGTTAAGGGAAGATTGATTGAGTTACTCCGAGAGTATATGGATATCTTCGCCTGGTCTTACCAAGACATGCCTGGGCTTGACACTGATATTGTCTCACACAGACTACTGCTTAAAGAGGGTTGTACTCCAATCAAGCAGAAATTGAGAAGGACGAAACCAGATATGGCTGTCAAGATCAAGGAAGGGGTTCAGAAACAGTTGGACGCCGGATTTTTGGCTGTGACAAATTATCCTCCGTGGGTTGCTAATATTGTACCTGTACCTAAGAAGGATGGGAAGGTCAGGATGTGTGTGGATTACCGAGATTTGAATAGGGCGAGCCCGAAGGATGATTTCCCGCTCCCCCACATTGACGTGTTAGTGAACAATACTGCTCAATATTCTGTGTTTTCCTTCATGGATGGCTTCTCTGGGTATAACCAAATCAAAATGGCCCCAGAGGACATGGAGAATACTACTTTCATAACACCGTGGGGAACATTTTGCTACAAGGTAATGCCCTTTGGATTGAAAAATGTTGGGGCAACCTATCAGCGGGCGATGGTGACTCTCTTTCATGATATGATTCACAAGGAGATTGAAGTCTATGTTGATGACATGATTGCGAAGTCACTGACAGAGGAAGAACACTTGGTAAACCTCCAGAGGCTGTTTGAAAGGTTGAGGAAGTTCAGGTTGAGGTTGAATCCGAACAAGTGCACTTTCGGCGTAAGGTCTGGTAAATTGCTGGGTTTCATGTTAGTGAAAGGGGTATAGAGGTTGATCCCGCAAAGATAAGAGCCATACAGGAGATGCCTGAGCCAAGAACAGAGAAAGAGGTTCGTGGTTTCTTGGGGAGGTTGAATTACATTGCCAGGTTCATCTCTCATCTGACAGCTACAAGTGAACCTATTTTCAAGTTGTTGAGAAAGGATCAAGAGGTCAGGTGGAATGAAAATTGTCGAGAGGCGTTTGAAAGGATAGAGACGTATCTGCAGGAACCTCCAGTCCTTATGCCACCAGTGTCTGGGAGACCGTTGATTATGTACCTTACGGTTCTTGAGAATTCGATGGGTTATGTGCTCGGTCAACACAACAAGACGGGTAGGAAAGAGCACGCCATTTACTACCTGAGTAAGAAGTTCACTGATTGCGAATCGAGATACTCTATGTTGGAAAAGACATGTTGTGCACTCGCTTGGGCAGCCAAGCGCCTAAGGCAGTATATGTTAAACCACACAACCTTGTTGATTTCGAAGATGGATCCGATTAAGTACGTGTTCGAGAAGCAAGCACTTTCTGGAAGGATAGCCCGTTGGCAGATGGTTTTGACAGAGTACGATATTCAGTATGTTTCTCAGAAGGCCATTAAGGGAAGTGTTCTGTCAGAATATCTTGTTGAACAGCCAGTCGAGGATTATCAGCCTATGAAGTTTGAGTTTCCAGACGAGCATGTTATGTTTCTGAAAATGAAGGATTGTGAAGAGCCTCTGCCTGACGAAGGACCTAAGATTGGATCACAGTGGAAGATAATTTTTGATGGGGCTGTCAACTCATATGGTAATGGAATTGGGGCAATCATTACAACCCCAAAGGGTTCTCATATACCTTTCACTGCCCGGTTAGCATTCGTGTGTACCAACAACGAGGCGGAGTATGAAGCATGCATCATGGGGTTAGAAGAAGCAATTGATTTGAGAATTAAGAACCTCGATGTCTATGGTGATTCCGCGTTGGTAGTTAATCAGATTACAGGAGAATGGGAGACTCGTCAGGCGAATTTGGTGCCTTATAACAACTATGCCAGAAGGTTGTTACCGTTCTTTGATAGGGTGGATTTTCATCATATGCCCCGAGCTGAGAATCAGATGGCTGATGCGTTGGCGACATTGGCATCCATGTATAAGGTGAACTGCTGGAATGAAACTCCGTCGATTAAAATCATGCGTCTGGACAGACCAGCTTTTGTGTTTGCAATTGAAGATGTGTCAGATGGCAAGCCGTGGTATCATGATATTAAGGTTTTTTTGAAGAGACAAGAGTATCCAGAGGGTGCCCCCACCAAGGATAAGAAGACTCTGAGAAGGTTGGCAGGAAACTTCTTCCTGAACAAGGATGATGTGTTATATAAGAGGAACTTCGATATGGTCTTGCTACGTTGTGTTGATGAACACGAGGCAAGCTCATTGATGGAGGAAGTTCACGAGGGTTCTTTTGGTACTCATTCCAGTGGACACACCATGGCTAGAAAGCTGTTGAGAGCAGGATATTATTGGATAACTATGGAGTCTGATTGTTTCAAGTATGCTCAGAAGTGCCATAAATGCCATATTTATGCAGATAAGATGCACGTACCGCCTACGCCTCTAAATGTGTTGTCATCTCCTTGGCCGTTTGCAATGTGGGGTATAGATATGATTGGAAAGATTGAGCCTACTGCTTCCAATGGGCATCGTTTCATTTTGGTTGCCATTGACTATTTCACAAAGTGGGTGGAGGCAGCCTCGTACGCCAACGTCACCAAGCAAGTGGTAGCCCGGTTTATAAAGAAGGACATCATCTGTCGTTATAGGGTCCCGGAGAGAATCATTACTGATAATGGCTCGAATTTGAATAATAAGATGATGAAGGAACTATGTCAGAGTTTCAAGATCGAGCATCACAATTCTTCTCCGTATCGTCCAAAGATGAATGGTGTTGTTGAGGCGGCAAATAAGAACATCAAGAAGATTGTGCAGAAGATGGTGGTAACATATAAGGACTGGCATGAGATGTCACCTTACGCCCTGCATGGTTATCGTACTTCGGTGCGTATGTCAACTGGGGTAACCCCTTTCTCATTGGTATATGGTATGGAAGCAGTTTTACCCTTAGAGGTCGAGATTCCGTCTTTGAGAGTTCTGGCAGATGTGAAGCTTGATGAAGCTGAATGGGTGCGTTCCAGGTTGGACCAGTTGAACCTTATTGAAGAAAAGAGATTGGCAGCCATCGCACATGGTCGTTTGTATCAGAGCAGGATGAAGCACGCCTTTGATCAGAAAGTACGTCCTCGGAATTTTCAGACAGGTGAATTGGTTTTGAAAAGGATCCTTCCTCCTCAGACAGATCACAGGGGCAAATGGACTCCAAACTACGAAGGGTTGTATGTAGTCAGAAAGGTTTTCTCTGGTGGAGCCTTACTACTTTCAACTATGGATGGCGAAGATTTTACATCCCCTGTGAACGCAGACGTAGTCAAAAAATACTTCGCATAAAAGAGACCCACTGGACATAAAAAGAAAGTCCAGGTAAAAAGGGGCATCCTGGCGAACCATGAAAAGGAAAAGGTTCAGGCAAAAGTTAGGGATAAAATGTAAAAAGAAATGTGTAAACCCGCAAAGTTGAAAACCTGAAAAGGCGACTTTGGCAAAAATGGGTATCCCGGTGGATTGAAAACCTGAAAAGGGCGATCCAGGAAAAAGTTAGGGATTTATAAGCGAAAGGCTATGGTCTGCGTTCGATCTGTGAACACTCTCAATACCTAGAAGTTCTGAAAGAAAGGAATCAGTATAGTTAGTCTCTTCAAAGGTCAAGACATTTGAGGATAAGCAAGACATATGGGTCATAGCTGAGTCAAATCATGGTGGATATCTGTTCCCTCATTGCCGACATGGGTATTTTCTTTTTGTTTTTGCGCAATTACCTCTTTTAGGAATTGCTTCCTATTGTAAATGCCTATTTACAGGCCACTCTTCAATAAAATATTCATTTCACTCAAAGAGCTTTCCATTGTTTGTTTTACTTTTACTTTTACTGTTTTGTTTGCAAAAACGTCCGATATTTTTGATAAACATTGCATATAAAACTTTGAGCTTTGCGAAGCATAACGAAAAGCAGTAGAGGTTACTTAGGCGTTAACGGGGATAGCCAGGTTGTGGCATATTCTTTTGTTGTTATTTGACTTGCAGGGCAACAAGATTGTACTTCCCACCAGGTTGCTCTCCCCAGCATTGAGATTGCTCCTTCCCCAGCAAGACAAGCTTTCCTCAGTAGAGCAGACTTCCCCCAGCAGGAGACTTGGGAAGTATTTTCTCCGAATCAAGACGTTATTTCCCCACAGAATCAGGGTGTTCACCTTCCCCATCCAGTCAGGAAGCGTGCTCTCACCGACGATGTCATAATCTAATCCCCAGCAAGGTGGGAGTAAAGTCATTCTCCCCATCAGCAGGCTAAGTTCCACAGTATCCCCAAGCAGGATAGTATTATGGGCTGGCATCCCCCAGCTGTTCCTAAGCCCTTTGGTTATCAGCAATCCTCAGTAATGGACTTCCGGTTCCGTCATTGGCGTTCATTCTTAACTCCCCTAGCAGAGGAGAAATCTCAGGTTAGATGTTACCTTCAGACAGGTGTGGCCCCCCGGTAGTTCTCTCGGGACTTCATCTCCAGCAAAAGTTATTGATCTGAAGAGTCGATCAGTAGGACACTTCTCAGCAGAGTTCCTAGATTCATAGGATAATTTATTTTTGTCATCCCCAGCTGAACGGATCTTTTCTCTCCGGCATTTATTTTACTGGAAAGACCCTTTTTGCATATCATAAGCATCCGCATTGCATCCTCAAACGCGTAGCATTTCCATGTCGTATGGAACATTACGCCATTATTCAAACATTTGCATTCGAAGCACAAGCCAGGTTTGATACTTTCTTTGCCAGCTCTCTTTCTCAGCAGAGATGGCATAACTCAGGAGATTTTGGAGGGATGCGTTCCTCATACTTGTGATCCCCGGCAGAGTCTTTTATTTAGACTTCTCCTTTCCCCAGCGGAGCCATCTTATATGTGGATCATGGGTCCGTTAGAAGTTTGTCTGGCCTTTCTCTTTTGTGAAATCCCATTCTTGCTGCCAGAGGTGGTTTAAATCAGAAAGTCTTGTTTCAAATTATCCCCAGTGAAGTCGCCATTGATTTTGCTAGTTTCTCTTTATCAGCAGAGATAGCAATCTTTCGGATATTTCTTTTGTCAGTTTCCCTTTATCAACAGGGTTGGCATTGGCATTGCTAGTTTCTCTTTATCAGCGGAGATAGCAATCTTTCGGATATTTCTTTTGTCAGTTTCCCTTTATCAGCAGGGAGGGCATTGGTATTGCTAGTTTCTCTTTATCAGCAGAGATAGCAATCTTTCGGATGTTTTCTTTTGTCAGTTTCCCTTTATCAGCAGGGATGGCATTGGTATTGCTAGTTTCTCTTTATCAGCAGAGATAGCAATCTTTCGGATGTTTTCTTTTGTCAGTTTCCCTTTATCAGCAGGGATGGCATTGGTATTGCTAGTTTCTCTTTATCAGTAGAGATAGCAATCTTTCGGATATTTCTTTTGTCAGTTTCCCTTTATCAGCAGGGATGGCATTGGCATTGCTAGTTTCTCTTTATCGGTAGAGATAGCAATCTTTCGGAGATTTCTTCGTCAGTTTCCCTTTATCAGCAGGGATGGTATTGGTATTGCTAGTTTCTCTTTATCAGCAGAGATAGCAATCTTTCAGATATTTCTTTTGTCAGTTTCCCTTTATCAGCAGGGATGGCATTGGCATTGCTAGTTTCTCTTTATCAGCAGAGATAGCAATCTTTCGGAGATTTCTTCATCAGTTTCCCTTTATTAGCAGGGATGGCATTTATCTTGCTAGTTTCTCTTTATCAGCAGAAGATAATATTTTCGTCAGTTTCCCTTTATCAGCAGGGATGGCGTTTATCTTGCTAGTTTCCCTTTATCAGCAGGGATGGCAATCTTTCGGATATGTTCTTCGTCAGTTTCCCTTTATCAGCAGAGATGGCATTTATTTTGCTAGTTTCTCTTTATCAGCAGAGATAGCAGCCTATCGGGTATGTTCTTCGTCAGTTTCCCTTTATCAGCAGGGATGGCATTTATTTTGCTAGTTTCTCTTTATCAGCAGGGATAGCAATCTTTTGGAGATTTCTTTCGTCAGTTCCCTTTATCAGCAGGGATGGCAGTTTATTTTGCTAGTTCTCTTTGTCAGCATGGATAGCGGTCTTTTGAAGATTCTTTTCGTCAGTTCCCTTTATCAGCAGGGATGGCATATTTCGAGATCCCTTTGTCAGTTCTCTTTTATCAGCAGAGATGACGTAACTTGGGAGAGTTTGTTTCACTTTA
Source organism: Lathyrus tuberosus (assembly GCA_022829125.1). Lineage (NCBI taxonomy): Eukaryota > Viridiplantae > Streptophyta > Magnoliopsida > Fabales > Fabaceae > Lathyrus > Lathyrus tuberosus. Next base: position 17,680,840 of record JALAZF010000018.1, read on the forward strand.
TACCCAGCATAGCTAGCACTCGTCTGCGTTGCGACAATACAACGTTTATGGCTATTTCTCCAGCAGAGGATTGCAAATTTCCGGGTTTCTTTGGTATTCAATCTCCATGCATCCCTAATGTCTGAGAGCCGTCACTATCATACCTTCAGGACCAAGTTGATTGAATTGGGGCAGCTGTTGCACCCCAAAATTTGCCCTCCTTACTTTATTACTAACTGGCTTATGTTGCATTGCATTTTGCATTATCATGTATGCATATCATTGGTTCTTAGCATGGGGTCAAGGTGCCTGAGGCAGTGCTTCAGAGGGTCAAGCAAGAGTCCTGGTTTTGTCCAAGGGAGCTCAGGTGGATCATCCCCTCCTAACCAGTGCATAGATTAGGGTTTTGAGAGTCTTGGGTTTATTGCTTCAATGGGCAAGCTCCTTGGGTTTTTATCATCATCAAATGGCATATATTATCTTTGTTAGAGAGGATACACATCATATTCAGAGGAATTTGGATTTGGAGACTGTGTTATTTCCTCCTAGACTGATGGTACCACAACTAGGGTTTGCTATAAAGTCAGTTTATTTCTGATTTTTTGGGCAAGACTTGATTCCATGGTACTCCTTGGGTCCCTAAATACCTAGGGATGGGAGGTTGTCCATCAGTTTGGTTCAGAAGAAGTTCAATTGGCCAATGGATTGAAAATCAGGTGAATGGGGTAAAAGTCAACAGTAAGAGGAGAAGTCAACTGTGGAACTTTGAGTTTCTCTCCAAGGTTTTCAAGGTCTCACATCCTCATATGGTCTTCAAGGGTCAAGTTTCATACATATTTGTCAGGAACCAGGAGTTGGTGCAAAGTTTCTAAATTTGGAAAGTGACCTATAATGAAAAGTTTCCATTTTTGGCAAGTTCCTACACTGCATTCAACTTGACTTTTCATCATCAAGAAAGCTTAAAATGAATTTTTCTCCAAAATTAAAGTTGAAGATATTTTTCTTCTCTTTCCAACAAGTACTAGTGAGTCTCCATATCATTTGTGAAACTCCAGTTATGATCAAAAGAAGGCAAAGTGGTTTTTAGGGTTTCTCATGATCCCATTTTCACAACTTTGGGCATAATGACCTATAATCAATTCCATTGCTTCATGCCACATTCCAATATTAAAAGACATTCCTTGAGGATTATTTTGGGCCCAATAATGAAGTAATTCCATGATTTATTCTTCATTTATTCTCCATTATTCAAAATTCCCAAATTGTTTAAAACTCATGAATCAATTGTTTTTAAGGCCCAAGTTCCATTGAGGTGTAACTAGCAATCCAAATGAAAGTGATCCATCATGGAATTCTTAAATATTCATGCATGGAGGAGGTGTACTTAACATAATGTGATTTTTCAAAATAATTCAAAAACTCATTAAACAATTAATCACCCAAGCCCAATTCATCATCAGAAGAAAACCCTAACCTATTTAAACCCATCCATGCACTGGTTAGGGTCAGTTACACGTGATATTTTGGAGAAAAAGAAAGTGAACCCTAATTCTTGAATTCCTTGGATCTCTCAATTTACAAGAAGTTTCTTCAAAGTCCTTCCACAAACCTTCTCCTGGTGATCTCTAGAGTGCAACCCAACCACCATTTGCAGCCAAAAGCAAGGATTGGAGTTGCACCATCTCAGGTTGATGAATTTTTCGTGATCCTAAAACTCTCCTTTTTTATATGCATATTGACGTGTGATGAATGGTGATTATCCTGATCTATTTATTTTTAATTTTGGACGTGTGGTTTGCTTGTAATGTGGATTTAAAGTTTTGTGCCCTAACATATTTCCATGCGTTTTTCATTATATGTTGATCATTTGTGATTTTGGATGAGAGATTTGCAATCCTCACGATTTTCTGGTCAGGATAGTATACTCGCACGAAATTTCTGGGCGAGTTTAGCTTGCAGGTGACCGGAGTAGGGGCCGGAACCCTAACTCCGGTGGCGGACGGAAAAACCAGTCCGGTGAGAGGGCCAAAGGAAGAAGAAGAAGCGTGGACCGTCTGATCCATGAATCCAATGGATACCATCGCGCCATGTGTTTTTATTTTTATTTTTTTCTGAATTTTATTGTATGATTACATGTATATGACCCCAGTGCTCTTACCGTGTTCCACCAACCAGGTTCTTCCATTTTATTTACTTTTTATGAATGTTGACTGATGGTGGATCGTTGGATGAATCGTGTGGGGTGGGTTGAGCCAGCACATTAAAAACACATGTGCCAGGCACATGGCACGTACACGGTAATCCATTTTTATTTTTGCTATTTTTCTGATGAGTTAATGGGCTGGACTTTGCTACTCACACCCCACCTCACAGGCCCACTTCAATTTCCACTGCATTTCCTTACTAACGCACCCCCCCCCCCCCCCCCCACACATCTTATTTCATTTTTATTTCATTTAATTTATTATTTTCATTTTTAATTACTAAAATTGCATAATTGCATTAAAAATATTACTAAAAATTTCATGCATAATATTTATCATTTTAATAAATTTTCCAAATTTTTATTTTTTATTTTTATTTTAATTTTATCATTTAGACTAATTATTTAGTTAATTTCTTTTTGCATTACTCGTATCATGCATACTTAAAATTATTTATTTTATTTCTCTACAACCATAAAATATTTTTTATCCGTTCTTTTTGCATTTGTTCACTAACATTCTAAAATGCATTAAAAAAATTTCTTTCATTTTTAAATTTATTTCATATTGCATTTTGGTCCTTCCCTTTTGCACACTGAACCCCACTCCTCACCTGAACTTTGCCTAATTGTTTAGATGACTAATATCTTGATTTTTTGCAGGGATTTTTGATATTTAGTTTATCTCTGGTTGAATAATATTGATGTTTAATTTGGGAATTTTAGGAGTTATTTTTCTAATTATTTGATTAGCTTTCACTTGAGATCTTCTTGTATGCCTATTTCTGACACATCTGATTATCTGTTTGAAAAGGCACTTGTGCCATTTGCTTTGGGGTTGTTTCTCTAACTTCTGAGTTCATGTTTGGATTATTATCATTATTGTTTGCCATTGCTTGAGTTTCATTTGCCTTGATATTATTTATGTCTGTTTCTCACTAACCTTTTATGCAGGGACTAAGGTAAGTTCTTTAAGGGTATGGATAAGTATCTATGGTCACTCTTATCCTTTCTTTCTCTCCTCTCTTCTTCCTTTAGGGTTTAGGTTGTCGTCAAACCTCACTAACCGTAGGTCACCCACGCATGATGACTTTAGGGTTCATAGTCTCCCTTTAGAGTTACCTTTGTGTCTTCTCTCTTCTCATCTCAAATTTCTTTAAAACACTTAATAAGGATAAATTGTATTGCGCACGAGCCTTAAGCGTGGGGAATGAGAAATGAGGGGATACCTCTCATCTTTCTAGAGTACTTAGTGAGCGTCCTGTCTTGGGACGATGCGTTAAGTATTCTCCCCTGTGCCCTAGACTCTGGTGCAATGCAGCTTAGGAACTAACTTAAGCCACTTCTGTCCTAAAAAACATAAACCAACTTCAAACCTTTTTGTCCTTCGGGATTTCCAAACTTAAAGGCTATTTTTAAAACGGGCACGTTACCTTCCGTCTGAGTCACAAACAGACATCGACCCTAACTGCCGGACACAAACTTAACGTCGCTCATAAAAAACACGAAAAGAACTTGGTCCGAACTACGTTGACTCTGAATTCCCCATTGCACACAGGGGGTACGTAGGCCTAGGGCGTCGACGTCCTACCGAGTCTGTCTTTGTTTCCCCCCGTCTTAGTACAGCCCTAGATGATAGGATAACTCACCCTTAGAATAGACAACAAGCGTGGATCCCATCGAGTACGATGGACGCGTGGGGTGCTAGCACCTTCCCCTCGCGTAACCGACTCCCGAACCCAGGTTATGGTTGCGATGACCATTCCTTCCTCAGGTCTATGCGGTGTTCCTTTTCCCTCTCTTGGGATAAATTTACACGGCTGTCGACTCTGTTTTTTCGCGCCACTCTCACGTTTGTACCTGGATGAAAATCCTGGGAGCGACACCCTAGAAATTGTTAAAGAAATTCTACTCCCCAAAGTTGATCTATTCTCGGTGAATAGCATCTCTTGAGTTTCTTCAAACCTCAGAACTTTCACTAAATGATCTATTCTCGGTGAATAGCATTTCTTGAACTTTTCTTGGTTTGAGACCCGCGGGCTTCCTAAAAGCATCCCCGCCTCTTCTTGGGCTTTGTACAAGGACCCTCCGGCTTCTTAGAAGTTATCATGCTTCTCTTGGGCTTAATACAAGGACCCTTAAGACCTCTTAAAGGTATAAGATAGAATTTAGTCATCCTTTTCTAGAGCAGTTTTTCCAGTGTCAAACCTCTGACAAATTTTAGGGTTGATTCTCATCCCTTAAAACACCCGCCTCCTCCTGGAGGCATCATACAAAAGATAAAACTCTTTCACACCGATAGACTTGAACAGTCTAATCCCCTTGAGTCTCAAAGACATTCTCAAGTTCCCTATAAACATAGGAAGAAACCCCGATCATTCCGGATCGATCTCTAGTAGAGTTAAACCCATGGGTTCTAAAACCCTGTCTCTCTCCTGAAAATCCCCAAGCCAGGGTTAGTTTATCATCAGGATAACACTATCCCAAATCAGAACCTCAAGGCATCTGATACCCCAACTCTTCTATAACCCTCAGTAAGAGTTGATTTCCCCATTAGGACATGCCTCGGGATCTCAAGAATCCCTAGCATAAGACAGCCTCCTCTTAGGCCTTGTATAATGATCCTTTCCTCAGCATTTCAGCCTCCTCTTGTGCTTTGTACAATGATTCTCCCCAGTGGAGCTAACCTTTTCAGACTCTCTTGTTGAGTCTATCACCTCTTAGACTCTCTTGTTGAATCGATCACCTTTTTAGACTCTTTTGTTGAGTCAATCACCTCTCAGACTCTCTTGTTGAGTCAATCACTTTTCAGACTCTCTTGTTTAGTTAAACCTTTTAACCTCAATCTCAGGCTTTGTATGGGACAGATAAAAGCACTCTCTTATTGAGTCAACCCTTTTAGCCTTAATCTCAGGCTTTGTACGAGACAGATAAAAACGCTCTCTTGTTGAGTTGATCCTTTTAGCCTCAATCTTGGGCTTTGTACAAGATAAATAAAAATACTCTCTTGTCGAGTCAATCTTTGTCCAACCTCGTTTTAGGCTTGGTATAAAGATTTCCCCTAGCGGAAGTTAGCCTCCTCTTAGGCTTGGTATAATGAATTCTCTAGCTTGTTCAACCATAATCTCGGGCTTTGTACGGGACAGATAAAAGCACTCTCTTGTTGAGTCCAACCCTTTTAGCCTCAATCTTGGGCTTTATACAAGACATAAATCTTCATCTCTTAAGCTTGGGACAGTTATTTTCCCCTGCATAACCATTTCCTCCCAGCTTTCTTTTAGGCTTCGAGGGATGATTTCCCAAGCAGAGTCAAACTCATTTCAGCCTCAATCTTGGGCTTTGTACAAGACACATAAAAATATCCTCACCAGAGTCAGTTAAATCTCCCCTTTCAGCCTCAATCTTGGGCTTTGTACAAGACATATACAAACCTCCCCGACAGAGTCAAAACCTTTCTCAGCCTCCTCTTAGGCTTCGTATAACGATATCCCCAAAATAGTCAGTCTTTTTTTTGCCTTAATCTTAGGCTTTGTACAAGAAAGATATAAACACTCTCTTGTTGAGTCGATATTACCCAGCCTCCTCTTAGGCTTTGGGTAAGGATTTCCTCAGTGGAGTCCATCAACCTCTTAGCTTCAACCTTGGGCTTTGATCAAGGCACACAAAAATCAACAATACTTCTTTAGAGATGACAAGTTCTCTCTCACTCAAACCTTTTAGCTTCAATCTTGGGCTTCGAACAAGACACCAAAACATTATATTTTTCCTCCCTTAGAATAGGAGGAACTACGATTGCTCTGATTTCCCTGTTTCGTTTAAACAGGAATACGTAGGCATAAGATTGGGAAATCTTAGCGAGCATACTAATCCAAAACTCTAGGTCCAGTACCTTCATATCAATCAAAACTTAGGTCCTGTACCTTACCAAAAACCTCGGGCAAGCCCGAAATCAAACAAAAACTCACTCACTCTCTCATATTTCCCAAGAAACTTTCCCAACCCATTATCGGATAAACACCATCAAGTATAAAGCGAAACCTAAAGCTAATATTCTGTGGATAACCACATATAGGATGGGTAACTGACAACTCCCCATTGTATAACCTGACCCCGGACCTCCCAATCTCTTTAAGTGTGTGTTAAACATTCGCGTGCAAGGTTAGTTTTAGATAGCTTCCCTTTACCTTCCAGCTTCATGGGATAAATAAGAAATAAAAAAGTAGCACCCCCTCCTATCATTGTGGTGAGGAAAACCCAGCGATAAGGTGGTCGCGTCACCGACAAAAATCGCTCGCTACAGGTAGGTAAACTCCCCTCCATCCATGGTTGCGAGCTTAAGGCAGCGCCTGAGAAGGCTTTCTTGACCACATAGGGGCCGTCATAATTCGGAGTCCATTTTCCCCGGGAATCAGTGAGGAATGATTGTATCTTCTTGAGCATGAGGTCTCCTTTTCTGAAGACACGTGGTCAGACCTTTTTGTCGAACGCCTTCTTCATTCTTTGCTGATACAACTGACCGTGACATAGATCCGTCATTCTCTTTTCTTCGATCAGATTCAATTCATCGGGCCGACTTTGACACCATTTTGCTTCTGTTAGCTTGGCTTCCATCAATACCCTGATTGATGGTATCTCTACTTCTATGGGAAACACTGCTTATATGCCATATACTAGAGAGAAAGGGGTTGTCCCTGTTGAAATGTGGACAGATGTGCGATAACCGTGAAGAGAAAAGGGTAGCATCTCGTGCCAGTATTTGTAGGTTACAATCATCTTTTGAACAATCTTCTTGATGTTCTTGTTAGTCGCTTCTACTGCTCTGTTCATCTTAGGTCGGTAGGAAGATGAGTTATGGTGTTCGATCTTGAACTCAGCACACAACTCTCTCATCATCTTATTGTTTAAGTTGAATCCATTATCCGTAATAATCTGGCTTGGAACACCATAACGGCAGATGAGATTGTTCTTGATAAATCGGACCACCACTTGTCGGGTTACATTGGTGTATGATGCTGCTTCGACCCACTTGGTGAAGTAGTCAATGGCTACCAGGATGAACCGATGTCCGTTCGAAGCCTTGGGTTCGATCATGCCAATCATGTTGATTCCCCATATAGAAAAAGGCCATGGAGAAGAAAGAACTTTGAGATGCGTTGGTGGTACATGGATTTTTTTTGCATATATCTGACACTTATAACACCTCCTCATGTACTTGTAGCAATCGGATTCCATTATCAGCCAATAATATCCTGCTCTAAGAATTTTTCTTGTCATTGTGTGTCCATTGGCATGATTGCCAAAGGAACCTTCATGGATTTCTTTCATTAACATGTTTGCTTCGTGTCTGTCCATGCATCTGAGCAAAACCATGTCGAAGTTTCTCTTGTAGAGTGTATCACTGTTAAGGAAGAAGTTGCCAGCCAGTCTTCTGAGAGTCTTCCTATCTTTTCTGGATGCCCCAGGCGGGTATTCTTGTCTTTGAAGGAAGCACTTGATATCATGATACTATGGTTTGTCATCTATGAATGCTTCAATCGTGAAGATGTAAGCGGACATATCAAGGCGTGTTATACCGATCTTAGGTATGTCGTTCCATTGACTCACACTAATCATAGAAGAGAGAGTGGCTAGTGCATTAGCCATGTGATTTTCTTCACGAGGGATATGATGAAACTCGATTCTGGTGAAGAATGGTAACAACCTTTTCGCGTAATCTTTGTAAGGAATCAATCCTGATTGGTATGTGTTCCACTCTCCTTTGATCTGATTGATAACTAGGGCTGAGTCTCCATACACATCCAAGTTCTTAATCCTCAAGTCGATAGCTTCTTCGAGACCCATGATACAAGCTTTGTATTCGGCCTCGTTGTTTGTGCATTTGAATGTTAGTCTGGCAGTGAAAGGAATATGGGTACCCTAAGGTGTTACGATGATTGCCCCAATTCTGTTTCCATAATTGTTAACGGCTCCGTCGAAAATTAGTCCCCATTGGGAACCTGGTTCTGGCCCTTCACTGGGTAGTGGTTCATCGCAATCTCTCATTTTTAAGTACATGACATCTTCATCTAGGAAGTCAAATCCGACTGATTCCTGATCGTCAATCAGCTGATGAGCCAAATGATCGGCTAAAATACTCCCCTTGACGGCTTTCTGAGCATGGTACTCAATATCATATTCTGATAACAACATCTGTCAACGGGCAATCCTTCCCGTGAGAGCAGGCTTTTCAAAGACGTACTTAATCAGATTCATTTCAGAGATTAACCAAGTAGTGTGACAAATCATGTACTGGAGAAGACATTTGGCTGCCCAAACCAGAGCGCATCAAGTTTTCTCGAGCATAGTGTACCGAGTTTCACAGTCTGTGAATTTCTTGCTTAAGTAGTAAATGGAAGACTCTTTTCTTTTTGTCTCGTCTTATTGGCCAAGTACACAACCCATTGAGTCTTCCAAGACTGTTAGGTAGATGATCAGTGGTCTTCCTTCCACTGGTGGTGACAGGATCGGCTGATTCAACAAATATTCTTTGATACTGTCAAAAGCTTTTTGGCAATCTTCTGTCCATACACTGCTTTGATATTTTCTGAGTAGTTTGAAGATTGGTGCGCATGTCGAGGTCATAAGGGATATGAACCTGGAGATGTAATTCATACATCCCAGAAATCCTCTGACCTGTTTTTCAGTCCTTGGTGAAGGCATTTCTTGAATGGCCTTGACCTTGTCAGGATCAACCTCAATTCTTTTCTGGATGACAATGAACCCTAAGAGTTTTCCCGAGCGGACACCGAATGTGCATTTATTGGGATTCAAGCGGAGTTTGTATTTCCTCAGACGCTCGAATAACTTTGACAGGTATGTCATATGCTCTTCTTCTATTTTAGATTTGGCGATCATGTCATTGACATACACTTCGATTTCTTTGTGCATCATGTCGTGAAACAAAGTCGTCATAGCCCTTTGATAGGTTGCCCCCGCGTTCTTTAAACCAAACGATATTACCTTGTAATAAAAGGTGCCCCATGGGGTGATGAATGAAGTTTTCTCCATATCTTCCGACGCCATTTTGATTTGATTATAGCCCGAGAATCCATCCATGAAGGAGAAGACTTTGAATTTTGTTGTACTGCCTACTAGCATGTCAATGTGTGCTAAGGGGAAGTCATCCATTGGACTTGTTCTATTCAGATCCCTGTAGTCTACACACATTCTGACTTTTTTGTCTTTTTTCGGAACTGGCACTATGTTAGATAGCCATTGAGGATATTCTGAGGTGGAAACCTACGTCGATATGTTTCTGCACTTCCTCCTTGATTTTGATAGACATATCCGGGTGAGTTCTTCTCAGCCTTTGTTTTACCGGCGGACATTTTGATAGGACCAAGCAAATACATCTGGAAATTCTTTGAGAAGTCTTATCAAGTCTTCTCTGACAGTTGGATTGAGCAGTGCTCCAATCTTAACTTTTTTCTTCTCTACTTCTGAACCCAAATTAACTGTTTCCAACAGCTCTTTGTGAGGCTCAATAGACCTTTCCTCTTGTCTGAGTAATCGGGAAATATCTTCTGGAATTTCTTCGTCCTCTTCTTCTTCAGCTTCAAATACCGGGAATTCAAAGTTGGGAGAAGGCATTGGATCGTATGTTTCAATGGGGTTTAAAACAAGCAATCTGCATGACGTGATGATTTGTTTTTTAAAAGAGATAGAGAGAATGCAAGAGTGTGTGCAGTGTATTTTTCTGAAAAATGCTTGTTTTTTTTATTTATTTTGGGTTGCTTTAGGATTACCATTTTCTGAAAAACGAAAAGTGAAAACAACAATAAATGCAGGAATGACAGAATACCATTATTTATTTATAATTTTGTCGATTCTTGAAATACAGCCCTATAAAACAAAACTCTATCGCTTTGGGCAAAGCAAAGAGGGACATTTACAGAAAAGTGAGTCATATAAAAACACCCGTTTCACCTGGGCAATTACTTAGACTTATGGATGACTTTTGGGACATTGACAGCAACCCATTGGCGACGAACTCCTCGGTGAGTCACAAAGTCTGGTATCTTCTTTCTTGGTTTGTCCTCAGAAATGACACTGATTTTTGGCGTAGTAGGATCATTGGAGTCTTCCTTCCATGCAGAGTTGTCATAAACGAACTCTTCTATTGTATCTTCCTTAGTGTTTTCACTCTCAAGAGGATCTCCCCATCCAGTTGGCTGGATGTCCTCGTATCTGATGCGAGAGCTTTCAGGAGCGGTGTACTTGACTAAGAAGTCGTACTCGCCACTCGGTTGTCCTAAGGTGCCCCATACTTCTGTGGGAATAGAGGAGTCATCTTCTTCGATGACGTTGACCTCAGGAAAAGCATAGTTGATGAACTCTTATCCTGCAGTCTTTGCAAATTCATCATTGTGGTGCTGGTTATTTTCTGAATGTCCTGAGTAATGATCCTATGACTCGGTGGGGACGTGGCTATTTTCTTCAATCTTACTTAGTTGGTAGGCATCGTTTGGCTCACTCTTTTGCCCCAAGTCTTCTGGGTACGGCTTCCAGATAGGCAAGTCATCCATGGGATCATAATAATCTTGATCGAAGTTGTCCTTCATTAGATCATCTTCTAATGAGTTAGGTGGAGCACGACATCCCTCAGGATCACAATCTCCTTAGATCATCCGGACGTCTGATCTTGGTATATATCTCGGATTCTGCTTTGGATAATAGAATGACATAGGCGCTTCTTCCTGAGACATATAACCGTTGTCATTGAGATAAGATTTCCATTCCTCATCCGTATCGGAAGAGTCACTCTTATTGATGGTGTGCAGAAGAAGTTCTGAATGGGATGAAAATTTTAATATTTTTTGGCAGTCTGGGTATAGGTTGAGGAGAAGCCAAGACCTTTCTTTGTCTTGTTATTAGTAGGAATTACAAGTTGTCCTCATCCTTTTGCGTTATTATTCTTGATTGCTTCGAGAACGTTCTTGTATGAGGAAATCGACGTCCCTTTTTCTGATCGATTCTCATTGCTCACCGAGAGTGCTTGGAACTGGGTTCCAACCATCTCCTCCAGTTCTAAATAGGAGAATGATGATAAGTTGCTCACGATTAAGGCTTGTTCTCCACACACTGTGACTAACTTGTCATTCTTGACGAACTTCAGCTTTTGGTGAAGTGTCGAAGTGACTGCCCCAGCTTCATGTATCCAAGGTCTTCCTAATAAACAATTGTATGTTGCCTGAATGTCCATGACCTGGAAAGTGACTTGGAAAGTGTGAGGACCGATGGTTATGGGAAGATCGACTTCGCCGATAATTATTTTTCTGGACCCGTCAAAGGCTTTGACAATGATCTCACTGCCTCTCATCGGAGCTCCTTGAAATGATAGTCATATCAAAGTCGATTTTGGCATAATATTCAAAGACGATCCTGTGTCTACCAGTATGCTGGCTAAAGCATCGTCCTGGCAATTGACTATAATGTTAAGCGCCATATTATGATTCTTTCCTTCTTCTGGCAGTTCTTCATCACTGAATCCTAAATTGTTGCAGGAAGTGATATTGGAAATGATGTTGTCAAATTGTCCTACCATCATATCTTGTTCCATGAAGGCTTACTCTAAGACTTTCTGTAGAGTTTCCCCTGTGAGCTTCGAAACTAAGCAGGAGAGATAGCACAGAGATTCTAGATGGAGTTTGCAAAAGTTGGTCCACAATGTGGTACTCGCTTTTCTAGATGAGCTTCAGCATTTCATCGTTGTTCTTTACCAATTCTAGATTATTGGATTGACCGACTTGTTGATTTAGAACTTCCATTTGAGGTTCCTTTTCTTTGGCAGGTTCTCCAACTCCTCTGTTGAAGATCCAACCGCTCCGGGTAACTCGACTGACGTCGGAAATGTTCACGACGAAGGGTAATGGAGTTTCCTTTTCATTTTCGATGGTTGTTGCACCGTACTTGTAAGGGATAGCCTTTTCCGATTTGTACGGTATTGGACCTGGCAAGTAGATGACCATAGGAGCTTTTTGATTTCTCTGACCTTTATAGGCAACCTCAATGAGTTCCTGGTTAGGAACTTTTATACTATCAAGAGGGATTCTTGATTCATTGAGTAGAGGGAATATGGCGCAAACGTCTTTGGTTTTCCCATGATTGGAGATTATGACAACGCCTTTGCTTTGATCAGGGAGATAGTCTAGTATTAAGTTGATTGACCCAAAACTTAAACATGGTCGAATCTCTTTCTTGTCCAACTGATTTTGAAAAGTCGCTCATACGAGATAACATCCTTGGTTGTTCTCCGAACATACTCTAGAGCGCTCATAATTATGTGGTGGTACCTTACCACGCCCACTTTGTATGCAGTACATCTTTACTATATCTGTTTCCATTGAGCGGACATCACGACTTTGATGTCTACCAGGATTCTCGTCAGTCATACTAATCTATTGTGTAGCTTCATCCATGTAGATTAGAAGCCACCAGTGGTCCAACAAGTGTTGAAGTGTTCTTTGGACAAGCGCACATCCTTGGTCGTCTTCACGGCATTCTTCACAGTCTTGATAATCATGTGAAGCCAAAAAGCCAAGCCTGACTTGCTTAGCATGTAATTCTACCAGACTGGTATTCATCAAGCGTATGTCAAAGATCTGAACCATATTGACTTGATGGTTATTTCTTTCACGGTAGTCTTGGATCCATCTGAGATCCATTTGACGTTGAAGGGCCTCTTGTACAAAAGAGCATCCCTGATTGCTTGTTGAGCAGATCGGACAAGTGTTGTAATTGTGCCGTGGCAGATTATGATATTGACTTTTCCTTGAGTGCATCGCCATCAATTTGACGTTCATCGCAAGAATGTTGCAGTTCTGAACAATGTTGGGATGCGTATGGGCCATGTTGACTTTAAGGATCCGGTGATCCTGAATCCAGCCTAGATCCATTTGTTCTTGTAATGCTGATTGCACTACAGAACACCCCTGATTGTTCTTGAGAAGGTATCACACTGGTGATAATTGTGAGACGGCACATGACCGTACCTGCTCTGTCTGCAATGCCTCCTAACCAGATTGGTTCCTAATAGGAGCACATCGTGAGTTTGATAACTGCGGCTAAATTCTTCCTCTATTAAATTTACTGTAGTCTTCTCATGTTGTGGTAACGGGTTTGTGTGAACATTTGGATTAGTATCTTTGAAAGATAGGATCCCGTTCCTAACAAGCTTCTGTACATCAGACTTGAAACTGAGACAATTCTCAATGTTGTGCCCCAATCCTCCTTGATGGTAAGGGCAAGTTTGATCTGCTTTAAACCAAAAAGGTGGATTTTCTGGTACTGTAAGAGGAGTCCTGGTTTGGACGTGCCTCTTGGCTAGTAAAAGTGGAAATAGTTTTGCGTATAACATCGGTATAGGGACAAACCCTGATGGTCGTGTCGTACGATTGTTGTTGTTGTATTGTGGACGAGTCTGTTGAAGAGGCTGTTGCGGCCTTTGTTGATACTGTTGTTGATTTGGTTGGCTCTGAGCAACCTGAGGTTGGTAAGTCGGAGCCGATGCTGGGTTGATAGCGGGAGTTATTGCCGCAACTAGTTGATACCTTCGCCTTTGCTTTCCGAGAGAGATATTACTGATCTCCTGTTCTTTCTTCTTTTGGAAAGCACTACCGTACCTCTTGGTACTGCTAGATATCTCTGCATCTTTGCTCAATCGTCCTTCTCAGACTGCCTCTTCGAGGCGTACTCCTATGTTCACCATTTTAGTGAAGTCACTGGGCACATTGGCGACCATTCGGTCATAATAAAACGAGCTTAAGGTTTTCAAAAAGAACTTGGTCATCACTTTTTCCCCAAGAGGGGGACAGATCTGGGCGGCAATTTCACGCCATCTCTGAGCATATTCTTTAAAAGTTTCTTTGTCTTTTTCTGACATTGCTCTGAGCTAATCCCTGTCTGGTGCCATGTCTATTGTACTTATATTGCTGAACGAAGGCAGTGCCGAGATCTCTGAAAGTACTGATCTTGGTGCGGTTTAAACCCATGTACCATTCGAGTGCGGCACCGGTTAAACTGTCTTGGAAGTAATGGATCAGTAGCTGTTGATTTTCTATCTGGGTAGAAATTTTCCGAGCGTACATCACCAAATGACTTTGAGGGCAAGAGTTGCCTTTGTATTTTTCAAAGTCAGGCACCTTGAATTTGTGTGGTATCTTTACATTAGGGACCAGACAGAGATCTACGGCGTCCTTTCCGAATAAGTCTTGACCGCGACTGGCATGCAGTTCCTTCTGCATTTCCAAGAACTATTCCTGGAACTCATTCATCCTTTCGTACATGTCTTCCTTCCACCAGCAGTTGCTTGTGAATCTGTCCTTCCGGGACAGTGTGTACCACTAGTTATGGTATAGACATTATAACGGTGACTCTTGGCGTTTCCATGCCCTGAAGTTTGTAACCTTCAGGAGTTGCTATTGTAACCCTTGCATCTTCACTTTCCGGAAGTTTGTAACCTTCAGGTCCAGTAGCTCCTGCCATGGTTTCTGAGTCTTCAGTGATCGGCGGGATATAACCTTCAGGTATAAAATTGAGAGGCATGCCCCAGGGGCGACCCTTAGGCATGTTGTACCGAGGATGATTCTCATGTGTCTCCGTTATGGGCGTAGATGTAATCTCTGAGAGCAACGTATTATGTAACACCCTTCTAAACCTCCATGGAATAATTATAAATAAATCAGAATAATTATCATGCAATTCACAAAAGGGTGTCACATATAAACTCAAAACATCATACAACACCTGTCATGCTCATTAACACTTAAATGATTTCATGCTTTTCAAAAATGATCACATTAGCATGTAGCAGCGGATTCAAGTTAATCATAATTGACATAATGAAAGGTTCATGCTCATCACATTCATAATCAATACTTAGGCATGAAAGCCAAAACTTCGTACAATTCGAATAAACTTAAAAGCATAAAGTAGAGTACATAATGTATCTCTCAAACATAAACCGAAACGATCCCAGTGTTACGTGATCAGAGCATGACTCGACCCAACATAAATAAAGACACTAACACAGCTACTCCAATGGCTACCTCGCGCTATGAGCAACTCTACTCCTCGGTACCTGAGCGATGTCGTATAAAACATCATTCCAACAGAAGGGTGAGAATTCACATATTTATTGAAATTATAAGATAATAAATAATGTAGGGCATACAAACATAATTATATTTATTCTCACCTTCAAGTTTTCATCAATAAAGTATTACTCAAGTAACCACACAATTCACGAGTTTATTCACACAATTCACAATTTCATCAATTCAACAATTAACATAAATACACATATACACAATGAGACTCAATGCAACTCATGCCATGTGGTACCAACACTTGTTATTATTTTTCAGTTTTTACATTAAACCGGGTCCATTCTCTAGACCAATAACACAAAAAATCCTGTTCTCTAAGCTTTCAAACCCCGCTCTAGGTTTGGGACAAGTCACTAGCTCCCACAGAACTAGCAAGCATTACCTCTTGACACAAATGATGCGTATGCAATCAATAATCATATGCAATTAAGACCGTTCTCTAATCTTAATATCATGCATATCTCTAATAATTCATCAAACTTGAATTACCACACATTTGCATATACAATCACGATTTCATAATCAAAGATTCCTACTTCAAACATCATCACCACAATTAGAAATTAATCTACAAGTATCAACTCGATCCAATCGCAACTCACAAAACACACGATACCGATTAAATATAAAATAATTAATCTATCATTAATAATTAAAAATTTGATATTCCAAAAAAAATACTCACTACTCAATTCAATATTCAATAATCAATATTTTAATAAATAATCAATATTTAACAAATAATCAATATTTAATAAATGGTTAATACCCCTTTTGGACCCTGCCATATAGGCCAAATCCCAAAAACAACCCTGTAAAAAAAAAAACACAGATTCCATCCCTGCCATTTGTAGATTCCCTCGTTTTGCCCCCTGAGTGGATTTGGTCAACCATATTGATGACATGGCGCTGCTTAGTTGGAATTTTATTTATTTTTTATTTATTTAATTACACACGTGGCATTTTTATTAATATTTTTTTATTTTATTTTTTTTTTTTTTTTTTTTATTTTTTTTTTTTATTTTTTTTTTAATTTTTTTTTAATTTTTTTTTATTTTTTTTTATTTTTTTTTTATTTTTTTTTAATTTTTTAAATTTTTTTTTTTTTTATTTTGTTTTATTTTTTTAATTTGTTTTTATTATAATTTTTTTAATTTTATTCTTTTTTTTTATTTTTTTCGTTTTTATTTATATATTATATATATATATATATATATATATATATATATATATTTTTTTTTTTTTTTTTTTTTTTTTTTTTTCGTTTTTGGACCTAATTTTTATTTTTAATTCTATTTTAAACAAATTGTTCTTTTAAAAATTAGTTTCATTAT